>WBMV01003746.1:6935-24396 GCA_013396655.1 Campylorhamphus procurvoides
CAAAAATTAAAATTAAATATAAATAAAATAAAAAACCCCACCACTTTTTAATCAAAGTGCACAAGGAAGGGAACTGCCCCAGAACACCATCAGCTGAAACTTTCCTTTGACTTTTATAATTACAGAATAGAAAAGAAATCCTCGGTTCACGTTACAAATACAGGCTCATAGAAAACCAAGCCAACAGAAAAGAACAAAGCAAAGGTCGTGGAGCGCCGGTGCCGGTGCCGAGCCCGGGGCAGGGGGCTCTGCCCAAGAGTTGTACAGGCCAGCAAGCCCATCCTTCTGCTCCCTGCTGGGTCTGAGCAGGGTTTGGAGCAGGGGAGTGCCTGCCAGTTCCAGCCCACCCCATCCCATCCCACCACTGGTCAGCGAGACCATCCTTGGTCCTGAAGAGGAAAATAAACCCCAGAAACACTGCTGGTCCCAGGCCTGGGCAGCCCTTGGGGATGGGGACGTGTTTTGGGGATTGAGGGGGATGCATTGCCTGAAAAATATGGTTTTCCTTCAGAAAAAGAGGAGGAAGGGGTGGAAAAATTATTGCCTGTCAAGTTCACAGCTTGGCTGAGGTGGCAGAGGGGCCGTGGTGGGGCTGCAGCCCATCCCAGCTCTGCAGGGAGGGCACTTCATGTCTCCTTGTTGGGAAGGACTGAAAAAATCACCCCAGGATGTAAAAAAAAATCCCCAAATACCCCAAGACTGAAGGACAAACACCTGGGAGTTTAAATTCATCCAACATCCTCTGCCCCTGGATGTGGAGGGTGGGCTTGGGGCCACATCCAGGGATCCTGGAGGAGCCACATCCCCCCTCCAGGGGCAAAAGGAGAACAATAAGGTTGGGGGAGCCGGGATGCTGCAGGAAACTCCTTTTTTCCTTCCAGCTTCTTCTGAGGCTTTTCCTTCCCAGCTCATTTTCCTTTGCTGCCCAACACACCTCCCACTCCCCCCCACCCAAATCATTCCCCTCGTGCCAATGTCCCTCTTCTGCCACCCAAGCCGATGGATGGATTTGCCACCGAGACCCCCGTGGGTGAAGGGGCCAGGGGGATGCCCCTGGGTGAGGGGTTGGGGGGCACAGGGGCAGCCCTGGGGGGGCACAGCGTTGCTGAAGGCACGATGTCAGCCTTGGGGGGGCCCGGCTCAGCCAGAGTCTACTCAGGCACTTTAAATTAAATAAAAAACCCAAACCGATACTTAAAAATAAAATCAAAAACCGAACCCAAACCAACCCAAAACATTCATTTAGATCCGTTAAAACAGCCGGAAAGGGGCTGTGCCCGAAGCAGCATCGCTATTGCCACGTTTGAGGGGTCCCCCCAGACCCCCAGTGGGAGGGATGGAGGGGCTTCCAGGGGGATTTCAGGGTGCTGAGTGTCCCCTCTGTGTCCCCACAGTTGGGGGTCCGAGGAAAGGTGTTGATGTCCAGATCCAGCTCTTTGGGGCATGGGAAGCATCCACACCGAGCCCCTTCAACGCTGTTTCATCCCACCAAGAGGGGCTGGAAAATTCCTTCTGAGAGCAAAATCCTCATTTTTGGAGCCAGCCTGACACCCAAATCCAGAGTTTCAGGAAATTGTCCCGACCCAACAGAGGCCGATGCTGTTCTCTGTGCCCTGCTGTCCCCAAAGCCGTGTTTGTCCCCTGCCCCTGGTCCCAGTTTGCTCCAAACCGGCTGCTTTTTGCCCCAATCCTGCTCTCCTGCCCAGCACACCAGGAAGGGCCCAGCTGTTCCAGGGAAAAACCAGGCTGGGAGAAACTGAAGAAAACAGTGTCCTGTGAGCTCTGCCACCTTCCTGTGTGTCCCCATGTCCCCATCCCTGGAGCCAGGAGGGGTGGCACAGCTTGGAGAGGGGTCCCCCCTTGTCCAGCCCCCCAGATCCTGCTGTGGTGGGTGGTTTGGGCTCGGAGGCATCCAGGGTGGGATGGATGTGCAGCTCCTGGCTCTGTTTTGGGGTGTTGTGGGTGCAGGGTGGGGTCGGGGCAGCTCCAGGCGGTGTTCCCCCCTCTCTGGGGGTTGTGACATCGGGGTTTTGGTGGCTCCAGGGGGGTCCCATCACCGCTGGCTCCAGGGCGTGATCCAGGGCAGGAGGAGCTTACCCGGACCTGGAAATACAGGGGGAGAGGAGATATCAGGAGAGAGACCCCACCACGTGTCCCCACCTGGGGACAAGGACTCACAGCCACAGGCACAGGGACCTGCTGGGGTGACCCAGAGTGGCTCCCACAGGGCCACTGCCCTCCTTTCATTCCCCAAAAATGTCAGAGAGTGCCAGAGGCCAGGCTGGGGAGCCCCAGTGGGTTGATGTCCCCCCACAAGGTGACACTGTGTTCCTGGGGTTTATTCCTCTCTCTCTTCTTGCAGTGACCCTTTCCATTATTATTATTGTTATTATTATTATTATTACTACCACAGCTGCTATTACTATTATTCTATTATTACTATTATTACTGCTACTGTTATTGCTATTATTCTTGCTATTACATATTCCTTAATTTCAGTTATTAAACCATTCTTATCCCACCCCACAAGTCTTCCCTTTCCCAATTTTCCTCCCATCCCATCACTGGGGGGGCTGAAGGAGCCACTGGAGGGGAGGGGGCTGAGATTAAATCCTGACAGATCTGGGGGTGGGTCACGGGGACAGAACCACAAGCGTGGGGCTGGTGCCACCCTGGGAGCACCTTGATATCAATTATGGCAGCATTAATTAGGCGGGGGCTCATTAATGAGCTGCAGGGGGAGATGGCAGGGCAGTGCCAGGGTCCTGGTTGTGACCCCCAGCACCCCAAACCAGGTCCCTGGCAGCTGGGGGAGTGCCAGGGGGGACACAGGGTTTGGCAGAGGGGACAGGGGTGAGTTCATTGATGTTCCCACAACTTAAAAATAGAAAACTATATATAACAATATAAAATTATTTATATTTTATATAAATGGGAAAGTTGTATATTATATAAACTGGAAAGTTATATATTACAGAAATTGTAAAGTGTTTATGTATTATAAAACCTGAAGTAATAATCTAAATAAATAATGCAATAATGAAGAATAATATAAAGAAATATTATTTATAATATAAAAATACATACTCGTTATTATAAAATAAATTATAAAAAGAATTATAAAATGCTGGAGTAAATAAAAATTATAACCCCGGAGGGTTTGGGGGCTCCAGGGAAGGACCAGCTGCACTCAGAGGGCACAGCACCAGGGTGGGCATACGGGATCCTGTCGGTGCCCAAAGGCCCAGGCAGGACCCAGCACTGTCACAGATGCATTTGTGCCACCCCAGCCCCTCTCTGCATCTTTAAAATCGCCCTTGAATTTGCATACAAGGCTGAAAATATAATTAATTTTTGGCAGCGGGCAGAGCCCACACGCACGAGGTTAATCCCTTTGGATTTCGCAGCCTTATCTCGTTGGAGTGTTTATCTAGTTAAGCTTAATGGGGAAGGGAGAGGGAAGAGAAGGCGGCTGCACTTATCTGAAGTGCTGCTCCCCTCCCCGGGCACTGCCAGGCAAGTCAGTGACCCCCCCCGGACAAACTGCCCAGCCTGGACGGAACCTCGGAGGGCAAATCTTTGGGGTTATGAGGATGCAATAGGGCACCTTGGAGGGCATCCCACATCCCTGAGCCCCCCTGAGCAGCTGGGGCTGCCCCATCCCAGGCTGGTTGGGCTCGGAGCAGCCTGGCACGGGGCGAGGTGTCCGTGCCCAGGGCAGGGGTGGGCACAGCCGTGCCCGGCGGGACTCACGTGTAGAGCGGCTGTAGCTGTAGGTGTGATGTCTTCTGTGGTGCCTGGTACCCGTAGGAGTCAAACCCGCCGATGAAGTCGACTGGGGAGAGTGGGGAGAGCAGGGAGGTGAGCTGGGGAGGGCACGGGGGGGATGCCCTGCCTGCCCCCCTTGCCCCCAGGGCACCCATGGGACACTCAGCATCCCCAGGAATTGCAGCATCCCGGGGAAATGCAACATCTCAGCAAGCAGCTGAGGAGACCTGAGAGCCCCTTGCAGTGCCTAAAGGGGCTCCAGGAGAGCTGCAGAGGGACTGGGGACAAGGGGGAATGGCTTCCCAGTGCCAGAGGGCAGGGTTAGATAGGATATTGGGAAGGAATTGTTGGCTGGGAGGGTGGGCAGGCCCTGGCACAGGTTGGGCAGAGAAGCTGTGGCTGCCCCTGGATCCCTGGGAGTGTCCAAGGCCAGGTTGGACGGGGCTTGGAGCAACCTGGGCTGGTGGGAGGTGTCCCTGCTCATGGCAAGGACTTGGATACGGGTGGTCTTTAGGGCCCTTCCCAACTCAAACTCTTTCACGATTATATCATCCTGAGTCACCAGAGCATGCCAGTCACAGCACCCTGGGCAAGTGCTGCATCCCAGGTGGCTGCAGCATTCCAGGGAAATCAGAATCACAGCCTGGGTCAGGTTGGAAGGAACCACTGGAGGTCATCCAGTCCAACCTCCCTGCCCAAGCAGGGTCCCCCAGAGCACATCCCTGGGGATCGCGTTCTGATGGATTTTGGGTATCCCAGGGAAGAAGATTCCACAGCCTCTGTGGGCAGCCTGAAATGCAGCACCCAGGGTGGCACAGCAGCCTGGGCACCGCAGCATGCCAGGCCAGGGCACGGTCCCAGGTCACAGCAGCATCCCGGATTGCTGCAACATCGCAGGAAAACACCAGTGGGAAACACGGGACAGAAGCTGGAGCGACTGAGGTGCCCGTGGCTCCCTTGTCACCACCACAGCCCTTGCGCTGCCGGCTGGACAAAGTGGGTGAAATTACCTCTCATTGTCTGCAGAGTGGGCATTTAAGGAGAATTATGGGGGAATTACGGCTCGTTTAAGGCTGTCACTTAGGGGAATTGCAGACACAATAGATCAGTTCTCAGCGCGGAGATTGCCAGCCCTGCGGCTCATCCCTCCCCAGAGCCCCCGGGCACTCACAGTGCCAGACCCAGCCCTTCACCCCAGCGCGATGCCCTGGGAACACTGCGGGGTCCAGGGTACCCCAACTCCCCCCACGACCACCCCATGTGCCCCCAGAACCCTCCCACCGGCACAGTCAGCCCAGGGGTGGGCCCGAAAAGGGGGATCCAGCCTTTCCAGGAGTCACAGCACAAGCCATGCCCCCCAAAATACCACGGAGCTGTGGTCGGGGTGGGCTCACACGCGGGGGTCCAAGGGCAGGGAGCTCACGGTGGGACCCCCGCCCTTCCCAGCATGTTTATCTTCCCAACTTAATATTCAGCCAGCTCTCAATTTTGAGGCCATCCATCCCTTTCCAAATCTAATAAGATATTCCATTAAAAAGATGCATTTGCATCCCGGGCTGCAGCAGCATTAATATTAAAAGTGTATCGAATGCAGGAGTTTGTTTGAATGCAAACACGCTGCGGAGCCGCCGGCGGGGGATAAACCCTTTTGCCGGCTCCCTGCCTTTGGAAACAAGTTATTCCCGCAGGCAGCAGCCACTTTCACATGGAGACTTTGCCGCTACACCAGTTCCCGAAGCGGGGAAAACACGGGGATGCTGCACGGGCTGGCCTGGGACCATTTGTGGGTCACCGGGGGATGCTGATCCCGATGCTGATCCCGGGAAAGGAGCCTCATCCCGAGGGTGTCTGGGTGGCTTTGCCGTGTGGCACATCCCTGCCTGCGGTGGGGCTGCTGGGATCTGCCAGCTGGCAGGAATTAATTAGTGGCAGATGAGCTTTTAATGCAGTTGGATGGCCACAGCCCCAACCACCTGGTTAACTGGGCCTTCCAGAGGGGCACTCGCAGGGGTTGTGGTCATGTCGGGGAGAGCAAGGTTTGTATGGAAGTTAGCCTGGAACTTTGCTTAAATTGCTGGTTTTCCACCTGTTTTGGGGTGAAAACCTGGCAGTGGAGATGCTGGCTGGGGACACACGGTGTTCCCATCTCACTGTCCCCTGTGGCTGTCACGGGAGGAGGGAGGTGGTGGCTGGCTCTGGAGATGTGAGCAGGGAGGACAGGATGGCTCTCCTGGAGTCCCGCGGGGCTGGAGCTGCACCAGGAGCATTCACCAGGAATTTATCAGGGTGTGGAGGTGGCTCCTCACAGCAAGGGTGACACTCTCTGCTGCTTCATGGACCAGGGACCTGGGGGAGATGCTCCACCCCTGAGAAGATGCTCTGTCCCAGAGCAGACACTCTGTCCTGAGGGAGATGCTCTGAATTTGGGTTGGGGGGCAGAAGATAAGAGTGATGCCGGCCCCAAATGCAACTCTGAGCTGCCTCACAAAGGGATGAGCACCCCAAATTCCACAGGAGCTGGATGCAGTGCCATGATGTTGGTGTGGGGACCAGGACAGGACTGGGGCCATCTCAGCCTCTTTGTGGGCTGGTGCAGGGATGAAGTTGGATGGACCCCATCCTGTTCTGCACCCAAAAGTTGTCATGCAGGAGCTCAGGGCTCCCTGGCCCTGTTCCCCTCCTCCCAGGGTGCAGCACCCTCACAAGGCTCTGCTGGGGAACCACTGGTGGCACAGGGTGGCACATCACACCCCAGCACATCTGCCACACCAGGGATGGAAATACAGGGCAGGAAACCCAACTGAAGGGATTCCTTCCACAGCCTGGGACCCAGGCATCGCTCCCCCATCCCCTGCCAGGGGCTGCCAGCCCAGGGTGGCATCAGCCAAGGCTGGTCTGCAGCTCTGCCCCACAGGACCCACAGCCAAGGCACTTACAGCTGTCTTCCTCCTCCAGGAACACTTTGCTGACGTAGCAGGCATAGACGAACCCAAAGAGCTGGGAAAAAAGAGTGGGCAGGGAGAAGGTGGTTACTGGGTGAGGGACAACACAACCACGTGGTGTTGGTGGGGGACAGAGCTGGGTGCTGTGGGGAGGAAGTCTGGAGTGTACTGGGGGGACTGGGAGCATCCTGGGCCAGAGCCCATTGGCAGTGGGTCGGGGTGCTGGTTTGGGATGGTCTCAGCTGCACTGGGGTCACAAGGATGGGGCCTAAGGGGGTGGGCTGGCACCCAGCTGGGATGGCAGCACAGAGGGTGCTGAGCCCCACAGTCCTGGGTGTCCCTTTGGTGGGTGCAGCTGCTCCAGACCGCAGTTCCCTTTAAAGCTTGATGTCCTTGCAGCCTCCCAAGGCTCTCAGGGAAATCTGCATTCCAGGTATATCCTGTTCCTATTTCCCTGTGGGATGGGGCAGCCCCCAGGAAGAGGGGCACATCCCACTGGCTCACTCCAGGTGTGTTACACTGAGAAGCCCCAAATTTCTGCAGCATCCAGCCCACAGCCTGCCAGGGTTTGGGGTGGGCAACACCCCTGGGGTGTTGGCATGGGCTCTGTCTCTCCTCTTTTCCCAGAACACTCCCTTGATGACACCACCAAATACCCTGGTGAGCGATGACATGGTGGGACATCTCCAACTGGACCACGGTCACTCTGCCCACCCCGACCCCACCCCCTCTCACTCCGAATTTGGGGTGCAGGGTGAGGAAGGGGCGCCCTTACCGCCAGGAAGATCTGCGTGGCACTGCTCACCACCTCGATGTACTGGTAGTCGAGCAGGCAGCCGCTGACCGTGATGACGTGGTGGTCCTCGGGGGCCAGGTTGGAGTTGAGCACTGGGGTCACCAGGCAGCCCGGCCCGTTCTCCATCCACCACGAGCGGTGCAGTGAGGTATTGAAGGTCATGATGAAGTCTCGGTCCTGCAGGAGGAGGAGGAGGAGGAGGAGGAGGAGGAGGAGGAGGAGGAGGAGGAGGAGGCACAGGCTGTGGAGCTGAGGCTCTTTGCGGGAAGGTTGGACAGAAAATGGGCATTTCCAACGCAAGGATGCTCCATGAGGCCATGTGAACACAGAGCAGGGCATCTCCCTGAGCCACAGAGTCCCCAGGGTTTGTGGCTTCCTCCCATGCTGCTGCCATGGACCATCTGATCCAGCAGGTGTGCCAGGATGCCCAGGTGACACGATGGATGTCACAGAGTGGTCACCAGTGTGGCAGCTTGGCCTTGAGGGAGGGGAGCAGCTGCCAGTGGTGCTGCTGGGCACACCCAGGCCCCCCAGAGACAGCACCCTGGGACCACCCCACAGCGTGTCCCAAGCGTGCAGGGCAATCCCACTGCTCCCCTGGGGTTCTGGGGTGCCACCCCACACACACATCCCCTCCTTGTTAGCCCTTACAAGCTTTGGGGCTCTCCCTGTGTCCTCTCCAGCTGCTGTGAGGTGGCAGTGAGCAGGCAGGAGTCCCCCTTCTGCAAGGCATGGCTAATCCCCACCCCCTGCCCCTTCACACCCCATGGAGGGTCCTCTTGGTGCCTCTGGGTGAGCCCCCATCCCATGGAGGCTCCTCCAGCCCAGCCCCTCTCTGCTCCCCCAGCCCTCAAATCTGGAGGATGAGGAGCCTGCTGAGCATCCTCTGTAGGAAATCACCTATCTGGGATGAGAAGATTTTTGCTGGTGGGGGTGGAAAAAATAGAAAGAGAGTGGGTTTGGGTTTGTGAAGCTGAAGGATGTGGGTTCAGGTGCTGGGAAGCAGGATGAGGGGGTGTTCTGGCATGGCAGAGTGACGAGGACTGGGGATTTCCACCAAATCCTCGCCCACCCATCCTCTGTGCCTGCTGCTCACAGCCAGCACTTCAGCTCTTTAAAGGAGCCTCAAGTGACCTGGAGCAATCTGGGGAGATGGTCTGGGCCATGGAGCCCCCCCAGGAGCCCTCTCCCTGCTGTGGGCAGCACAGAGCAGTTGTCCTGAGCCCTCTGTGATGTCCCAAGCACAGTCCAGCATCCTCAGAGCTGGACTGGGATGGCAGAGCAGGACACAGCTTGGCACAGGTACCTCAGCCATGGACTGAGGGGGCTCAAACCACCCAGGGCTGCACCATCAGTGTGTGGAGTTGTGCTCTTTTTCATGTAAAAGCTGTAATTTCACAGCCCAGGGTGGGGTGGAGGGTCATGGAAAGGCACAACCACCTCACATCCTCACCCAAACACCACAAGTTGACTTCCCAAAGCCATTAATGATGTCCAGCCATTGCTGGGGACTCCAGAGCTGATGGAGCTTGTAAAGCCTCAGAAGGCCCTGGAAAATTAGGAATATGCAGCAGAGGTGTCCCCTCTGCCCTCCCCAACCCTGCCAGCACCATAAGCTGAGGGAGACCCTGCCCTAAACTTTCCCATTGTTGCTCATCCCTGTTCCCTGTGTCCCTTCTCCACTTGATGTCCTTGCTGGCACATTAGGAAAGGAGCACCCACTGCCACCTTGGTCTGAACTATCCATCCATCCCATCCCACGGGAACTCAGTGCTGCAGCCAGGACCCTCAGGGGGTGCTTTGCTGCCAGGGTGAGGGCACCCACAGGCTCTGGGAGGGATGTGGGGCAGGGAAGGAGGAGGAGGGCAAGGCCAGGAGAGCAGGAAGGCTGAGGATGGCAAGCCAGAGGGCTGTGGGGGTGTTACCTGGGACAAGCGGCCGACCTCCAGGTAGAAGCAGATGATGAAGGCGTTCCAGCCGACCCACAGCACCAGCCACACTGCGTACTGAGGGAGGAGACACCGTCAGGGCCCTGCTCCATCCCCCTCCAGCCCTCCCACCAGAGCCCATTCCCATGGGATGGAACCCCTGAGGGCACAGGGGCCCGAGAGTGCTCGCTGAATTTCAAGGATTGTGATACCAACTCAAAGATGGTCTTTAACATTCTGTTGATCCCACGGGATCTGGGGGTGGATCAGAACATCGCAGAGGCACAGCATGGTTTGGGTTGGAAGGGATCTTAAAGCTCATCCAGTCCCACCCCCTGCCATGGACAGGGACACCTTCCACTAGATTAGGTTGCTCCAAGGCCTCTCCAGCCCAGCCCTGGGGCAGCCACAGCAACCCTGGGCATCCCGTTCCAAGGGATACAGGAGGGAACCTGAGGCTGAGCCATTCCCAGGGTGATGATGCTGCACCCGGGCACAGCGAGCAGCATCCACAGCAGTACCTACCATCATGAGGTATCTGGATCTGTACTGGATGGTCCCAAAAATACCCAAAATAACGGCCATGATGTGTAAAAAATTCGCCAGGATGGGGGCCCACTGGTATCCCAGGAAATCAAAGATCTGCCTCTCCAGCGCCGCGACCTGCAGGGGAGCACAGGGGGGAGCAGGGATTAGTGCAGCACATCGGTCACCTCGGCAGCTCCCGGGCTGCTGCAGGCAAGGAGCAGCTGGAAATTAATGGGGAATCCCAGGGATAATTAGTTGCAACAGGCTGAAGTGTCTGCGTGATGCATCGGCCGGCGGCGGGCGAGGCATTGTGGGGAATGTTTGGAGCTGAGAAGGGGAAAGCAAGGAGATGTCAGCCTGTCACCCTGCCAGCATCCTCTGGGCATCGTCTTCCCCTCCTCTCAGGGCTGAAAATCACTCTCTAGGATGGGTTTATCCAGGGAAAACCTCCTGCTCCTGCCACACACGGGGTCCATGGGTTTGTTGTGAGTGATTTTCTGCCCGTCCTCACCTGCCTTCCCAAGGATGCCATCCAGTTTTGATTGCCCTCATCATTTGTAATCCATAAACAAGGATGCAGCTGGATAAATCACACATAATCCATAAACAAGGACATGATGCAGCTGGATAAATCACACCATCAGGGCTGGGAGCTGGTGGGACCCTCTGTTATCCCAGCACTTATTTACTGCTCCCTTTGCTTGGATTCTGTTGCTCTCAGTTACAGGATTAGCTTAAAGGAAGGGGGTAGCAAAGGCAAGGTGGGAGCACTGGGGTGTTCAAAGGTGGGTTTGAGTTAAAAAATGGAGATTTCATGAGGCTGTGGTTTTTGGAGAAGTTTGTAGGAACTTTTAGAGAACTTCAGGGTGCTCGGACACTGCAGCCCCTGAGGGTGCATGGACAGGAGGAGGGTGCAGGGCTGGAGGGAAATGGGAGGTTTCAGAGGTGCTGGCACCAAATTCAAGTGGGAAGGAGCTCAACCCAAATCACCCCTTGGTCATGGCACCTTCACCTTCTTCACACCCATCCCATCAATCCATGCAGTGTTCCCAGTCCTTCTGAATCCCCATGACAAGGATGGCAGAGATGGATCCCACTCTGGCTGTGCCAGGAGGGTTGCACAGACCCCAGGGAGCACCTTCCCCATCACATTTGATATATTGGGGTGGGACATCCCTCCCAAACCCCACGTGGTCAGTGCTGAGCCCTGGGAGAAGCATCCCTGACCCAGCCCCCTTGGAGGTGGGGTGTGTCTGCAGCAGCCTTGCAAACCCAAATCCTCTCTCCACGTCTCTTGCTGACAGCCCAGCCCTGTCCCCATCCCTCTTTGAGATGTCCCAAGTTCACCCAATAAACCCTGTGAGCTCCTGGGCCCCGAGTCCTCCCCACCCCAGCGTGCCTCAGTTTCCCCTCCCAGTGTCACACAGCTCATCCTGCCTGAGAAAAGCAGTTCATCCTCAAAACTGCAGGATAAAATGGACCTCACATTCACCAGCAGCTCCCCTTGTGATCTGGACTGAGGGGATCTCCATCCTGGAGCTCCCACGGGGGTTCCCAGGCAGCATCCCAGCCTGGCCAGCCCGACTTAATGTGTCCTAATTACAGGGAGGGAATAAATGAGGTGGCAAAAGTGCTTCCCAGAGTGTTTCCCAAGCATGAGCCATGGCTGTGGGACCATCAGCCGTGCCTCAGTTTCCCCATCTGTGCTCATTGAATTGGCTTAGTGAGGGCTCTAATTAACACTTATTTTAGCCCAGCTCCATCCTGGCATAGTGGTATCCCATTCCCTATGCCACCCCCGGGATAGGATCTGCTGGATCAGGGCTGACAGGACCCTGGGTCCAGTTAAAGGTCCTGCAAAGCCTGGGCAGCCCCTGGATCTGGGACAAGGCTGTTTGCATTGGAGCTTAATTCACTTTCACGCTATTTAAACTCTCCCAGGAAACAGCCTTTGGAAATACTTACAACTGGGCTGTAAATCTTTTAAATTGAGGCACGTAAATAATAAATGCTACAGGGAGTGCAGTGCTTGGGGTTTTATGGCCACCCATCGATCCGGGGGCTGTTGACAGAGCTGCTTAGCGGGAGCTTGATGGGAGTTTTGGGTACCAGTGATGCTCCAGGCTGAGGGATGGGGCTGGGAAGAGCCTCTGGGAGCATCCCATGGAGCTGGAGTGATGGTTTTACACCTGTGCAGCTCCTTAATTCCAGCCTGTCAAGCCAGGGCAGGCTGAAGGAGGAGCTGGGAAGAGCCTGGTGGAACCAAATCCTTCTTCATCCCAAGGAGAGGCAAAATCAGGGGCAAACACCACATTTTCCCCCTGGACAAGCAGGGGCTGCTGATTGCACTGACAAGCTGTGCTGGAGCCCCCTTGGCAGGTCCAACACTGCTCTGTGGGGTGTTATTCCAGTTTATTCCCTCTGTGGGAAGAGCAAATCATGGGTTTTTCCAGCCTTGTTGGATGCTGTTTGAGGTTAAGGGAAACACAGAGACAGCACAAAGGCTGCAACTCCCTGGCTCTCACCACCCGCCACGGCCAAGGGCAGCCCAATGATATCCCAAGGGTATCCCAAAGGCATCCCAAGGGCGTCCCAAGGGAAGCCCTGCAGTTTATTACGTGCTTCATGAATGGGACAACTGTGGCACAACCTCCATGGAAAGAGGGGTCCGGGTTAGGTGACCCTCACAGACCACCAGGCAGGAGATGATGGCCCTGCCTTCCTCCTCATGCTCCTTGCTGTGCTCCCTGGGCTGATGCAGCACCTAGAGCATCCCCACTTGACCTTTTTGGGACGGGTTGTCACCGGCAGGGAACTTCAAGCCACCCCAGCTCTATGTGCAGCCACCACCAGCAGTCCAGTAACGGTGACTCTGGGGCTCAGCATCACCCAAACGCGACCAGGGGCATCCCGGGAAAATTCCCAGCAACCTGGGGATGAGCAGCATCCACCTCCCCATCCCCGAGTGCCTGGAGAAGGGATTCCCCCTGCTAATTGCATCCCCACTCTCATTAACACCCCGCTCTCCCCTCCGTCCTCTGGCTGCTGCTGTGATGCTCCTGGGGTTGCAGGGCCAGGATCCACACACCATCCCACTGCTAATTAAGATAAACTCGCAGCTGATCAATGCAACGAGTTTTAGGGCTCCCTCTTAATTAGTTGATCGATCGGCCCCAAAAGTTCCCTTTGCAACAAATCACATCCATTAGCTGGGGGCGGGATCGTGCTCATGCCAGTGCAGCCTGCAAGGAGTTGGGTTTCAGCAGGAAATCGAAGCAGGAGAGATGTGGGAATGGGATTCATCGGTGTGACAGTCCCTGGGCAGGTCTGTGGCAGGAGGGGACATGGGGACTGCCCCTGGGGACAGGAGCTGTGGGGCTCAGCCTGGGGTTCTGGGCAGGGCTGGAGGGATATGGGATGTTTCAAAAGTGCTGGCACCAAATTCAAGTGGGAAGGAGCTCACCAGTCCCCAAATCACCCCTTGGTCACGGCACCTTCACCTTCTTCACACCCATCCCATCAATCCATGCAGTTTTCTCAGTCCTTTTTAATCCCCATGACAAGGATGGCAGAGATGGATCCCACTCTGGCTGTGCCAGGAGGGTTGCACAGACCCCAGGGAGCACCTTCCCCATCACATTTGATATATTGGGGTGGGACATCCCTCCTGAAACCCAGCTCGTGCTGAGCATCCCTGCCCCAGCCCCCTTGGACACTGCCACATTAAACCAGGGACTTGCCCAGCAGCTCCCATTTCTGCTCTCTTGGAATCAGATAATCCCAGAATGGTTTGGGTTGGAGAAACCTTTAAAGCCCATCTCATTCCACCCTCTGCTCTGTTTATCGTGCCCTTGGACACTTCCAGGGATCCAGGGGCAGCCACAGCTTCTCTGCCCAACCTGGGCCAGGGCCTGTCCACCTTCCCAGCCAACAATTCCTTCCCAATATCCCATCCAGCCCTGCCCTCTGGCACTGGGAAGCCATTCCCTGTGTCCTGTCCCTCCATGCCTTGTCCCCAGTCCCTCTCCAGCTCTCCTGGAGCCCCTTTAGGCCCTGCAAGGGGCTCTCAGCTCTCCCTGGAGCCTTCTCTTCTCCAGGTGACCCCCCCAGCTCTCCCAGCCTGGCTCCAGAGCAGAGGGGCTCCAGCCCTTGGAGCATCTCTGTGGCCTCCTCTGGACTCCTCCAGCAGCTCCACATCCTTTGGATGTTGTTCCCAGGGCTGGAGGCAGCTCTGCAGGTGGGGTCTCACCTGAGGGGGACAATC
Organism: Campylorhamphus procurvoides; assembly: GCA_013396655.1. NCBI lineage: Eukaryota > Metazoa > Chordata > Aves > Passeriformes > Dendrocolaptidae > Campylorhamphus > Campylorhamphus procurvoides. The sequence goes on from WBMV01003746.1 coordinate 21,162, forward strand.
CCCCCCACCCACACTGTGGGATCAGCCCAGGGCATGGAGGATTCTCAGGACCAGCACCCACAGCCAGGGCATGTCCAGCTTTTCATCCACCAGCACCCCCAGGTCCTTCCTGGCAGGGCTGCTCTCAGTCCCCTCCTGGCCCAGTCTGTGCTGGTGCTGGAGAGTTCCCTGTCCCAAGTGCCAGAAGCTCCTCTGGGGGTACAGAAAGAGGAAAAGGGGATTTTTGGTGGATTTTTTTTCTCCATCACCAAAACCGCAGCGTTTCTGCCGTCTGCCCCCCGGGCCGTGGCTCTGCCATTTGCAGGCAGGAGCATCACCCTCTAAGGTTCTCCACCAAGCCTTGCAGCAGGGGACATTCCCCCCTTGGTTTTTTGGATGATGCTCCCAGTTACCTGCTGCTTTCCATCCCCGCAGCAGCATCTGCGTGTCAGGCTGAGCTCCCCGCCCTGCCCTGCAGGGTTATTATCCTGCCGCGGGTGATTTCCTCCCGCACACCATATGCCTGGGGCTCACCAGGGATTTAACTTTTCATTTCGCTGCGTTTTCAAGAGATTTGGGGATCTTTATTGCCATGGGCTGCGTCCGAAGATGCTGCGAGAGCGTCGCTGCCCAACCCGACCCGCTGAGCCCCTCTCGGGGTTTGGGGCTGGAAGGAGTTCCCAGGAGTTCTGGCCAGAAGAAATGTTGGGGTTCAGGGAGGGAACACGCCCAGGCAGAGCTGCAGGGCAGGATCCCGGATCCATAAGGATATTCCTGCAGCAGGGGGAGCATTGCTGGGGCACCCCAAAGGATGCTCCGGGATCCCACATCCCCACCCTGAGCCTCCCAGCAGCGCCTTAAAGGCTCACCCATCCCCCACACCTCTCCTTTTGAGGCAGTTTGAGGCATTTGGCTGATTTTGGCTCTGTCAGTGCCTTCTCCTGCTCGTGGGCAGCCCCAGGAGCCATTGGAGGCATCTCCACCCTGCAGCTCCAGCCCCACGGAGGGGAATCGGCTGCGATTTAAATGAGCGGGGAGAGAGAGATTGACTATTAAGAAGGTGCAAACACCGCTGTGAACCCAGGGACTCCATTTAATGACTTGGAAACAAGTTCTTGACCTACTTCCGACTGCAAAAACCTTCATAAAATCACAGAGGAAAAGAAATTAAAGGCGCCGGAGCCTCAGCTGCTCTCCAGTGTCGGGTGGGGATGAGCGGGATGGGCTCCCGGGTTGGTAAAATGCCCCAGGACTGAGCTGATCCAATGCAAAGCAGGAGCAAATAGTGGGGTGAAAGAGGCACAAATTGGGTCATCCCCCAGCTGATGCAGCCCCTTGTTGATGCCACAGGTTTTGGGGGGCTCCTGCCCTCTGCACAGCCTCCTTATGCCCCCCAGATGGAGGAGCTCCCGACACGTGGCTGGAGAATCCCAGATCTCTGGGATTTGGCTGTGAGTCCTGGGGGCTCAGGCAGAGATTTGGGGTGTGTGGGGTCTCTCACCATGGCCCCCCAGCACCCAACACCCATCCGATGGCTTTCCTTCCTCCAGCCCGCTTTATTCCCCCTCATTCCCGGTTATTTATTTAATTCCCCTGCATCTGGCAGCGTTGCCATGGGAACGCAGCCCGGCTGGATGTGCCTGTCTAGACACTGCACCCCTGGATCCCGCTGGCAAACTGCTCCCTGGGCACCACCTCTGGGTGCAGCCCCGTCCTCGGGACCCCCAGGAGAGCCCTCATCCACAGGGGGGGAGCCCCTCCAAGCACTGCTCCCACATCCCTGCTCCTGGCCCCATCCATCCATCCCAGAGGGTTCCATCAAGGAGGGCTGGCAAATGCAGCCTTGGGGTGTCTAATGACAAGAATGATAATAATGATGATAATAATAATAATACCCTCTAAATGTAGCAAATTAAACCCAGCCCCTCCCATTCTGGCTCCATCACAGGGAAGGGAAACTGAGGCACGACACCCTGGCAGTGCTGAGAATGCTGACACCCAGGGCAGTGGGTGTTCCCACATGGAGAGGGATGATCCATCACCCCTCCTCTTCATCCTCACTTCTGAGGATGGTCCTCCTCATTTACACCCACTGAAACCAAGCCCTGAGCCCTGTCAGCTCCCAAAAACGTGTGGTTTGGGTGGATTTGGCTCTTGATGGCTCTGATGTCCCCATGAAGGATCCCCACGAATTCTGAAGGCACTTCCCCCCCTCCCCTCCCAAAAAATATCACAAACTTCCAATTTCCCCGGGAGCATGCTGGTTTAACTCATTTATCACTGACACAATATCACATCTCCTTAACTCTGATACAACTCTCATCTATTGGGCTGTAATAAAACATTACAGCTCTTATTTGCACCAGCCTATAAATGCTGTCCTGAGACTCCTTCCTTCCTCTTGCCTCCCAGCCAGGAAACTTTTCCATGCTGAGGGAAAGCCGAGGCAATCGAAGCAGCTCAATTGCCTGCCTGCCCATCAGAGCAATGCCCTCCTGCACGACAGGCATTGTATCCCCCTGGGGAATGGCTCCATCCCCTTGGGAATTGCCAGTGTCCCTGCAGAAGGGAGCCGGGATGATCCTGTCAGCCCCGGGTTTGTGCCCTGCATTCCCCCAGCCTGACCTTGCCATGACCTTGCCCAACCCTTGGGGTGCCTTGGTGGGAGGACATGGGGTGGTGGCACTTGTGGGGTGCCAGCAGTGTCCCCAGGGTGGGGGCACCAAGGACAGCAGAGGTGCCTGAGGAGGAACCTGCCTTGGAGGGGAAACTGTGACCACCCCACATTCCAGTGAGGGCTGAAGGGCTGATCCTGAACCTGGGCCTCAGTTCACCTGCAGAAGGGGCTGGTTCCTGCTCAGCACCACACCAGGAGTGTTTGCTCTCCTGGTCAGGGCAGGCAAATCCATCTGAGCAGATCCAATGGGGAAACTGAGGCACAAGGAAGGGGGGAAGAGCAGAAGCTCCAGCCCTGGAGAAAGGCTGGAGGACACCAGAGAAAGTCCTTGAGGCCACCAGGCTGGGAGCTGCTCCAAACCCAGGGGAGGGGTGTGTTCTGGGGTGGCAGGAGGGATGGGAGTTGGGCTGAGTTTTCCTGAATCCCAGCTTTTAGCCACAGTCGAGGCACCAGGAGGAAGCTGAAGGAGATGTGGGCAAAGGCTGGCATGTGGAGGAGACCCAGAGCCTGGTCCTGCTGCCTCGGGCTGCACAAAGGGAGGAGTCAGGCCATGGGTTGGAGCAGATGTGTCTGGAATCA
>WBMV01003747.1:0-89657 GCA_013396655.1 Campylorhamphus procurvoides
TTTGTTTCGTTTGTTTGGTTTTTCCCTTCCCCCAGGTAGTTTTTGGAGGGAAGGTGGCAATGCATTTTTGGGGCAGTGGCAGAGGTTGATGCCAGGCCATGCCCAGGAGCTTCTGAGTGTTTCCAGGGCTGTTTTCCATGGAAATGCTGGTTAGTAACAGCAACAGCTTGGATCCCACTGGAGGATCTGGGAGCTGAACGGTTCCCAAGAGGCTGGTGGCATAAAAGGAGGGAGATGGGCTTTGTCCTCCAGCCTGGATCATCTTTGGAATGGCAAACAGCACAGGGCACCACTTGTCCCTCACCCAACAGGTAAGGTGGCTCTTCTGAGAGCACAAATTCCTTAAAATGTACCAGACTTGGTTATTCCTCTTCAATTTAATCCTGTGGCTGATTCTGGAATACAACTCTAAGTCCCAGCAATATCTCTTTAAAACTCCCAGCCAGCCTGGGAAATGGGAATTAGTTTTTCCTTCCCCTTTTCCCTGCCTGGCTGGCACAGGGCTTTGAGCATCTCCCCGCTCTATAATTCACTGGATGCTCTTGCTGGGTTTAATTTCATCACCTCTGGCATCAGTTCCTCGCCAAGAGCCTGTCACAGTTTCCATAATGAACCACAGTATTTATGGGCAGCAGATAAATCTGTGGAAGGGTTTTTTTGCAGATGTAGGAGCCAGGGAGGAATTTTCTATATCCAGTTGTTTAAGTTAAAACCAGACTAAAAAATTGATGATTTATTTATGGTTGGGTTTTATTCCCTTTTCAATAGAAGTGAAAAATTGCTTTCCCTGTGTTCTCTGAGTTGGAGTTATGCTTGTGGAATGTGGGAATTCATTTGACAGAAAGTGTTTCTGAAGTTTCAGTTGATTTTCCCCAGCAGTTGTTGAAAACTGGAGTTGCCAGGACTTCAAACTTTATTACTGGCCTTGAGATGGGAGAGTTTTGTTTGCCCTCAGCAAATATATTCAGCCAAACTGGGGTGGTTTGGTGTTTTGTATAAAAGGGAGCTGAGAAAAATGGAATAATAATCTTTCTGCCTGCCCTGGGCTGAAGTGACAGCAAACACCATTAAAGCAACCCATGCTTTCCTGTTGCCATCCTGGTGCCAGTTTGATTGGGATGGACCCAGAGGGCTGAGTGATGGGAGAGCTGGAAAATGAATTTCTGTGGGATTGAAGACAAATTCTGCTCTGAGCTGTCTTTTCAGTAGTTGCTCAGTGCAGCTGCAGTGAGACTCTTTCTGTGCTTGAAGTTTTTAATTGTGTGCTGTGGGAATAAGCAGTGCATGGATTGATGTGGAGGTGTGGGATTCGCTTCTTGATTTGAAACAGTTCTTAATTACAAAGCAGTGCCTAAAGGGGCTCCAGGAGAGCTGGAGAGGGACCTGGAACAAGGCATGGAGGGCCGGGATGGATCGGATATTGGGAAGGAATTGCTGGCTGGGAGGGTGGGCAGACCCTGGCACAGGTCAGGCAGAGAAGCTGTGGCTGCCCCTGGATCCCTGGGAGTGTCCAAGGCCAGGTTGGAGCAGCCTGGGATGGTGGAAGGTGTCCCTGCCTGTGGCAGGGGATGGGACTGGTTGACCCTTGGGGTCCCTTCCCACCCAGCCCATTCTGTGATTGTATGGAATGTGCCTAACCCTTGGTAGGCAATTCCTGTGACTTTTCCAGCATTTCAAGTAGAATCTGTCCCAGTCCATATTTTCATGCATGTAAATTTCTTAGGATTCTTTCTCCTTTCTCCAGTAGTGTGTGTAAACCTCTTGCTCCTGGCATCTTGTAATCCCAGTGTTTAGTATCCTCCTGGCATGTCTGACGTGAGCTGAGGTAGATATGGAGTGGCAAGAAAAGGTGGTATTTTCTCCGTGGACACAAGCCCAATGCAGAGGCTGTTGGAGAGTGGAGTGGCTGCAGGGGATGCTCCTGTGAACAGCCACTTGGGTGTGACACTTGGGATGCAGGGGGGTTGGACTGTGTGAGCTTTGAAAGGTCCCTTCCAACTCAAACTTCAGTGATTCTCTGATTCTTTCTCCTTTTTCTTGCAAAATTCAGGAAAGCATTTTTTCCTGCTGTAGAAAGCAAAGCTTTCCTTTCTCAACTTGTTCCTTGAAAATGGGTCTGTGTGAGAGCAGCAAAGCAGCTGCAGCTGGGGAGGAGTGATGGAGAAGGGACCCTCTCCCTTCCTGCCCTCTCCATCTCTCATGTCAGTCACACCATAAGTGTTTTGGCTGGGTTTTTTGGAGTTTGCCAGGTAAGGAGTTGGGTTGAGGCCAAGGTGCATGGGCTGCACCAAGCTCACAGTGTGCTTTGTGGGGGCCAAATGGCATCCTCTGCAAATCTGCACATCCAGCCTTGGAGAAGGACTGGCTGGAGGCTCTAATTGCATTTGTTGTCCCTTTGGCCAAACTCGAGCCCTCTGCTCCAAGTTGCAGTCCCTGGTTGCAGGAGCCTGTCCCCACTAACATTCCATGGGCAGACCTGTGGCAGCTCTGCCCCTCAGCAGGAGGCTCTGCCTGAGGTTTCCTGGCACTCTTACTGGGTGTTTTCAGCCAGTTCTGCATCCACCTCACCTTTCCTTTACACTTTCTCCCAGTTTGCATCCCCCTGGTGTTTCAGGAATTGCATTGTCAAACAGCCTGGGAAGGATGTTCTTTGTGCCTGACTTGGACTGTTGCTGAAGGGAACTGTGAGCTGGATCAGGACAGGAGGCTGGTGCTGACCACGTTTTTCACCGTGGCTGTCAGGGTGTTTTAAGGTATTAAATCACCTCACAAGTGGTGCCAAACAATTATATTTTGTGACAGGGTTAAAGTTTAGCAGTTCCTCACTCTCTCAGTGTGACTCAGGGGATAATGCACTGCTTGTGCTCCCAAATTCTGCTCCTTATCAATTATCCCTTGTTCTCCAGGCTGTCACTTCCAGGCTGGAAGCTGGACATGCTGGCATCCCAGGGGGCTGTGTTTGCCTCTGAGGCTGCCAGCAGTGATGGATGGGTTCACCCCGAGTCAGGTGCTGCTAGAAATGCTCCTGCCTCTCCCTTCCAAATGCTGCTGGGCAAGCAGATAAAACCTGCTGGATGGGGGCAGTCCGTGCCTGCAGGTGTCAGGAGTTTGCAGCAACACCTCATGGATGCTGGAGGGAATTCCTGGGAGTCTTTTCTCTGCCCTTTTAGGGCTCATTTCTCTGCTGGACCCATTTTGTCCTCAAGGGTTTTTACCCCTTCTGCTTATGGAGGGCTGGTAAAGCACTACAGGGCATCTCTGGAGATGAAAACCTATCTTCCTCTCCTGGACTTACCTCTAAATGGGAATAATCATTTTACCCTTAAGATGCTGCTCTGCCTTTGCTAAGTGACTCCCGTCACCAACCTGTATATCACACCCGAGGGAGAATTTTGGAAGCATCTGCTGCTGTTGGCACATTAACTGGTTTATGAGCACTGAAACAGCCTTAGGAGAAGCCAGCACTCAGCTTGTTATTAGTCCAGTGCCTCTGTGGCTTGAAAACAAATTAAATTGGAGATTTTCAACACTTGAAACCAATGTTTAGAGCAATTAGAGGGGGAGAAGAGGCTGAAATGGCTCCTAAAGCCTCTGTGGTGAGAGAGGTAGCACTGATTGAGGTGTTTGTCAGAGGTGCCTTGTAGTGCCCAGTGCCAGAGCTTAATAAAGGCCAGGAGAAGTGATGTCCTGACCTGCCTTCTCCGGAGGGGTTGTGGTCCAGGGAGAAAGTTCCCCCAGCCCTGGTGGTGCTCAGTGGAATCCTCTGCAGGGATTTCTGTGGATGAGGGGACAATCTCTGGAGTATCTGAGGTCAGAAAGAGCAAGAAGAAAGGGAAAGTTGACCTGAATTAACCCTTTTTTCACTTCTTGGCAGTCAAATGACTTGTCATTTTGTGGGTTTTGTTTAATTAGCACACACTTCTTCCTCTCCCTTTTTTCCCCTCCTGTTCTGTTTTTCTTCCTCTTTTTGTGATACCTCTATTTTTTAGTTGGTTTTGTTTTGCTTGAAAGGAGAGAAATAGCCAAAATCTCTTCCCTAAGAGCTGCAGTGCAAGAAACACCAGACGGCTCAAATGCAACCCCCCTTTTAACCCAGAGATCTCGTTTGCACCAGAGCTGGCTGAGCACAATGAGTTCCTGTCCTCTTGTTCCTGAGGATGCTGATTTAAAGACAACGCCAGACTGAGAGAGAGATTGTTTTTCCCCTGCTTTGAGATTTACAAAGGGAGGAACCGTGTGCATGGAGTGGTGCTTCTCAGTAACAGGCAGAGCGTGTTCCTTCCTTTGGGCAATGCTACTCAGGGTTTTCTGTTTTGCTTTTTCAGGACTGACTTGTTCAGAGGTGTTAAAATTGGGTGGAAACTCATGGAGTTAAAAACCCCAAACCAACCAAAACCAGGCATCCTTGGTCCTTCTTGGTGTGTGTTTGTGTTCTCCTTGGAGAAGTTAAACCTGCCTGAGCTCTGCAGTGTCAGTGGATCTGTCTCCAGGGTGGAGATGCTGAGAACAGCATAAAACCCCTGTCAGAAACCAGAGGGAAGACAAGATGTAGCAAACACAGCTCGAGGGGTACAAGTGAACTGAGGTGATTAATGTGGTGTTAGACTTTTGCATGTGTTAGACATCCCCAGCTCTAGCAGAAATGAGCCTGCAGGGCACAGAGGTTGGTGTTCCTGGTGAGGGCTGTGCTGTGGAAGAAAAGATTGGGGCTGGTTTTGCTCAGCTGGATGTTTGGCAGGGGCAGAGGTAGCTCTGGCGAGTCAGGGCTGTTCCATGACCCAGCTGTTGTATTAGAGAGTGAATATTTCCAATATTGCCACCCCCAGCCCGGTCTGTGCAGCTGCTCTCGGTGCCCACATGTAATCAGAGCAGCAATACCTCAGAAGGAGCACATCCCTCCTTGTGATCCCATCCCACTGAGGAAATTCCTCCTGCTCAGTGTGTGGCTGCCATTTGAGAAGGGCTCCTGCTTCCCACAGAGGAAGAGGGGAGCGATCCCTGAGAGCTGGAGGGCACCTGGGCTTGGAGCTGGCACCTTTGGGTGGCTGGAGGTGCCAGGAGAGCCCAGGAGGTTTCACAGCAGGTGGGGAGTGCTGAAATGCTGGGACTGGCAATGAATAAGCCTGGGAAAACAGGCTGGAAGCCTGGCAGAGCAGAGAACAGAGTTAATTCTGCAAATGTTGGCTGGACCTTTTGCAGTGACCCTGCTGGGACGGACGAGGCTGCAGAGAGTGGGCACAAAATGGGACATTTAAGGGAATATTTGGAAAGGAATGGGGCTGGGGATCAGGAGAGGCTGCTAAACATGGAGCTGAAAGGAAGAGCTTCCAAATCCTTTCCCTTTGGAAGGAGGGATCATGGGCTGAAGTGTGAAGGCAGCTGTGGGACATGTCCCTGGAGCTGCAGAGCTCTGCATTTCAGTCTCCAGCAGCTCCACTTTGAGCTGTAATGGGGCAAAACTGGGCACATTTGGTGAAGTCAGGAATGGCTCCCAAGCCTTCCCTTGGGATCCACCTGTTGCAAGGGCTGCTGTCTGGAAATGAATCCCTGCATGACATCCTGCTTGTGCGCCCTGCCCACCAGGGCCTGGCTACAGGGGGAAAATGCAGCTGAATACCCCAAAATATGTTGATTTTGAGAGATGCTGGAGAGAAATGTTGGATGTTTAGAAGAGAATTCAACAGAAGGATGGAGAGGAACTTTTTGTGTAGTGACAGGACAAGGAGGAACGGTTTCAGACTTGAAAGAGGGCAGGGATGGATGGGATATTGGGGAAGAATTCTTCCTTGGAAGAGTGGGCACGCCCTGGCACAGGTTGGGCAGAGAAGCTGTGGCTGCCTCTGGATCCCTGGGAGTGTCCAAGGCCAGGTTGGATGGGGCTTGGAGTAACCTGGGCTGGTGGGAGATGTCCCTGCCCATGGCAGGGGTGGCACTGGGTGGGCTTTCAAGTCCCTTCCAGCCCAAACCAGTCTGGGATTCTCTGACATAGTAACTCTCTTTTTGCCACTTGAATCTTTGTGCAATAATGGTCATTCTGATGATGCTGGAAAAGTGAATAAATGTGTCTCAACTCAAGGAAAGTCTCTTATCTGAAAGAGGCAACTGGGGGCTTGGTTTTGTTTTCCAACTCTACCTCTGAGTTTGTTGCTTTTTAAAAAAAAAAGAAATTACTCCTAGAAAGAGAATTTGCATTTTTGGGTGGGTTTACATAGTGTTGAGAAGAACAGTGTGCATGGAGAGGGGATTGACCTGTCCCAAAATGGAGCTTGTCCTTTCTTACCTGGGTGGTCAGAGACAAAAGATGACTAGGAAGGAGTTACAAAAGGGGGAAAAAAATACATGGACCTACTTTGGGGGAAAATTACTCAATAAACACACTGGCCAGTTTTGAGACTGTTGCCTTGCTCAGGGGGTTGTGATAAAATGCTTTTTATGTGTCTTGTGAATTGGTGAAAAAGAGGCTTTGAGCGCAGTAATTGATGTATCAACATCTTGAGCTTTGTTTAAACACTTTTGTCTGTCATCACAGCGCTGCCTTGAAATGGGATTATGGTTTGTTTTCCTTGGCTTCCCGAAATTTTGCTTAAGGAGGACTTTAGCTCTATTATTAAGCCATTTTACAGTGTAAGGACACTGAGAGTGTTGATGGAAGCTCATGAAATAATTCATGTGCTTCTTGTGTGTCTGGCTACTACTTTCTATTTGTTAGAACATTCTACAGGAGATTTGCTTTCATGTAATTATGTGGGAGGAGGGTTATATCCATATAAATCTAATAATTTCCAGTGCTAGGAAGGGAGTCCTACATGGCTGTGTGCTGTCACTGCTGTCTGCAAAATTGCAGCTATTTATCCTCCCCGGGGTCCTGCTGCAGTCAAATTCCAGATGTCAGAGTTTGCTGGGGTTTAAAAATGATTTTAATTTTCTCAGAGGTCTGGAGAGGGTGTCAGGATTGATTTGCTGTCTGTGAATGGAGACTTCCAGTTTTGTGAGCTCTGAGCATGAAAGACAAATTCAGGGTCACCGGTTATCTTTTCACAGGATTTCTGAATATTGAAAAGCAAATTATCCAGGTTGGTCTCTTCCTGGAAATGCTGCTTTTCCTGTAGAGACATTGGCTGATGGGGAAATGGGAGTAATTTGGGTTATCTTGATGCAACTGCTCCTGCCCATTTCTGTACCTATTTCTGCCCTCTCGGAGCCAAAGCAGTGCAGGCACCTTGTGAGGGGCTCAGCATGGGCAGCAAAGGTTTGTAATTGTTTTTTGGGGCTCACAAACAGTGTTTGATTGTACAGGCAGAGCAGTGTCCTGGCTCCTGAAACATCCCAGCCTTCTCCTCTGTCTCCCTGCTCGTGAACTGCAGGAGACAGGCAGGAATGGGCTGGGGGCTCAGGAATGTTCCTGGCAGCAGGAATGAGGGATGTGCTGGAGGAGCTCAGGGTTTCCCTGCTTTTCCCTCGATGCACGGGGCTGTTCAATGCAGTTGTTTTCATTACTGGCACTATTTGAAGCCTGATAGAGATCCATCAATTCCTGGGGCCTCTCTGTGACTCTCCCTCTGGAGCGTCTGGTGATGGCTCATCCTTGGAAAAGGCTCAGTTGTTCTCACTGGGTGTGTTACACTGGTTGAAGAGGAGCAAAACTGGGCAGGGAGAGCAGGAACCCAGGGGTGGTGGGAGAGGAGATGAACACTGGGCTGGCAGAGCAGGAGCCCAGGGGTGGTGGGAGAGGAGATGAACACTGGGCTGGCAGAGCAGGAACCCAGGGTGATGGAAGAGGAGATAAACACTGGGCTGGGAGAGCAGGAACCCAGGAGATAAACCACTCCTGGTGGAGTTCTGGACTAAGCAGCTCAGGAGGCCAAGGAAGCTGAGCCTCTGCTCCCAAGGACCACTGCAGGTGTGTCTGCCAGGGCATCAGGAAAGCCTTTGGCACAGTTTCCCAGGAGAAGCTGGCTGCTCATGGCTTGTTTGCTGGGTAAGAACTGTCTGGATGGCTGGGTAACCATGAGCAGGATGAGGGCATTGAGGTCACAGAGTGGGTGGGAGAGTTGATCTACAGAGGGATCTGGACAGGCTGGATCCATTGTATGAGGTGCAGCAAGGCCAAGTGCCAGGTCCTGACCCCAGGGAATGCTCCAGGCTTAGGGTTGAGTGGCTGGAAAGCTGCAGGGTGGGGAAGGACTGGGGATGCTTGTTCTCAGCCAGCAGAGAAAGGGTATTTGGTTCAAAAGCTGCTCTTGGAGAGAGATACACGTGCCACAGGATTCTTGTAAAATTAAAGCCAAGCCTAAATGTAAAAAAACAAAAGGAGGGTTCAGTGTGTCACTATTTATGGCTTAATGATAATTAGGCTTCCAAAGCAGGATTTTAATTCATGCCCTGCTAGATTTGTTGACTCTGATTTATAATGCAATAAACCTATAGATTGTTGCCCAAGGCAGGCAGGGATATTGCAGCAGGCCAGACCTAATAATTTAGAAGCAGTTTATTAAGCTCAGTAGCATCAACAGTGCAATTGCTTTTATGGGCTGGTTTATCCCATCTGGCACTCCCTTGGCTTGATGGTCACCCAGCCCAGCTTTGCTGTCAGCAGAGGGGCTGGAGGTAATCAGGGGTCTTGCTTTCACTGACCAGGGCACTGAGTGTGTGTCTGAGGCATAAAACCCCTGGTGAGCTGAAATCCAGAGGATGGGACTCGTTTGGCTGAGCCTTGATAAATGAAGGCGTGAGTTTTGCTCTAAAGTGATGTCCTGTTGCTGTCAGTGTTGTTTGGGGGGGGTTAAACCCTTGCAAACAGGTTTTCTGGAGGTGTCTGTGTGAGCCCTGCTGACCCCGAGTCTGGAGCTGGTGCAGGAATGGTGGGGTTTTGTTGTTGTTTATTTAGTTTTGGTTTTTTTGGGGTTTTGTTGTGGTATGGTTAATTTTGGTTTGGAGAATTTTGGGGTTTTGTTTGTTTGGGGGTTTTGGTTTGTGTTTTGTTTATTTATTGTTTCAGAGGCTGCTTTGCCCCACATCAAAGGCCTGGCTCTCCTTTCTCAGCAGCTGTTCAGGGCTCTGACCAGGGAGCCTCTTGGTGATGGTGGTTTGAGGTTGTCTGTGGTAATGTCTGCTGAAAGGGGGAAGCTGAAATTCTTGGCGTAAAGCTGAGCTCAACACGCTGAGCCCTTTTTACCCCATTCAGGTTGGAAGGTTTCACATCTGAGTGTGTGCCTTGACCTCCCTGCCTGTGGTGCTGGAGCAGAGGGATGCTCAGCTCTGCTCCACCAGGTTGAGAAGAAATGCCCTTATTTTGTGCTGTGTCTGTGTGTCAAGGCAGAGATGTGGTTTCATTCAGTACTGGCTTGTATTTTCATTCAGTACTGACTTGTGTTTTCATTCACTACCCAGGCGTAGCATAAAGCAGTTTTTGTGTACCACAGCCTGTGGTTTTGATACGGTAGAGTTGGTTTATTTGCTTTTGTTTTTAAATACCTGCCAGCAGAAAACTCAGTGCAGCTTTTTGTGAGCTATTGTTTGATTCTGCCACGTTTATTTAAAATTCTTGCCTGACCCCAGGCAGCTGCCACATCTGTCTGGTGGTTTCCTACACACACCAGGGGTGTGAAATGGGAGCACTGCCTGCTGATAACTCAGTTGTGCAGGCATTAAGCATAGAAGAAAAACTTGGCCATGAGAATAAATCTTATCAGTTGCTCTGAAGTCCAGATTGTCCACTGGAGACTTTCCAATGCAGGTGATGTGCAAGGAGGAAGCTTCAGTCTGTCTCATGGGGAGAACCTAAACTTCTGGTCTCAGATTCTTCCAGTGGATGGTCGGGTGGCACTGAGCAGAATGGGGAGTGAAACTGGTCTGACTGGGTTTGCTCCTAAAACTGAAAGAACCCAGGGGTGAATGTGGCTCTGTTCCCCATTGGTGCAAGCCATGCCCTTGGGTATTTCTGTGCACAGAGCCACCTTTCCATTCTCTTGTTGCATTTTCCAGACACAGATGTGTCAAGCTAAAGGGGGTGTTGTACTCCAGAACATACCCATGAACAGGATATCTTGGAATCATTTGGGTTGGAAAAGCCCTCCAGGACTGTCAAGTCCAACCACTCCCAGCACTGCCAAGGCCACCACTGACCCCTGTCCCCAAGAGCCACATCTGCATGGGCATGGGCACTCCACCCCTGCCCTGGGCAGCTGTGCCAGGGCTGGACAGCCCTTTCCAGGTAGAAACTCCTTCTGCTGTCCCACCTGCCCCTGCCCTGTCCCAGCCTGAGGCTGTTCCCTCTCCTCCTGTTTCCTGGGAGCAGAGCCTGAAGCCCCCTGGCTCCCATCTCCTGTCAGGGGGTTGTGTGGGATGAGAAGGTGCCCCCTGAGCCTCCTTTTCTCCAGGCTGAACCCCACTCTGCTGCTCCAGCCCCTTCCCAGCTCCATTCTCCTCCCTGGACACACTCCCAAGTGTGATATGATATGAATTACATGAGGGACCAGTAGGCTTGGTCTGCTGCTGAAATAGTCCAGGTCTGTTATATTGGAGACTTGGCTAAACTGGCTGTTTCAGTGCCTGTCCCTGGCAACAATTCCCTTGCTGGAAATACCAACTTCCATACGCAGTTCTCCCTGTGGCTTCCTAATTTGAGTTTCAGGGGGACATGTTCCACCTTTTACCTGCCTCACCTCCTGCAAGCTCAGCTGTGGGTGAGGGTGGGTTGTGGTCACAGCTGCACCCAGGCTGCTGCTGAGAGATTTATGGGCATTGATGTTAGTATTTAATTATTTTTCTCAGTCTGGCATGGTGCAGTCATTGCATTAGGCAGGACTTCAGGGAGGGGGGTGGTCCTAGGCTGGGGAAAATCAGGTCTGACATTGTTTCCTTAATGGATTACCAATTGGTAGAAAAGCTTTGCTCATCAAACATTCATGTGCTTTTGCTGGTGGAAAAATGTGTTCCTAATGTCAAGCCTCCCTCCTGTCCTCTCAATCCTTTGTGTGGCTCCCAAAGTTACTGGCCACAGCCAGGAGGTGCTTTGGGACATTCCCCCAGTGCTGAGGCAGGCAATTGAAATACCAGCTGTGTTTTCATATGTGGTGATGGTGCTTGAACCCTCAGCATCTGACGGAGATCATTTGGAGCTTGGATGTCGATGGACATGATGGAAGAGCCTCTGCTTCAATAATTCAGGCAGTCTGGATGGAGATGGGGGGGTTATCCCTGTTCCTGGAAATGACAGTCCCTGTGATTGCTGGACAGCCGTGCCCATCCAGGGGATGGGACTTGGGTCAGCCCTGGGCAGTGGCCAAATCCCAGTGTTCAGTCCATCTCTCTTTGCTTTATCATGAGTTTCCTGGTGAAACACAATAAGGCTGGTACAAAATGCAACAAGAGCATTTAAAAGATCACATCCCTCAGGGAGTCTGTTCCTGCTTGGCTTTAGAGCTGTTGCTTTTCCTTCTTTTCCTTTTTGCTGGCTCTTCCTATGACTGCAGCATGTTTGGGGCTGGAGTAAGTCCAAGGCAAGTCTCCTCTGGAGTCTGTAGACTTACACAGCAGATGCACCTCCTGCCTTGGAGCTTCCTTGGCTGTCTGTGGACAGGCAGGAACAGAGAGTCCTCCTGCATCTCTGCAAACACGCTGATATTCCCCTGGCAGGTTTGAAGCGTTAATAACCTGATGCTGAGCAGAGATTGATATCACAGCTATACCAGACTGGGAACTGTGGCTTTGCACCTGCTGTGTTTAGCAGCTCCATCAGTCCCACTGAAATGGGAGCTGCAGTGCCAGAACAGCTCAGGTATTTCCTGTCACAGGGAGTGGGTTTTCTGGGATGGGTGTCCTGCGGTTGGTACTGAAGAGCTCAGGGCCAGACTTAACAAGTAAAGGCACAACTGTGACCTGTTATAGATCATTCACCCCAAAAATTTTCAACTCAAGGGTTCAAACTTCTCTGTAGGGATTGTGATGGCAAAGCCCATATTGGTGACAGATACCCCTAAAGTGACTCTGCAGGGAACTTTCCTGCCGTGGGTTTTGTTGCACAAACAATTTTACTCTTGCAGGAGGAGGGAGAGAAATGGTCTGGAAAGATTTTTTTGCAGGGGAGGTAAAAATTAAATTACTCTAAAAATTCAATATATTTCCCTTTGCCATGCATTTGTTTCCCCTTGTTATTCCTCCATGTCCAAGGATGTTTGTTGTGATCTGAACAGCACAGGAAGGGAAAAGCTTGGTTCTCACAGCAGCCTCTGCCCAGGTTCCTTCCACTGGGCAGCAGGAGATTGAAGAGCTGCTTTTTAATCTTCTGAAGTGAAGAATTGGGCTCTGCTGCTGTGGAACAAGGGACAGGACAGGAGGAAATAGCCTCAAGCTGTGCCAGGGGAGGTTTAGGTTGGATATGGGGGAAAAATCCCAAAAGGGCTGTCCGGGGCAGGGGGGGAGCCCTCATTCCTGGAGGGATTTAACAGCCCTGTGGATGTGGCACCTGGGGACAGGGGTTTGGTGATGGCCTTGGCCATGCTGGGAATGGTTGGACAGAATCATCTCGGTGGGCCTGTCCATC
Organism: Campylorhamphus procurvoides; assembly: GCA_013396655.1. NCBI lineage: Eukaryota > Metazoa > Chordata > Aves > Passeriformes > Dendrocolaptidae > Campylorhamphus > Campylorhamphus procurvoides. The sequence continues at coordinate 12,545 of WBMV01003747.1, forward strand.
CTGAACAGTTCCATGGCTCCTCTGAAGTTTTTATTAGAGACAAATACCCAGTAGGGTCTGTTTTAGTGCCTGCCTGGGAGGGATTGCTGCTGGCAAAGCCTTGAGTGGGTCTCTGGACACTGCAGACCCCAAATCCTCCTATCCCATGCCTTACTGGGGATTAACTGGGATGGAAAGGGAGCAGTGCCCTCTGATGGATGGGGAGCCCATGGCTGTGACAGGGGCTGGGCTGGTGTCCCACTGCTCACATCCCTGTCTCTCCTGCTGCCCAGGAAGACATGAGGATAAATCACTGCCACAGGGGAAACAGCCCTTGGGGAAACAACTTTCTTCCCAGTAATCATCCTAGGGAGTGCTAATGGAAGCCCAGGCAGAGGAATTGCTGGCACAGCTTTCCAGAAGACCAGAGTGAGGTGGTGTAGCACAGGCTGAGCTGCAGGGCTGGGGTGTTGCTGTGAGCCCTCCTTTTCACATCACCCCTCTTATGGAGCTGTTTGTCGTTCTCTGGTGCTCAGGACATTTTTGGCTCCTCTATAGAAGAGGCTGTTTTTATGCCAATAAAAGCAGTGTTGTGAGCAATTACATTTTATTTTTAAAACTTCTGGAGAGTTGGGGAGGAGAGCAATGAATATGCTTATCTATATACTGGTCCCCTGGCCATGTGAAATCTGTGGCAGGGTGAGGAGAGTTTGAGCTCTGCTGTTCTTCATCAGACGGGAGATCATGACTTGACCTGTGTCAAAGGTAGAAATACTCCATGAGGAAACTGGTGGAGGATCATTGAATGCAGAATTACACCTTGGTACAGTGCAGGCTGTGCCTGATTTTGGGCTGTAGTCTCTTCCAGGATCGTGAGAGAGGCTGTGTGCGCGTTTGGGATTTTGGGATGTCTTTGTTGGCACTGTGGGCAGTGCCTGTGTCATGATCTATTCCCGTGCTTGGAAATACTTTTTATTAGGCTGGATTCTGGATGTGAAGCCAAAAACTGTGGTGTCGACTGTCCATTGAATCCCAGGCTGCAAAACAGTGATGCCTTGGGAATTCTTTGCCTGCATACTTGTCCCAGCTGTCTGGTCCATCCATCTCCTGGCTATTCTCTGTTGCTGGATGATGGTGTTGGGTTGTGCAAGGAGATGGTGTGAAAGCAGGTTGCTCATCCAAAAAGTCCAGTGTCACATGGGAGAGCTGCAGGATTAGCACTTTTTTCCTGGCATGTGTTACAGCCAGGGACTGGTGAACCAGGAAAAATCTTGAACTTTAGGTTATTTTCAGCACAAGCTTTTCTGAACTTGCAGAAAACATCCCCTGACATGTTGGCTTCTGAAAGGAGAGTGGAAAGTGAGGCTGGGTCTGGAAAGCTCTCAAGTACAGCAAGGTACAGAGCAGTGTCATGGCAGACTTGCTATTTCTGTAACACCTTCCGTGGCAGGAGTGGAAGTGCTTTAATCAATGTGCAGCTCTTAATGAGGGAGATAATTATTCCCATTTTCAACGAGTTGAGAACATGAGTCAGATTAAAATGCTTTCCTGAAATTGCAGACAGATTTATGGTAGGGAAATGAACTGAGCATCCTTCCAGAGTGCTGCTTGACCTCCAAGGGCATGCTTGGGCTGGGGAAGGGAAGGGTCTGGAGAGACCTGAGAGCCCCTTGCAGTGCCTAAAGGGGCTTCAGGAGAGCTGGAGAGGGACTGGGGACAAGGCATGGAGGGACAGGACACAGGGAATGGCTTCCCAGTGCCAGAGGGCAGGGATAGATGGGATATTGGGAAGGAATTGGTGGCTGTGAGGGTGGGCAGGCCCTGGCACAGGTTGGGCAGAGGAGTTGTGGCTGCCCCTGGATCCCTGGGAGTGTCCAAGGCCAGGTTGGAGCAATCTGGGCTAGTGGGAGGTGCCCCTGCCCATGGCAGGGGGTGGCACTGGGTGATTTTAAGGTCCCTTCCAACCCCAACCATTCGGTAGTTCCATGAAATGTTAAATTTGCTCCGATTCTGGAAGAGTGAATCAGGAATGTCCCTTCCCTGGGAGCTCTGTGCCTCATCTCCCCTGCCATGTCCTTTGCTCAGTGCATGTCTTTGTGCTTTTGCTGCAGATGATTCCATGGTAAATGAAGAGAAATGACACAGATTTAATTGGGCATGGCCACTATTTTGGGGTGGGAACAGCTCATGTGCTGGCTGCCACTGGAAAAGCACCAGGAGGTGAAGCAGTTGCAAAACCTTTTCCAGAACATGCAGAGAGCAATAAAACTCTTGCTCCTGCTTAAAGCAGGATGGGAGCAGCTCCCTTCTCTTGCCCTTAGACCTGGTGATGGGCACTGAGAGGGAACAGCTGCAGGGGAGCCTCATGGCTCCTGTCTAGACATGGACCAGAGCTGGTGTTACATAACTCAGCTTTGCTGTGCCCGAGCTAGAAACGGCACAGAAGATGCCCAGAAAACGCAGCAACAGGGATGTGGGATGTGTCAGAGCTGCTGGGAAGTGGGGAGAGGGGACCTTGTGTAAGTCGCATCTTCAGCTTCTTTGCTGCAACTTTTATTAGGCAATAATTTTTGCTTGGTTTTGCCATCATTTCTGTGACTTTCAGCCAGTGATTTCTGAGTCACACAAGTGTTTAGGGTCCTGCTGCTGAGAGGTTCTCCTTGCTGCTGACCCTGCAGGCAGCAGAACTGCATCATCACCCCTCGCAGATGCTTCTTGAAGATGTCACTGCCTGTCACTTGTGCCACTGATGGAGGCAGTAGGAACCTCTGTGGGAATGTTGTGATTTGCCTTTTGGCACTGATTTCGTGGATATTCTGGGTTTTGTGGATATTCTGATACACCCAGGGAAGGTGGAGGAGCTCACACTGATATCAGGAATGGCCCCATTGCCTCTTTTGCTGTCAGGGCTTTGTCTTGCAGCCCTGGCTGGTGATGCTCTCGCCCTCCCAGCCAGCAAAGAAACCCTTGGTTTGGTTTTGCTTTTATTTGTGCCAAGCATTGTGACAAAACAGTATTTTTAGAGCTTGGCTTGCAGACATTTGCTGCCAAGAGTAATACGAGGGAAAGGAATTGTCTGAGGAATAAACTTCTCTGTCTGTTTCTTCTGCCAGTGCAAGCCTTTGCCCTTGAATCCATTTGACATCTGCAGCAGATTGTTTGGGACATTTTACAAAGTGTTTTACAACAGAATTCCTGTAAACACTCTGGAATACAGCAATTCTCTTTCAGTAGGGATAAATCTCCAGTATTTCTCTCATCCACTGTTCTTCCTAATGAAAGCTGTGCTTATTAAATTTGAAAGCCCCCAAGAGGGGGGAGCTGGAGGCACATCCCAGCCTGGACTGGGACTGAGCTGGACAAATGGCAAAGGTGTCCTGGGGCCAGGCCACAAAGGGGCTCAGCAAAGGCACCTGTGGAGCTGTTCCCTGGCACCCACTGAAGGGCAGGGCACTTGGCACCCAGCTCTGCCAAGGGGGTCTGAGGTTTTAATGTCTTGGTGTAGGGCCAGCCCACCCTAAAGGTCCCATTTCCAACTGAGGCCGGAAGCTGAGCAGCAGGGGAACAGCTTCCAGAGCCCTCAGGATATTCACCAAATGATGTTCCTGATGGGAATCATTTTTTTCCTTGAGATTTCTTGGGTAAAATGCCATTACATTTAATAGCCTTCCTTGGCTCTATTCTTAGTTGACACACATAGTCCTTTTTTGATTAAACCTGCTTTTAGTGTGGCTGTTTTTAATCTTCAAACCCCTTGCCCTGGGATGTTTGGGCTTTAATGAAAGTGAACCATCAGCTATAAATGCAAGTCAACAACATCATGTGCCTTTGGAAAGGACTGTCATGAGACTGGGATGAGGTAGCAGGAAGAACATCCTCAGGAGGCATTGAGGATGCTGCTGAGAGCTCAGCAGGGTTGTTGTGCCCAGCAAGGTGCACTGCTTAGGCAAGGCTTGGACCTCATCCAGTTGGTCTGAAAAAGAACCATGGGATGTGTTATTTTTTCCTCGATGAGCCTCATCAGTAGAGATTGAAAAATCTGGACCTGTTTGATTTGGAAAAGGTATCTTCTTGTGGCCTCCAGATGTGCAAAGTGTTTGGTTAAAAAAGGGGTTGTAGTACAGCGTTAGCATCAGGAATAGGTGTGGAATGCTTGGATCCTTCCATTCATATGGTTAGAACAGCTGGGTATCCCTGGTTATGTTTGTTTGGGCAAAATCCAGGCAGGATCTGGGAAAGCTGAGTAAATCGTGCTGTGGGGGATGGATTGGGGAATCCCAGTCTCTGTCCTGTCCTCTCCTGAATCAGAGGCTCCCCGAGGGATTTCTGTTTACCTCTGTGCTGAATGAAAGAGGGAGGATGTAATTGCAGGAGGCAGAGCTGGGCCAGGAGGTTATTAGTGCTGCACAGAGTCCCCTGGGGCCACTAATGGGCACAAACAGCCCTGGCTCCAGCTGTGCAGAGTCTCTGAACAGCTCAGGAATTCCCATCACAGGGGAGGTGTGGGTTAGCCCTTACTCTGCATACCTCTATCCCTTTGCTTCCTATTGAGGCCAGAAAACCTGCCTGATTGCTCCCCAGCTTTGTGAGCCTGGAGGGAATCAGCCATCCTGCCTGACCTTCTCCTGCTGGTTGGGTGTTTGGAGGTGTTATAATGATATTTTTAGGGATTTGGCTCTCTTTGGTGCATCTGTTGCTCTGCAATTCAGCTCTGGCAGCCCCAGCAGGAACACAGACTGCAGGAATATGTTCTGTGCCACTTCCTCTGACCTGCTAAATTGAATTGTAAATGGAGTGTGTCACAGTTCAGAAATCTCATTCATGGTGTCCTCTAACAAGGTGTGCAGAGAACCATCAGCCCAGTCCTTAAAGTAATCAAGTAAGATGTGCCTGAGATGTGCAGTGACTTCCTCCAGGAAGCATCTGGTTAGTTATTGAAGCCTCAGCAGCCAGAATGGCAGGAATGGGTTTTTATCTCCCTCTTTACATCAGACCCATTGTCTGTTAGACCCAATTTCTTCCTTTTTCTTCCTATCTATGTAATTATTGGCAGATGCCTCTTATGCAAGACCACAGGGCATTACCTGGGAGTAGGGAATCAGCCCAGACCTTCTCCCTAACCCAGGGTTAGGGAAAAGGAGCCATCTTTCATCCTCAGGTATAATTTAATCACTTGCTTGAAGAAGATGTTCTTCTGTTTGTTTGAACGAGGCCCACTCAGGTAATCCCGAAATGAAGAATTGCACTGTCAGTTTTCCCTCTGTACTCACTGAATAAATGTTAACTCTGCTCCTTTCCTCTCCCAGCTAACACTGATGAATGCCTGCAGGAGACTGGTTCTGAAAATGGCAGAAAATAGTGCAGTGCAGACTCCTTAGTAACCTCTGTGTTGTACCCAGGAGTGAATTAAAACAACCTGAAAGCACTTGAGTGATGGTGGTGCTCCTGTTCAAGCCCATCTCTTGGATTTGAGGCAGAGAGCAGTTGTTTAGGACTTGCCTTGGTCCTTCCACAGAGGTCACATCATCTCTCCATCCTTGGGGGTTTTGCCCTTTGACTTTTCCACCTTGCCCAGTTTGCAGCTCAGCTGTTTCAGCAGCTGGACTGGGAGGGTGGCACTGGAGGAAGATGCTCACACTGGGTTTTGCTGTGTGTTTGTGTGGTCAGAGCCATGTCCTCTTGTTCTCCATCTGCTTGTGTATGTCCTGCAGGGCTTTGGGTGGGGGCTCAGTCTCTCTTCCCTTTCCTCTGAGCAGAAATTCTAATCTCAAGCTGAGATGCCCTTCAGCAAGAAATTGCTTTAAAATGTATTTCCTATAAAAGGCGTCAGTTTTTCACAGCTGGAATTTTTCTGACATAAGGAAAGCGGGGGGAGGAGGGGGAAGATGTTGTTAAAAAGCTTCTTCCTGCCCTAGTTGGATTCTTATTTAGTTATTGAATTATTTTTTGTGAATGAACAGGAGGCTCAGTGTGTTCAGGAGACAGAGAATGGGTGGGGTCTGAAAGCCATGAGTTCCCAGAGGCACTTGGCCTTGAATAAGAGCCTTCTCCTTGCTCAATGAGTGGCAGATCCAGAAACAAGTCTGTCCCTCTGGCTCCTTCCTTTCTGGCTGGGGGGCACAGGCTGCTCTGAAATGGGCACTGGAGGTGGAACTGCCTATTAATGTTGGGTGGTGGGCAGATATTCACACTGGCTGGGTGTGGGTGTTGGAAGTGAGAAGGTGCTTCTGGAGGGTCTTTATATAGTACCAAAGAGGGGCAGCTTCCTCCAGAGCAAATTTAGATGGTTTAATGGAACCTTTGTTTGCAGTAAACCTGTGGTTGTGGGTGGAAAAACCTCCTGTCTGCATGTGGAGCCTCACACAGTGGATCATAATTCTTGTTCAGGGTAGTGACAGACAAACACACTTGCTATTTTTTTTCAGCATGGAGTGCCTTTCTTCCACATCTGTTTTTCAGTAGATGGTGATATTCTTATGGATTTATAAGGGTATACAGTGCCAGGACAAGGGGGAATGGCATCCCACTGCCAGAGGGCAGGGATGGATGGGATATTGGGATGGAATTGGTGGCTGTGAGGGTGGGCAGGCCCTGGAACAGGTTGGGCAGAGAAGTTGTGGCTGCCCCTGGATCCCTGGGAGTGTCCAAGGCCAGGCTGGAGCAACCTGGGATGGTGGGAGGTGTCCCTGCCCATGGCAGGGAGTGGCACTGGGTGGACTTTAAAGATCCTTTCCAATCTAAACCATTCCATGGTATAAGAAACAGGCTTAAAGATCACAGAAGGCTCTGCCCAGAGCACAGATCCTGCCAGCAGGTGAGATGGACAAGTGAGCTGAACTTGTGTTAGGTTGGATTGCTCTGCCTGGTGTTCATTAGAACTCGGTGATAACAGAAGTGAATCACATGGTTTTATGGCTCTGGTCTTCCCTGCCTTTTTCCAAACATGGGACCACAGAGCACTCAGGTTTTGGATTTGAAAAGCCAACTACTTTAAGGGGAAGGTTGAAAAAACCCACATATTTAACAGGAGGGCAGGGACCTCTGAACAATTTTGGCAGAACAAGGCTTGGTTTTGCTCTCAGTAACCACAAGACAAGCAGGAAGCTCTTCCAGGAGCCCCTGAGAGGGACAATTCCTGGTGAGCTTCAAACATCAGCGCCTAGCCAGAGGTGCAGAATTGCAGGGCAATGCAGTTCCTGTACTCCTGGAATACCCACTGGCAAGGAAAGGCTCTTGACTCAAATCCAGAGTGCAGGGAAGTGAGTTGGAGTATTTCCACTGATTTTCATGGGTTCTGGTGATCCCAGTGCTGCCCTTGAGCTGCCCTGGGTCCCTCTTGGCAGGCAGTGGCCAACACAACCCCCTTGTTCCTGTCTCTGCTCTTCCCACCAGTGCTGGCTCATCACAAGGAGGGAGGGCTTGTTTTCCGCTTTGCTCTATGGGCTTTGGAAATGGGAGGCCTTCAGTCCCTCTGTCTCCCTCGTCCATCCCTGCCAGCTGGGTGTGAATCCAGGGGGGGATGCAGGAGCATCTGTTCCCAGCTGTGAGCTGCCACGATGAGCTGCACTGGTGTGAACTGGGGCCCACTTGCAGCCCTGGCATTCAACTCCTCCCCAAGAAACTTGTATGGATGCACATGTTGGACAGGACCCAGCCGTGCTCACATTCACTGATAGCTGGGGTGCTTGCTGAGAGCTGATCCCTGTGGGAATGGAGCCCTAATCCACCCAGCACTGGCATTTCCTCATCCCCATTCCCAGTCCAAAGCAGGCTGGTGGGAGCAGAACACGTGTATCCTTAAGGAGAGGAATTAGTAGCTAGTGAACATGTCCACGTTATCCCAGTGGGAAGAGGGAGCAACTGAGAGACAAGGGCAGAATGGGAAGGTTTTCTGAAGCTGCCAAAAATGTCAGTGCTGATGTCCCTATCAAACCTCAGAGCTGAAATGTGGATGCTTTTCCAAGCCCCTTCAAACATCCTCGTGGTTCAGCCTCAGTTTCTGTCCCCCACCTCCACGTGGATGTGGCTGTGATGGCCTGATTGGGATGACTGACTCTGAGGCTTTATTTGGGACAGGAGAAGCTCAGAGCTGCTGTGCAATGCAGATCTCACCTTTAAAAAAGCACATGGGCCTTGCAAAAGTGGGGCCAGCAAAGCTCTTCTGATGGGAGGCTGTTGGAGAGAGGTTGGATGGGATCCAGCCTAAAACCAGAGCATTCTGCACGTAGGTCAGACTGAGGGAGGTTCAGATTCTGGTTCAGTTTGTGCTGAATCATGAAATGGTTGGAAGGGACCTTAAAAACCAAGATATTCCACGTTCTTTGATGCAGGACTGTGCTTGAACCCACTGAAGAGTGCCAACTGTACATGAATTTGTCTGGGTTTTCACAAAACCTGTGTCTGTCTGGCAAGAGCACCATCAAGGACAGACCAAAAATAGCTTTTGGAGAGTTTGGCACAAGCTGTGCTGCTTGCATGTAAATAAGGGAGGGAGCTTATACGGAGGGAGAGAGAAAAGCTCAAACATGTTCTGAAATGTTTTCCTTGGCTTGTTTATCAAATCAGTGTCATCCAGTGCATGAGTGCTGGCAAGGCTTATCCCATGGTGACCTTTAAAGAGCTGCAGGAATTACTTCTTCTTCTAGTAATGTTGGTCCTTAGCACTTGAGACACAACAAACCTCCCTTGCCCTGCAGGAACCTGCCCAGTCAACCCATCCAGCTGGCAGGGGAAAGGTGTCAGACTCCAAGGGAGAGGGAGGAAAAGAGCACTCAGCAGGGAAAATGAAGTTTGGAATCTTGGGGATGTGGAGACTGGACAAAGGGGAACGATTTGGGTTGGAAGGGACCTGAGAAATAATCCATGGGCAGGAGCACCTTCCACTGGTCCAGGTTGCTCCAAGCCTTGTGTGGCCTAGCCTTGGAGACTTCCAGGGATGGTGCAGCCACAGCTTCTCTGGCAAAATTGGGTTCCTTAACTTGGATCTTGGTCTCTAAGCTCATGGCAGAGCAGTTTTGCTGTCTGGTGTGAATGGTCCCTTTCCCCCTATTTATGTGGACCACAAAGCCCTTTGTGAAACTTGGACATCAGCTGCCACTGAGGTTTGCTAGAGGCTGGCTCACAAACTTGAGCTGAGTTTAAAAGAAATGGTTTAACCATAACCCCAGCCAACAATTGGGGATTTCTAGCAGAAAACATCATTTTTGGCAGGGCAAAAATTAAGTAATTCCAACGCTTTTTTATTTTATTGCTTTATTTTCCTTTTGACTCTTTTTATATGGTGGAGGTTACAAGGAGGAGCTGCATCACAAGGTTGGTATCCAGGGTGATGCAAGATGAAAAATAGTCAACACACAATTAAGTAAATAACTTCAGCCTTTAGGATGGAAGGGGAAGGCAAAACATAGTAGTTTTTCTTCTGTCACCAAAACAGTGTTGATATTGGTCACGTTGTTTTGCATAATTAAAAAGCCATGAGGTAGTTCACTGGAAAAAAGGGTGTTTTCCAAAGGGATCAGTGCTCAGGGGCCAGAAGGGAATCAGAGGGGTCGAGTTGCCCATGGATTTTTTCAGCTTTCAGCCTTCCTTGCGTGTTCTGGGAAGAGAGGATTCTCTTGAGTATTTTCCATGAAGAGTTTATTTCAGTGTTTGGAAGGTTTCATCTGAAAGGGTGACACAAGTGGAGCATTTAATGCCTTGGGGTAAAACCAAACCTATAGGGTCTATGGGGCCTGTGTAACTTATGGGGGGAATGGTGCTGGTTAGGGCCAGTTTTCCTGTGCCACTGTTCTCTTTGTGGGTGTCCTTGTGGTTTAGGGTTTTACCCATGTGCAGTTCTTTGTCACCTGCTGCTGGTGTGGTCTCTTCTGTGTTACCTGAGGGCACACGTGTGGTGGGAATAAATGCTGTGGTGGGTGGTTTGGCTCTGGAGGAAGAGCCCTGAGTGCCCTGGGGGGGAGACTAAGGAGCAGTGACATCCCAACCAGCTGTGCAATCCTCACCACGTGGAAACTGCTCGGGCATTGAGACTGAACCCCTGGGAGAGGAGGATTCCAGGTTACATCAGTCATGTGAATGGAGGAGTTAATTAAGAAATTGCCTCAAAAAAACCCCTCACCAAACAGAAAACCAGCTCCATATCCAGAAATGCTCCTTGTTCCTCATGCCCTGACACCTGGAGAAAGGCTCTTCCAACCCTACATCAATCTATATAAATGACCCCTCTGCTTGGAGCTGGGAACAGGGTTGTATCTCCCACCTCCCCCGGGGCACAAAGGGCTGAAACTTGCTCTTGGAAATGTGTATTTACTCCATCCAATCTCAACAGCTTCCAGGTGGGGCGTGGGATAGGCTGTGGCACTGAAATGAGACCATTTTAATGCTGACTCCTCTTCCCATCTGCAGTGGGAGCGCCTCTGGTTCCTCATCCTCACCTCATCCTTCTTCCTCACCCTCGTCTGGTTTTACTTCTGGTGGGAAGTTCGCAATGACTACAATGAAATCAACTGGTGAGTAGAGTCTTCCTTAGGAAATCTGGCTGCCTTCATGAGCCTTCCGGAGCTGTGGGATGCGTTTGGATGTGAATGATAACAAAGGGAAAGCAAGGTGGGAAGAGAGGCTGAAGAAGAGCTGCTTCTGCCTGATTCCTGTATGGATGGGATGTGTCCTCAGGTGTCCCCTGTGTGGCTGCAGCAGAGCTGGGGGTGGATGTGCTGCTGCCTGTGAGCGACGTGTGGAAACAAAGGTGGGGCTGAAATCCTGGAGAAGCTTTTTGGTTGGTTTGGTTTGGTTTATTCCTGTGGTTGGCTGGTTTTGGAAATCACCAAGCAATTTGGCTGTAATGTTCCACACAACATGAATGGCAGAAATTCCACCTGAAGCACACGGGTGTGGAAAATGTTGCAAGGAGCTGGAAAGGAGCTTTCCTGTGCTGGGGAGTTCAGGGTATTGTCAGCTCCCTCCAGCTGGAATTCCCTCCAGCGCTGGAATTTATTCTCCCTCTTACGACCTGGGCAGCATCTTAAAACATTTTGACAGGACCTTGGGTTGTCTTCTAACCAAAGTGCTTTGACATCATCTGCTTGTCAAACATTGTGTGTCACCTATGTCTTATAACACCATGGGTCCTTAAATCCCTGAAATAAATCATCTGCTTTAGGTGCTGAAGGTGTGTGAGGGAGTGTTTGCTAATGTGAGGGCGTGAGGGGGCTCCTCCCAGGGGTGGGGTTTTTCTCTCTGCTCACACCCACACTGTGAGGACTGAAGCCATCACTGTTGCTCTCGATTATTTATAGCAGTGACGTGACAAAAATGCCTTTACTAAAGTGCTGTTTTGGAGCTCCTCTCTCCTTCATTTCATGTCTTCAGTAAAGGATTTGAATGCTCTGAGTCTGCCCCAGTGCAAAGCCAAATCTGTTTCAGCTCCCTGTTGTGAAAGGGCTAAAAAAAGTCCTGCGGGAATGAAGGAAAGCCCTTGGAATGCTGTGAATGGGCATTTTCCTGATCTCTAATCTCCCCTGGCACAACTGGAGGCAGTTTCCTCTCACCCTGTCCCTTGTTCCCTGGGAGGATCCCCCCAGCTCCTCTGTCCTGTCAGGGACTTGCAGAGCCATAAGATCTGCTGTCTATGTTTGAGCTGAAGCTCCAGAGCATCTCTTCTCTTCCATGCTCTTTTGGTTCCAATGGCACTTGAGACCTGCAGTCATGAAAATACTCCTCATTTCTTAACCCAGTGGGCACAGCTGGGGTCCAGCAAAACCCAAACCCTGGACAGGACTCTCTCTGGAAACCCAATGTGATGTAATTAAATTGTGGCAGTGGTGGGGTTTACCTCCATAAAGGTGGGGATTTGGCCCTTTGGCTTGTAAAGACTTCCAAGACTCTTCTGGGACTAAAATGGGCTGTAGAAGGACAAGGCAAAAGTGTAGGCCAGCATGTATTGCTTCAGGCTTTTAACCTTGCTTTTCCTTGAGGCTGAATATCACAAGGTCCTTGTTAGTGAGAGCACTTTGGAAATATTTTTTTCTTAGTTTATTGCTTCGGGCTCTTCCCTTTTTGATATCTACACTTAATGGCATTAGACCTCAGCTCTCCAGTGTGTAAGGTGTGTGCTGCCACAGAAAGCTTGGCTCTGGCTAAGCAAGGGGAGCAATTTGGGAACCTGTCCCTGTTCCCTCTGGAGCAAGAGCATAAATGCAAGTGTGGGTAGCACATTTATTTCCTTCGTTCTGGAGAAGGCTCTTCTGGTTTGTGACTGCTATGGAAACAGCATTTTAAACCAGGCATTTGCACATCAAGTGAAGGCCTGGTGCTATCAGAGGGCCACTTGAAGGGACATCAGAGCCAAAGCTTCAATGGACTGAAGCTGAGCTAAGGAAGCTGTTAGTGGTGGCATGAGCAAAGACTTCAGAGCCCTCCTTTCCTTCTTCCTTCTGTTTTACTGACAGCATGTCTGAATTCCTGCAGATCCCTGGTTTTGTGGCTCTTTGAGTCCCTGAGCTGAACCTGGACATGGGCCATGTTTATTGAGCTCGAGGATTTTCCTTCCAGACTCCACGAGGGAGCTCCTGGACAGAACTAGAATCCCTGAATATCCTGAGTTGGAAGGGACCCCCAAGGGCGATGGAGCCCAGCTCCTGGCCCTGCACAGGACAGCCCCAAAAATCACACCACATGGGTGGTGTCCAGCTGGGGCAGGTGCTGGGCAGAGTTCCTGGGTGATGGATGGTGCTGGGAGGGGGCTGAGTCTCTGACCAGCATTTATGTAATGGAACGTAATGCTCACATGTGTATTGTGAGCAAACAGAGCAATGGAAGAACATGGCCAGTTCATTGGAGGAGCTGATGAGTAGGGCTGAGGAAGGCTGGTGGGACCATGAGCCCCACTGCTGCATCACCCACCCCATAACCATTCTGTCCTTGTTGTACCTGAACCCTAACCCAGGTCAGTTTAGGGGAGAGGTTTTTTCCTAAAAATCGCCTGGAAAAAGTTTTCAGCCAGGTCAGGTTTGAAGATGCAAGAATGGTTCTGGGATTTGTCTGCCTCTGCCCTTGTGTGGTGGGGCCTGGGTGCCCTTCTTCATTTCTGCCCAGGGAAGGTGGTTGACCAGGTTTATTTTGTCTTGCTGTGGCTTTGTTGTAATACACTTCAATGACTTTCTAATCCAGCTCCAGAATGGTTTTACTGGGAAGTATATTGCTATTTAAATGCAAATTTGACATTTGAGACCCCAAGCCTAAGGGTCAGTGCTGCTGCTGTGGTCATGGTCTGCCCTGACTGGTTCTCCAGTTCCTAAAGCTTTGGCTGCCCATTGGCTTCGTGGAAGTGATGAGGAGAGGCAGGATGTTTGTAGGGAGTACTTTTTGTAAAACTCCAGCTCTGGTCTTGGATGATTTCTTTTTCCAGAGTAAAGTGGTTGCTGTGTTTGACTTAATTGTCCAATTCCTCTTTGCAGAGTTAATTTCCCGTGAGGAATCAAAGCACAAACACTGGGTTTTGTTTGGAGTGACTTGTGCTTTTTGCTGCCTCTCTTTCCTCTGCAGAGAGAGAGCAGAAAGCCCCGTTTCCTAAAGTCTTGTCTAATCCTGGTGAAGTTGTTATGATGTTGAATCCCTTCTCCATCTGCATTTCCCACTTGTCTTCCAGGTTTTTGTATAACCGAATGGGATACTGGAGTGACTGGTCCATTCCAATCCTTGTGACAACTGCTGCTGGCTTTACCTACATCACAGTGTTGTTGGTGAGTAGGAAAAAGTGCCATTTCCTAGAGGTTTGTGTGTTTGCTTTAGAAAGGGCAGGAACCTTCAGTCCACCTACAACTCAAACAATTTTCCTTTCAGAAGTGATTTCTCTCTCTCTCTTTCTCTTAGCCTTAAGTTGCCTAAAATAAGTGGAAAGTGAAAGATTTGTGGTCTTTGACCTTGGATGAAGAAGAGCAAAAGACAGATGCTGTGGTACCCGTGGTGCAGTTGGCCTGAGGAGGAATACAGCTCTTGTTTCCTTTAGTATGGCCCAGTTTCCACTGTGGTGTGGTGTATTTGCCAGGCTCAAGTGCAGATTGTTCCCCCTCATCCCAGGGTGTTGGGACCTTCAAGGTGCTGTTCACAGACAGACTCTCAGCTCCCTGCACCTTGAAGGTCAAAGTCTTTCCCTCCACATCCTTGGCTTTAGAGAGGACCTGTCTGTACAGCTGAGCTGGGTAGCATCTGCTGGAACATCCCCACTCTGGCCCAGCTGGCTGCCCTGGTTTTTTGGTTACCCCTTGGATGGGGATGTGTTCTGCACGTTCAGCCCCACTCAGGCTGTGCTGTGTCTCTGTGTGACTGCTGGTTTCTCTTGCAGATCCTTGCACTATGTCACATTGCTGTGGGACAGCAGATGAACCTGCACTGGCTGCACAAGGTAAATGGCTCTTCCCAGCCCCAAAGGGAGCAGGGGGTGCACGTGGCACTCGCTGTCACTTTGGGAAGAGCATAAACTGTCTGTGGGGAATGTGTCCTCATCTTAGAGGACCAAGCAAATTGCTCAGGAGAGGCCTGGGGACAAAGCATTTGGTGAAATGCTTTGGGGTCCCATCCAGCAGAGGGACCTCCTGTGGAGATGGAGAAACACCAGGTTTGTTAGATCAGCCTGAATTCAGTCTCAGCTCCGCTCCCTGGACCTACCTGGGGCTCCTTTCTGTGCTGGCCCCAGCCCTGAAGGAGGGACTGGGCAGACATGAAGCTGTTCAGGATGTGTATGGAGGAACTGAGTGGAAAAGCCTCAGGAGAAGATGTAGGTGTTGAAACTGGGGGTGTGCAACGTGCAGGTTGGGGTTTGTGGGACCCCAGTTGATCCTGACTTGGGTGTAGAGCAGTTTGAGAAACACTGCTGTGAAATGTGAGGGGTGATGCAGATCTGGGATGTGGAGCATAGAGAGGGGGATGGAGAGACAGGCAGTGCCAAAGGAAATGGATCGGCAGGATTTCTTTGTAGCTGGCAACCTGCTCATTGGCAGTGAGGGACCTGTCCTGACTGTGCTGATGCACAGCTCCTCCTGAAAGTGGTGCTTCTGCTCATGGCAAGGTCCTGCAGGATCAGAGGCCTCCCAGCACAGGGAGGGCAGAAACCTGCCAAACTTCCCTTTTCTTCCCCTTAGAAATTATAGAAATGATGCTTCCTCTGGAGAAAGGAGGTGCATTCAGAGAGGGGGCAGGGACTGTCTGGCTGCTGCAGAATAAACTGTCAATTCTTGAGTCTAACATATGTTTCTTCATCGGGGGAAATGGCATTTTTCAGACACGCTCCAGGTGGCTGGTGGGTTTAGATGAGTAAGTCCAGAAGAGGAACGTGTTGGTGGAGATCAGTTAGTTCTACCCTATAGAACCCCACCCTTGCTCCCTTTCTTCCAGAGAAGCCCATCTTTCATCACAACTCAGATCTGTTGCTCCATCCCTTCCCTTCTCCACAGCTCCCTCAGCTTTCTAAGGAGGTTGAGATAGAAGACTGGAACAAGTTAATATTTTTCTCTGCCACTGTGCTGACTTACCTCCAGGTATAGATTGGAGTGAGTGGGAGAGGCTGGTGTGTGTGTGAACCACACAGCTCCTTCCAGTTCTCTCCTGTAATTCCAGGAAAAGAGCTGGGAATTGTAAGCCAAGTTGAGGATGAATGAGGGGAGGGTGGGAAGCAGTAAACTGGAGCTGATGGGAGGCAGGAAGGGAAATCCACTTGTGTCCTGACCCCTCTGTGCCACACAGGGCTCCCAGGAACTAGGGTTGTGCTGAAGAAATATAGCTGGCACAGGCTTTAGTTGCTGCTGAATTTGGAATTCAGCTTTGAGGGTACAGAATGGGTGGAGGGTGGATTCAGCCCAGGCTGTGTGTGGTGTTATACCCTGGTGGGAGGTGTGCCCAGGCTGGGGAGCAGAGGCACTGTGTGTGTGTGGTGTTATACCCTGGTGGGAGGTGTGCCCAGGCTGGGGAGCAGAGGCACTGTGTGTGTGTGGCCCCATGGCCCAGTGGCACTGTCCCCATGCTTTGCCTTGTGCTTCGTTAGCTCAGAGTCCTTAATGAGGGAATCTCTGGAATTAGCACGACTGGACCACAATGGGTCACTGGGGCGTCTTTAGGTATGCAGGCAAATCCCACCCTTCCTCGGATGGGGTCGGTTTGGATTATTAGCAGGTGGTTTGAGTGCAGCCTCTTGGCTCAGGGATCCTCCTGGTCCTGGGGCAGCTGGATCTCTTGGCCCCTTCTGCTGCCCCATGTGCTTTGTTCATGTTCCCTGGAAGCTCCAGTGGACACCTCTTGTGCTGTTGGGGGTCTGGGTGAGGACCAGCAGGTGGGAACTGAGGCTAAACTAGAAAGAGAAATCCTGTCTGTGGATGCAGGAGTGATTTCTGTAAACACTGGGAGTGCGGGCTTTTATTTGCTTGTCTGAGGCATCAGGCAAACCTGAAATGGGTGCAGAGGTGTCCTTTGCATCCAAGACAGTTCATTGCTGTGGCCTTTTCTGCCCAATTTCAAGACAGATTCCAGATCTAGACAGGACATGGGACCAAGGCATAAGAGCAGCAGCACCCTCTGAATCATGATCCAGCACAGACTGAGACACCAGACGGGGTGGAGAATGAGGAATTATTTTCAGACAGCCAGCCCAGATTTTTGGTCTTTACATCTGGAGTGATTTCTCTGGCACTTTTTGATGGTCTGAACTTTTTTACCTTAAAAATGCAGGTTGTGTTTTCACTTTGACTGCTCTGCTCAGACTTTCCCAGTGCTCCCACACTGGGGAAGGGGCTGAGGGACTGAGTCTGTGCCATCTCAGATGGGCTCATCCAGAGTCCCTTCTCAGGCTGCAGTGTCTCTTACAGCTGCTCTGCCAGCACGATGTCGATGCTGTTGTGGCAGGGCCAGGAGAGCCTGGGATCACCTCCTGAAGTTCCTGGCAGAACCCAACCTCTATTTGAGCTGGTTTCGATCCAGTTTGTTAGCAAAGCAAATCACCTGATCTTCCCTTAGCTTTGTGTGAAGAAAATGAGAGGCCACCCATGAGATGTGCCCTGCTGGGGCTGTTCAGCCCAAGGTTCTGCCTCCAGTGGTGGAAGAGGGGAGGTTATGCTGGGGCAGCACACAAGTCCAGTTCTTTCCCTGTGGGTCTTAATGCTGGTTGGCTTAGGCTTTTTGTCACCTGCAAAAGTTTCCTCTCTGTCTCCATTTCCCACCCTATGAAATGGTTATGCTGACTTAGGCTGCAGTGTGACATGCTCTCTGCTTCGTTGCAGATTGGCCTGGTGACAACGTTGATAACCACCGTGGTGACCATGTCATCCATAGCACAGCTTTGGGACGACGAGTGGGAGATGGTGTTTATTTCACTACAGGTGAGTCCACTGCCCTGGTGCTTCTGGGGCTGGGGGAAGCTCCAGTGCAGCTCAGTGCTGAGGGTTTGGTGACTTTCTGCAGTGTGAGTCTCAGGCTTGGCATTGGTCACTCCCCAATTTTGGGGATGTTAAAGCCTACAGCCAAACTCCCACGGGCTTTTCAAGACCCTTATATCACTGTCTCCATCTCCTGGGGTCTTCCCTTTAGGCTCAGTCCAGGGCTTGGCAGCAGTTGGAGGTGGAAAATCCTGAGGATGATGTAACTCACAATTGCTGGAGGGAGAGGGCAGTTTGCAATTCCTCCTGTCCAGTCCTATGCTCTTCTCAGCACTGTGGGAGCAGTACTCTGGGTTTATTTCCACATTGAACACATTTTATTTTTTTTTTAGGATATATGTATAAATTTAACTTTTGTGCTCTGGTGCTGTTTTAAGAAAGACTTTTGCAGATCCTGCAGGGCTATAGAAGTCTTAGAGGAAAGTACTTACAAAATGATAATTTCTTGATAGACCTGCTCCCTGCTCCTTTTTTCTCCTATTCCTCAAAAAGGAGTCCAAAAATATTTTGCCCATGAAAGGCTAAAAAGATTTTACTGGTAATCACTGATGTATATTTGGGAATATGCAAATATATGCAAATAATGAGGGGGGAAGTGGCATTCACGCAAGTGACTAACATTTCTCAGAAGTGCTTCATTTTATTGGGGTTTTTTTTCAGATTTAGGCAGCAATGGGAGGGCAGAAGCGTGACTCAGATGAGGCATCTCCAGCTTTCTGTTGTGGTGATGCAGAGTCTGGTGTGTTCAGAGAATTAGAGCAGAGTTTGGGTTGGAAGGGACCTTTAAACTTATTCAGTGCCATCCCCTGCCATGGGCAGGGACACCTCTCACTAGCCCAGGTTGTTCCAGCCTGGCCTTGGGCACTCCCAGGGATCCAGGGGCAGCCACAGCTTCTCTGCCCAACCTGTGCCAGGGCCTGCCCACCCTCATAGCCAAGAATTCCTTCCCAATATCCCATCTAGCCCTGCCCTCTGGCAGTGGGAAGCCATTCCCCTTGTCCTGTCCCTTCATGCCTTGTCCCAAGTCCCTCTCCAGCTCTCCTGAAGCCCCTTTAGGCACTGCAAGGGGCTCTCACGTCTCCCTGGATCCTTCCCTTCTCCAGGTGAACCCCCCAGCTCTCCCAGCCTGGCTCCAGAGCAGAGGGGCTCCAGCCCTGGAGCATCTCTGGGGCCTCCTCTGGAATCTCCAGCAGCTCCAGGTCCTTGTGCTGTTGTTCCCAGGGCTGGAGGCAGCTCTGCAGGGGGATCTCACCTGGGGGGCAGAGGGGCAGAATCCCCCCCTTCTTCCCCTGCTGCCCCAAATATCTCAGTTATTGTCTGGGCTATTCCCCCAAAATGGGTTTAGCTTTCCTTCATCACCTTCACAGTGGCCTAAATCCCAGGGTAGTGGCAGGGTGTGCAAGAAGCCATGGGCAAAGCAGATGCAGGAACCCCAGGGTGTGCAATCCAGCTGGAAAAGGAACGGTCTGATGCCGCATGGAACCTGAAGGTCAATTGATTTTCAAGGTGCTGGGCTGTTTCTGATCCTGTTTCTCTCTCCTGTCCCCATGTCTTGCAGGCCACAGCCCCTTTCCTGCACATCGGAGCCCTGGCTGCAGTCACGGCGCTGTCCTGGTTGGTGGCTGGCCAGTTTGCACGGACAGAGAAAGCCAGTGAGTGCCTCCTGTATCCTGGGGGGGTCAGGGGGTCCTGGGGCACTGGGTCCTCTGGTGTGCAGCCAGCTGGCAGGAGGCAGTGCTGGTTCCTCCCAGGGGTCAGCAGTCTCCATCCCAGCCAAGCTGAGCATGTGGATGCTCTCCCTGTCCAGGGGCTCAGTCTGTGCCCACCAGGGCTGGAGGTGGAAAGGTTGTTTTGCATGATGAAATGAGTAAAAGCATCTAGACTTTCCTCAATCTGCTGTAGAAAACATGAATGTAACCCATGTGAAGTGTTCTTCTCTAGCTCTGGAGTTTCCTCTGGCTCCTTGGCTCTTGTTCACCCATTTACAGCATTTGAAAGCCTTCATGGAATTGTGGGTTGAGGTGCAGCAGTACCTGATGGGTTCAGCAGAGATCTGGTCCCCTGATCACACATCATTAAGGTTGAAAAAGCCCTCTGAGATCAAGTCCAGCTGTTCCCCAGCTCTGCCAAGGCCACCACTAAACCTGTCCCCAGGTGCTGCATCCACACGGCCTTTAAATCCCTCCAGGGATGGGGACTCTGCCCCTGCCCTGGGCAGCTGTGCCAGGGCTGGACAGCCCTTTTGGGGAAGAAATCTTCCCCAATACACAACTGAAACCTTCCCTGGCTGTTTAGGGGCTGAGGGTTCTACCTTAAGTCAATGTTGAGACACGGTCAAAGATCTGGGGGAGCAGAGGGTTTTATTTTTTATAGAATATGTTTTTCCCCAAACACAGAGCTCTGCTGTCCCACTGGGGTGGTGGCAGAGGACCAGTGTCTCCTCTGGAGACACACCTGTGTTGGTGTGAGGGGGGCAGGAGCTTTTTGACCAGCCCTCTGTGTGTCTCTCCATCCCAGCTTCCCAGATGCTGATGTTCACTGCGTACCTCACCGTTGTGGTTGCACTTTACCTCGTCCCTCTCACCATCTCCTCCCCCTGCATCATGGAAAAGAAGGCCCTGGGGCCAAAGCCAGCCATCATAGGGCACCGTGGAGCACCCATGGTGAGTAACCCCAAGTGGCCAGACCCTTCTGCCTGTGGGGAGGATCTGATTCCAGAGAATATGAATGTTATGTGATATATATTATATGGCACACATAATTTTGAGAACCCCTCCTGACTGGAGTTACTGTGGTAGCAAAGCTGTAGCTGACCCTGGAGCCAGGTCACCCCCAGGTGTTTCAGATGTCTTGCAAACACAGGGGCAATCCTGGCCTTGCTCAGGCTGACTGGGGCCTGTGCATTGTTTTGGCTGTGAGTTTTCATGGAATCCTAAAAGATTAAGGGGTTGGAATGGACCTTGAAGAACATTTATTCCTAAAGCCCACTGCTATGGCGGGGACACCTTGCACTAGACCAGGTTATGCTGGGTCATAACTGTCTTGGAATTAAGGATTTAAAGCCTTGCCAAAGGCATTTCTGCTGGTGAGGTTTTGTGTCACAGGGCTGCTTGTGATGCTTTTGCTCCAGGACCACAGAGTCCAACCATCTCCCAGCACTGGTGTGGCCACCACTGACCCCTGTCCCCAAGTGCCACATCCACACAGGGATGGGCAGTCCATCCGTGCCCTGGGCAGCTGTGCTAGGGCTGGACAACCCCTTCTAGGAAGGAATTTCCCCCAGTATCCAACCTGCCCCTGCCCTGTCCCAGGCTGAGGCCATTCTCTCTCCTCCTGTCCCTGTTCCCTGGGAGCAGTACCCAGTCCTCACCTGGATCCATCAGGGAGTTGCAGAGCCAGAAGGACCCCCTGAGCATCCTTCTCTCCAGGCTGAGCCCCCCAGCTCCTTTCTTCACATTAAAAAGGCTTTAGGCTAAAGAAGAACTGATGATTTCTTACATTGTTTGTGGGGGGTGGTGGTGGTGTTTTCTTGGTGATTTTGAGGGCCTTTCTTTCACTTCATCTTGGGTACTAAAATATTGTCATCATCTGTTTGGGGTGGCTTTGTGGGGTTTCTTTTCCCTTTGATTTGTGCTGCTGGGGCAGCTGAAACCAAGAAGCATCTGGTTTGCTGTACAACTTATACATATTAAGGCACATATTACAGATCAGGGCAGTTAACCTGATCAATAGCAGCAGCCAACCACAGTGAGCATCTCCTGCCAGGCCTGAGAATGCCTCGTGTTCCTTGAAATAAAACCCTGTCTCATTTCAGGAGTCCTTCATTAAATCAGGCGTCAGCTTCTCTGGGGGTGCAGTCCTGGAATGAGCTCTCATCTGCTCTGGGTACTTATTAAATCCCTAATGGCTTTTGCTTATGAGTTTATCCTCTTGTCCAAGGCAGTTGTGGCTTTTTTTTTCTTCTGTTTGTTTTGTGCTTTTTCAATTCCTTTCAGTCTGGTTGAGCTATTTCCTGAAGGTTGGATCACTGAATCCCAGAATGGCTTGGGTTGGAAGGGACATTCAGGACCCTCTGGTTCCATCCCATCCTGCATTGGGTAGGGTTAGATATGGATGCTCTCTAAAATATGAATTCCTGGGGATTAAAGGTACATTTTAGTTTGTTTTAGACAGAGTTGTTGTTGCCTTGTGGTGACCTGGGACACTGATGCTGAAATCCAGTGTAGTGGCAGATCCCATACAGGGGGTTCTAAAGGACATCATTTTACACACAGGAAAATTAAATTTTTTAGATATTGCCCTAATCATGCCTTGTGGGTTTTTTGTCCAGTTCCAGACTGATTTTGGAAAGAAGACATAAGAGAGGGAAAACTAAAAAAACCCACAACACTATGCTCAGATTTCCAAAAGGACAAGAAAATATCCTTAAAACTTGTTGATGAAACAAAAGTCAGATCCTTTAGTGCAGCTCAGTGCACAGTCATGGAGTCTCACAATGGTTTGGGTTGGAAGGGACCTCAAACCTTATCTCTGTCCCGTGGGGCAGGGACACCTCCCACTAGCCCAGCCACAGGTGCTGCTGTTAGTTTGGAATAGAATATTCTGTCCAAGCTCCTTCCTTAACCTCCCCAATGTACAAATGATGCCTTGAATTTTTTTTCTAAGCCCTGGCTAATTAGTGGAAAAATACAATATGGGATGTCCAGAGCAAGGTTATGCTGCTCTAACTAACATGGTTTCATAATCTTCATTAAGGAGGGTCCAGAGCTCTTGACTCGGTTTGAATGCATTTGCAATGGATTTCTGAGCACAGAAATAGTCCAAATGAGTTCATTCACGGGTAATTTTGTGGAAATGACTTGCTGTGTCTCTGCAGCAGGAAGAAATGAATAGCAGCCTGATTTTTGCAAGGGATGAGCCTTTCAAACAAATCACAGAGAGAACAGCTCCCAGAAACCCTGTCTGGCCTTGGATTTTAGAGGAGAGGGGATTTGCACCGAAATCTTTGTGCCCCAAGTTTCTGCAAGAAATTGGTTGTGTCCCTTGCTGCAAACCTGGATTTAGAAATAATATGCCTGAATATATATTGTATGAATATTGTGTCAAAGAGGAAGCCCATAAAATAACCTGGAGGGAGGCAGAAATACAAGCAGAAAGGTTGTGCATTTATTTAGTTAGTGCAGTTTTCCTTCAAAAACTTTTTTTAAAAAATAGCACTAATTTCAGCAATTAATTCCTGGAACAGCAACTCTCCCACCTGGGTGCATCTCTGCCTTAAATATGCTGAATTTGGGGTTTCAGCTCCCTGTTTCTTGGAGGAATAGAGAGAGGCTGGGATAATGGAAAGACCTGTGTCTCAGATTGTCCCTTCTCCCCAGACCCCTCCTGTTGCAGGGGGTATGAGCTCCTTGCACAGAGCAATCTGCCTCCAGAGTGGGGCCACAGGAACCTCTGGGAACAGGCAGTGTTGGATTTTTAGGGGGCAAGGGTGAATTTGCTTTCCTGGCTTGCTGGTTGGTGTCACTGGAGGGATTGCCTTGTTCAGGTGCTGCAGGGGGATCTCCTTGGGGCCCCTGGAGGCTCTCTGGGATCTCCTGGAGCTGGACAGCTCCAGCCCTCCTGGTCTGTCTCTACAGTGCTGTGGGTTCAGGTGGTGCTTGTTGTGGGGTCACCTCTTGAACTGGGGTGGTTCTGCATCCTTCCAGTCCAGCTGGGTTTCTCCAGCTCAGCTGCCCCTCCTCTGAAGAATCCTCACTTTATTTCCTTTCCAAAAAGCAAATATTGACCATTATGCTGGAGAAAGAGAGAGAGGATCACCTTGCAGGGTTATCCTGCAGAAACCTGAGCTACTTGGGAAGGGAAACCCGAGATGCTGCGAGCACCCAAGGAGTCCTGAGCAGGTCTGGTTGGGATGTTCAGCTCCTTGTGGCTGCTGCTCTCTGCTGACAGCTCTGGGCATCAGGCACAGGGAGAAACCTGGCGCAGCTCGACCTTGGGTGACCCAGCGCAGGGCGTGCTGCCTCTGTCCTCGCCTAAACAAGTCTGGCTTTGATTGGGAGCCTTTTTTTGGAAGATAATGTGCCCCTGTGTCGCCTCTGTGGGACAAACATCCACCTGAACCAGTCCTGACGTGTGCCTGGAGCAGAGGAACTCGGCAGCAAAGGCTGATGCTGACACTTGGTGTGGTGGTTTTACCCCTGAGCGAGAGGAGAGATCAGCTTGTAAGGAAACAAATGATCCTCAGAGACACCTTAAATGCTTGAGCGGGTTTTTGTCTTTATTCATTTTGCTTACATGGTGGAATTAGGCCTTGGCTCTTAATTATTCCCCTTTCCAACCCCCGAGTGGTTCTCGAAAATCGTGGGTTGTGAATACTTGTCGTGTTTTGATGGGCACTTACTGCTGTCCACAGGGAAAAATTTTCTAGGCTTAGGGCTGCTTTTTAATTATTGTTAAAACTAACATTTATTATTAGAAAAATCATCTGATTCATAATCTAATAGATGACTGAATGAGTAGATGCAGAAATAAAATACCTGGTGCAAAACGTGTGGTCTAGTTGTCCTTCCTGGTATGGATAACACCCTGCTTTATAGACTGTAAATATATATTTCTTTCTACAATGGTATTAAATTCAGTGTTTGCATAGAAAAGTAGGAGAATGAAGAACTGGAAACCAGATTGTTTTGGCTCCCTGATGTCTCCAAACTCTCCTTCCAGCACTTTCATTGACACTGCTTTGTAAACTTTCCACATACTACTGATCTCTCATAGCTTTTTGAAATTTTCCCCCATAGTTGGCCCCAGAAAACACTCTGATGTCCTTCCAGAAGGCAGTGGAGCAGAAGGTGTATGGAGTCCAGGCTGATGTTGTATTGAGGTAAGTCAGTGGGCTGGTTAGTCTGGGGCTGTCTGTGGATGGTTCCAGCCTCGTCTGAGACTGTCTGGGGATGGTCTAAGCCCTGCTGGTGGGTCTTTCCCATCTGGTGTGTCTGGCTGTTTGTGTTTTTCCCATTGGAAAGAGCTGTGTCTCCCACATCCAGTGACTCCTGCGTGTCTCCATTTGTGATGCACAGATGCTCCTAATTGTTTCACTCAGATGATGGTGAAAGGAGAAGTTGTCCAGGTGGGGGAACCACTAATCTTCATTTGCAAGCAGGCTGGAGTTTATCCTGGAGCTTGTTTTACTCCAGAGAAACACAGCACTTGCTTTCTAGCCTGGCTCTTGGTGATCCCTCACTTGGTCTCATTTCCAGTTATAAATACAAGAAAGACTCAAAACAGATTTTTGGTTGTTTTTTTTTTTTTAATTCCCTGACTTGCTTTGGAGGTTTGTGTTGATGTTTTTGCCTGGTGGGAGGAAGTTTACTTGTTAATTGCTTTCTTTTTACTTTGCATGTTTTTTGGAGAGAAAATGGTTTGAAAACCAGAGGACTTTATTCCCAGCAGGGAGGGGATGGATGAAGTCTGAATTGGGATGTGTGTTACCCAAGTCTTGTTCTTTCCAGAGTTGGCTGATTAACTGCTGTGAAGGGACTCGACTGCCCAGCAAACAGATGAGCCCTTGGCTCGTGTGGCTGAACCAGTTCCTTCCATTAACACTGCCCAAGGAGAAAGGTGGACTTGTGGGAGAGCTGGGAAAGCTCCAAGAGCTCTCCACACTGCCTCTCATCAGCCAGCCCAGAGCAGCACTCCAAGCATCCTTTGCTTAAACAGTGCCCTCTCTGGGAGCCCCCAGTGTCTTCAGAAACAGAGGATTCCACTGGCTTTAGGACGGAGAAAGTGAGCTGTCAGTGCAGCTGGGAGGGGTTTGTGGCACCACACCCACTGCTGTCCTTATCCCTCTGAAAGATGCTCTTTGTGCCTCTCACTGGACCGGTCTGTCCCTCCTGGAATGTTTCCATGTTGTCCTGGGCACATGCCAGCCATGGGTGGGCAGCCTGGCCATACATTCAGAGCCATCCCATCCTGCTCCCTGCCCCTTGCACATCCCAAACCAGTGGCCCTGCTCATAAAGCCAGCTTTGCTCACAGCAGCAGGAATTGCTGCACTTCTCTCTCTGTCCTCCCCCTCCCACGTCTCTTCTTCTAAAGCTCCAATTCCTATCTCTGAATTATTGTTCCAAACCTGTGCCTGCCAATGCCTTGTGGTTAACCTTGAATGGTGCTGAGTGACTCCGTGGTGGGAAGGAACAATGTTAAGTGCCCTGTAGGTTTCCACACTGTGGTAAAAGCTGAGTGGTGTCTGATGAGATGTTAAGACCTGAGCTCCTGTGACCCTTAAACACCCCACACTCTTCATTCTGCAGTGGTTTAGCATCTTTTCTTTGGTTTTTTGAACTATATTTATTAAAATCCCTTCTGAGTGCAGGATTGTGGTGTGCTGAGCATGGCAGTGCAGTGTCAGCGTGTTGCTTTGGGCTGGGAGCAGTGTTGGCACAGCACATGCTGGAAATAGCAAACAGAGATATCAATGACCTCTGGGATAAGGGACTCGTGCAGGCACTGGTAAAGCTGTGGCAATGTTTGCTCCATCAACTAAAACTGGGTTTGATTTCCCCTGTAGCTCCTGGGGGTGAGTCCTCTGGGTCATCTCCTGACTGAAACAGGATTTGTGTTTTCACCCCATCCCCTTTCCAGGCCTTACCTGAGTCTCCTGTTATGAAGGTGGTCTCCTTGCTGTGGAAAATGTCATTGTTGTCAGGCTGGGTGCCTGATGTCTGAGTGCACACAGCTGTCCCCCTGCCCCTGACAGAGGCTCTGTGTGGTGTTACTGCTGATCTGGGCACGGGAAATGGGGTGGGGTGAAGTTTAAAGCATTGTTTAGGTTTCCCAGAACCCTTGTTCTATAATATCCAGGTGACTTTAAACACCCAGGGCATGCATTTGGCTGTTCAGTTTCACCTGAGGGTTGTTTTCTTTAAGATGCATGAACTTAACAACTCACATGGGCATGGCTGTTGCCTGAAACCAATTTTCAACTGGAAAAGGCAATTTCAGAGCATTTTTCATAGTTTGGAACCTTTTCATCTTGCGGAAAGCCTTAATGTTCCCATCTAGTCTGAGAGCCTTTGCAAACCTTCCTCTCTTCTATGAACAGTTTGAGGATAGTTTGTCTGTGCATCCAGGAAAACTTTGGACTTTTTTGGGAGCTGCAGGTGCTGGGGAAGCTTTGGTTCACACAAGCATTTCTGTCCAAGCTGCCTGAGTTTGACACTCCAGAAATTTTTGAGGGGACACTGGGCAGGTGGGAGGGAGGGAGGGATGGATGAGATATGGCCAGGGCTGTGTCAGTGTATGAATGACTGCCAACATCCAGCAGGGATCTAAGGGATGTGTTCCTCAGGGTGCACCTCAGCTGCTCTTGAGGGCATGTTAAGCTGGTTGGGACCTTCACAATGGTTTTGATGAGAAGCCAGGAGAGGGGCTGGAGTGGCAGGGGGTGTTTCCCTTCTCCTGTGAGTGTGGCTGTGCACCCCTCCTGTCACAGGGCTCTTTGCCTTCACAGCTATGATGGGGTTCCATTCCTGATGCACGACAAGACACTCAGGAGGACTACAAACGTGGAAGAGGTGTTCCCAGAGCGGGCCTACGAGCACTCCTCCATGTTCAACTGGACTGACCTGGAGAAGCTCAATGCTGGGGAGTGGTTCCTTCAGGTGTGTACCACAGAGCCTGGCATGGCAGCTCCTGACTGAGTCCTCTTGGAGGGGAAAGGTGGACATCCCTCTCCTTGGTGCTATGGTCTGAAGTGCTGCCAGACCAAGTGTCTGTTGACCACATTTAGTTCTGTCTCTACTAAACTTAGACTTGGTCTAAAAGACATGCTGTCTTTCTGTGCTCCCTGCAAGAAAGCACCTTCATGCCTGGTTGACACCACAAAGAACTTCAAGACCTTCAGGAGGGTGAAGGTGATTATAAAGAGGACAGAAAAAAGTGTGTTATAAGCTGCTCACTTTTCTGGGATTTCCTTTTGGACACAATCATCTCCAGAGAGAAAAAGTAAGGAATTCAGCCTGGGGAGTCAGGACTTTGTGGCAGTAATAGTGGGCTGTGCTTTGCTTTCAGGATGATCCCTTCTGGACAGCTGGGTCTCTCTCTCGGTCTGACTACTTGGAAGCTGCCAACCAGTCAGTGTGCAGGCTGGAGGACATGCTGGAGGTGATCAAGGACAACACTTCGCTCATCCTGAACTTCCAGGACCTGCCATCAGCTCACCCCTACTACAGCACTTACATCAACATCACCCTGGAAACCATCCTGGCATCGGGAATTCAGCAACAGGCTGTGAGTTCTGTGGGGTTGGTGGCGTTTCCAAAACTGACTTCCTTATGGTTTCCCTGAGTCCTTGAGTGTCTCCATGAGGGCATCAGTCCTGGAGGGATTCACTTTGGGCAGTTGATTTGAAATGCCACCCTGTGCCAAGATGTCATGCTGAGGAGAACTGGGATGAAGCTCTGAAGGCCACCCAAAGTGGTGGCTGATGCAGCAGCGAGCCCTGGCAGTGAGGAGGCCTCAGAGCTAGTAGTGGTGTGGCTGAGAGATGGATGGATGTGATATTTCCCAGCAGTCACAGAATGGTTTGGGTTGGAAGGGGCTTAAAAAGCATCTTGTTCCATGCCCTGCATGGGCAGGGACACCTTCCACTAGCCCGGGCTGCTCCAAGCCCTGTCCAACCTGACCTTGGACACTTCTAGGGATGGAGCAGCCACAGCTTCTCTGCCCAGCCTGTGCCAGGACCTCCCCACCCACACAGGGAGGGATTCCTTCCAGTATCCCATCTAACCCCCTTGAGATGGGGGAGGCTGGAGGTGTCTCCTAAACCATTTGTATGACAGGGGAGGCAGTCCCCGTGTTCCCAGACTTGGGGACTCTCTGCCATGGTGTGTCCTTGTCCCTCTCCCTCACAGGTGATGTGGCTGCCGGACACGGAGAGGCAGCTGGTCAGGCAGGTTGCCCCAGGCTTCCAGCAGACCTCTGGCCTCAAGCTGGACACAGAGCGCCTGAGGGACAAGGGCATCGTGAAGCTCAACCTGCGCTACACCAAGGTGACAAGCGAGGATGTCAGGTACAGCCCTGCTGGCACACTGCCCCTGGGCATCCCCACGGTGCCCTGCATGCAGCCCTGCCCCAGAGCATCCTTTTCTTTCCTCTCCTCATCACCCCGGGCTGTCCTGTCTGCTCAGAGCTATCCTTCCAGATGGACTTGCTCTTGAAAGCTCGAGCTGTGCAGGCTTTTCCCTCCCCACCACACAGAGTGCAGGCTGTTCCTGGGAGTGCCCAGCTGCCTCCGACACTCTGCATGCAAATTCAGTGCATGTCAGTCCTCTTTGAAATACGAATGTATGAATTGGCTGCTTCTTGTTACACTCTCAGCTCTGGGAGGAAGTGAAGGCTTTTCACACCAGCCCCTCTGAGTGCTGTTCATCCTCATTAGCAGCTGCCCTTTGCTTCCACTCATCTGCTCCAGAGCTGCCACCAAGAATTTTGATCAGTCCAAGGCCTGCAAATGCCTTCAGGAGTTTCTCTCTGCAGAGAACTCACCCGTTTTGTTCCTGTCCTATCTCTTTAATGAGACTGACACAGTGGGGTCCTCTCCTGCATTTGAACTGTGCAATGTGTTGGCTCCAGCTTTGCCCCTTTTCTCAGGGAGAGCAGATTGTTTCTAGTAGGGCTCTTCTGTTTTTTAGGATTTAAATGCTTGAAAATTAAACATGTTTGCAGAAGGAAAGTATGTTGAAAGGGGCTATCTTGATTTGTGCCTGAGCTGGAAGCAGGGGAGAGCTGAGCTAATGGCTGTTTGAGAGCATGGCCCTGTCTAACACAACCCATGGTGTCTTTCCTTGCTTGCCAGCTGCACCTGCAGGAGAATTCCTGCCTGGTTTTCCCTCTCTGTATTTGCTCTATCCCGTGGAGAGAGCCCTGTGCCAGCTCACTCATCTATCCCAGCTCCTCAGCCCCAGTCTCCCAGCAATCCCACCTCAGCTGTCTCCCAGATCAGACCTGAGTGTTTCTGGAGCCCTGAAGACCTCGTGGTGCCCAGTCCAGAGTTGCTGCAGTCCTGGTTTAACACAGTTCTCTGTCCCCCCAAACCCAGCACCTGCATGTACCATGGCTGCAACCACCTCTGCCCTTGAGCATCCCTTTGGAGCAGCTTTGAGCTGTCCACATCTTGTACCTTCCACCTCCAAGTGCTTTACCAATATTAAATTTGCAAGGATTGTTAATCTGTGCAGCCCGTGTGAGGGAGATTAGTGATGCTTCTGTTTCATAATTAAGGAAACAGAGCAATTTATGCAAATCCTTTGGGTCCCAGGGGTCCCAGTGCCAGTGCCTGGTTTGCTGGTGACAGCTCTTGCACCCCCAGCTTGCAGTTGTAGCCTCTGGGAAAATGCCCTCAGGAGACTGGAGGCTGTGACTCTGCCATTGGCCCCAAAACAGGGGTGTGGAAGTTGTAGGAATTGTCTGTCAGTATTGAAGGAAGCAAACTGCCTCTGAAGTGTTACAGGGTCTGGGCCAGGTGCTGATTTTACATCAGCACGATGGGGTGGCTGTTACAAAAACATGCCGTGTGGCATCCCTTGTGGAGAGGCAGCTGAACTGGTCTGTGGGCTGGGTCACACAGCCAAGAGGGAAGAAAGCTCTGGAGTTCAAACCTGTGGGCTGCAGTGCCCTTGGGTTGCTTATGAAGTGACTGTGCCCTGTTAAAAGAAATGTTTGCTGCAATTCCAAGGGGATCAGTCTGTGGTTACAGCTGGGGCTGATGGCAGGAGCTCTCCTCGGGGAGCTGAGGGGCTCAGGTTTGGGGGGTCTTGCATGTCACCCTGGCATGTGTGTCTCCTGGCAGGGACTATGCCATGGCCAACCTGAGCGTGAACCTGTACACGGTGAATGAGCCCTGGCTGTTCTCCATCCTGTGGTGTGCTGGCGTCCCCTCGGTCACCTCCGACAGCTCCCACGTCCTCCGCAAGGTGCCTTTCCCCATCTGGCTCATGGTAAGCACCACGCCTGGCAGGGACCCCTGGAAGGGGCAGTATGGGGGGCCTTTCCACAGCAGCCTGTGCCTGGTGGGGTTCTCCAGGAGGGGCGGCCTGGGTCTAGGGTGCTGTTGGGCTTGGTACAGCTGAAGTAGGAAACTGTCAGCACAGAGCTCTGGGAAATCATCAGCACGTGGAATTTAAAATTGCTCCTGTTGGCAATTTGTCCTGATAGTGTCACTTTGGATGACAGCCTGGCCTTGGGAAGGTCACAACCACTGTGACTTACACACAACTCCTGCAGCTCTGTGCTTTCCTTGCACCTTTGTGGTAACTCCAGCCACGTGTGGTCTCTCTGTGATTGTACAAACCAGGAGGTTTAAGGTCTGCTTCTGTTTCTTGTCTTCCAGCCTCCAGATGAGTACCACCTAATCTGGATCACGTCTGATCTCATTTCATTTATCATAATTGTAGGAGTTTTTATATTCCAGAAGTAAGTAGCCTTGTTACAGCATTTGTGACGTGGTTTCTGTGCAGAGCATGGGGTGGAGATGGGAGAGGGGAGCACTGTGCTCCTCAGTGCTTGGATTGCACTGGCAGGGAAATGGTTTATTTAAAAATCCCTGTGAAGACTGCAAACAATAATTCCACTGCCAAGATGCTGATTTAAAATTGGATGTTTTAATAAGAATGAGAGACCTCAAAATGTAGCAATAGATGCCTTGCTTTGTTCTTAATTATGTGTGGAAGAGAAACTGTAAATGCTTTAGGGAAATGGACGCTGAGAAAGAAATTGAAAGGCTTTAAAGGAGAAAGAGTAGAGGGGTTTTGAAATTTCACCATTACAGTCTTCAAAAAGAACATGTTATATTTTTCTTAAATCAGTTTATTCTTGTTTGGGTGAAGAAGAAATAGAAATATTGCAGAAGCACAGAATGGTTTGGCTTGGAAGATCATCTGGTTCCAACCTCCCTGCCATGGGCTGGGCGTTGTGGGACACATTGTGGTGGAACAGATCAAACCAGTTGCTCAGTTCATGGCACAGAGAAAGTCCATTTCCCAAAGAAAAGGGAGAGCAAGGATTTGATGAGGGAGGGCACAGCAGAGGCCTCTCTGTTAGCCATAGCCCCTGAAGCTCTTTCCTTCCCCTGGATCCAGAATTATCCAGGAGTTTTGCTGGGATACAGCAGGGTATTTATTGCTCCTGCCAGCACTTGCTGTGTCTTCCAGCCACATATGGGCTCTGTTTAGAATCAGGTCTATGTTCATGACTTGGACAGTCCCACACTGGCAGAGCTGTGAGCCCCAGTTCCAGCATGGGGTAACAGGGGCAGCAGCAGATTCAGAACTCTCCTCTGGGATTAAATTTGCTGAGAGTTAATTAAACCATTGACCAAGATAAAATCGAAGCTTTCCCAGAAATCATGAAATTCAAATTGTGGCTGATTAAACCTTTTCTCCAGAAGGGCACTGGGACTGTCCTAGAAGTGTCGTCCACTCCTTCAAGTCCATCAGATGTCATAAAGAGGGATGTCCCTGATCTTGAGACCTTGTGTTTCTCTGTGGGATGCACAAAGAGTCTGGAAGCAGGGCCTGACCTCTCTGAAGAGTAGAATTTGAAGGCTAAGTTAGTGAGATATTTGAGGGTTTTGGTGTCATCTCCCAGAGTCAGTTTTAGAAGGTTTTCCTGAATCAGAACCAGGAGACGAGAGCTGGAGAAATTAAACTGCTTCAACCTGCGGGATGGGAACTATGGGGCCCAGAGCAGAGTGAAGTGATGTGTGCTTGGAGAGAGGGAGAGGTCACAACTGCGTGGACTTTGCCATAATTGGACTCTTCCTCTCGGCAGAGGTGGAAGCTCTTCCAGGTGGGAAAAAGTTTGATGGAGTAGGACAAGAGCAAACAGGGTAAGGAAGGGAAGCATTATTGCAGGATTTATTTTCTGCTCCCAGTGTGGTACAGGTGAGAAGAGCTGGAAATGCCACCAGCTTTCCCTGGATCCATCACCCTGGAGCAGTGAGCTCCCTGCCCAGCCTCTGGACCTGGCATAGGAAGGCAGCTGGTTGCTCAGAGAGGTTTGGCCATGTGGGGTCCATTATAGCAGGGCCAAATATCTTCTTCTGGATCTCTCCCTTGGGATGACTCAACCCTGCTCAGTAGAAGGAGGAAAGAGGAACCACTACCAGAAGCTGGACTTTCTACAACCAAGGACTTGCTCTTCCAGGAGCCTTGTGCAGGACAGACCCATTTCCCTAATGTTCCAGTTTCTCTACCGCATGAAAGAACTGGTAGCAGGGCTGAGGATAAATGCAAACCAAATCACAGCAGGATTGCCCAGCTGCTGCCTGCTGATGTGATCAGCCTCAGGAAACAGGGCCTGGCATTTGGCCTTCAGTGTCATGGTGGTGGTTTGTGGGGCTTGTTGTTGTTTTTTTCTTCTCCTCTAGTTCTTTTTGGGGCAAACCAAAACGGCTTCTTCCTCTATGCAAGGATTGGGGGGGGTGGGAGCAGAGCCACCGCTTCGATGTGCTCGTCCTCTCCGCTCCGCATGGCTTGTCTCTGCTCCAGCCCTGGTGACAGCACTGTGGCAGCCTCTCCAGAGGGGAAATACCAACTGGGATGACTTCTAACTAATCTTTTTTGCCTCCTTGCCTTGTTTATTTTCTTACTGCTCTGACTGTTGTGCATGTTCCTCCTCTCTCTCTCTCTCTGCTGCATTCTGGCATCTCACAGCTATCACATGATCAGGTAATTCTTGTGCTTTCCTCCTCTTTCTCTTTTTCATTCAACCTTTCTCTCTTTCTCCCTCTCTGCTATGGCTTCACTGCAGATGGACAGGGTAGGGTGCAGCTTTTCCCGATGCTGTCAAACATCTGGCTTTGTGGGGGGACCATGAGGGTTTGAACATTGCACAGTCACAGCCCTGAGCACCACAGGAGCCTGATGCTGAAGGCAGAGGATGCTTTGAAGTCAACCTGACCTTCTGTTACAATGATCTAAGTCAGTGCCTTTCTAAACAGCCGTGTTCTGAGGTCCTGTGGCAAGTTGAAATTGGGAAATTCCCAGTGGGTATAACGCTCTCTCCGTGGAAATAATCCCATGCAAAATATCCCCTTCCTCCCTGTATTTGCCAGAGGTTTTTGAGACCAACGTCTGCTAAATTGGCCGGTTCTCAAGGAAATCACATCACCTGTTTAGTGATGTAAAGTAGCCCTTCTCTAGCCCTGGGAATGATTGAAAAGGGCTGACAGCTGGGAAGGTTTGGCTGTGCTCAGAGCCTGGCACCTTTCAGGAGTCTCTTCCCAGTTGCAGGGCTGTGGAGCTGGAAAGGCAGTGTGGAAGTAGAGCTCTGCACCTGGGAAGGGAAGGAGCCTGGGATGTTCTGTTTGAGGTGCCATCAGCTGGAAACCCACATTGCTCCTGTCTCCCCAGTCGCTCCCATCCGCTTGGAGGGAGGTGCTGCCTCTTTTCTGCAGTAAAGCCTTCACCTACTCGGACCGGACTCTTCCCATGTTCCCTGCTCCATTCCTCCCGCTGTGTGCCATGGGGTTGGATTCCTGAGGATGTGGTTGCTCCCTGTCTGTGCTGGTTAGCACCCTCCCTGTGCCCGGGACTTGCTGTGTGGCATCTCCCCAGAGCAGGGCCAGGCTGGACCCATCTCTGGGTGCAAGGGGTTGGGTGTTCTCCCCTTCTGGCCTCCCCCTGATTCGTGGACAAGGAAAGGCAGACATGGAGAAGCTGGGCAGGCTTTAGGCAGGATGGGGACTCTGGTTGTGGTTGGCTTGGCTCTGTGCTCGCTCCATTCCTCCCTCAGCATCAGCGACCTGCCTGCCCCTCTCGCACCCTTTTCCTTGCCATTCAGCATCTGCCCTCCATGCCCGGGGTTGGGCCGTGCCCTAACACGGTGTGTGCTGTCTCTGTGTTGTTGTCCCAGTATTTTTTAGTCTGTTCCCACCCCGTGTCCGTCTGGTCTGCTCTGACGCCAACCTCCCTGAACAGGACCCACCTGCTGCCTCTCTGGCCCTTTTGCACGCTGCTGTCCTAAACCTGGTCGAGCACAACACAGCCCAAGGGGGTAGGAGAGGTGCTCTTTTCTATTCAACCAGCTTTTTTGGAGACCCAAGGGCTACTGAGCACAACAGAGAGTGTTTGGTGTGGTGTTGACTGGAGTGGCATTATGGTTAAATGTACCGGTGGCTCTTCTAAGAGGATGTTGCAAAGTACCCTGAAAAATGGGTTATCTTCTCCTGGCTTGTTCAGTCAAAGTAAGGCACCCCTGTGAGAGGAGGCATCATCTCCTCAGGTGTATTATCCCACCCTGTGTGTGCCTACAGTCACCATGGGAGATGGAGAGCAGAGAGTGGTGCTTGTTCCTCTTGGTAGGAGGAGAAAAGCCCTTGGTCCCTGCACCCTTTGGAGGGTGGACCTTCTGTGCCTCTAAATGACCTGTGTCCTCCATGGCATCTCTAAGATGGGCCTTGCAGCCCAGCCTGATGCTGGAAGTCCTGCTGTGGAGGGCAAAGAAAAGACTAATCATAGCAGCGACGTGTTTTGGTCCTGATTTAAGGAGGGTCTTACCCTGTGAGATCTTGCAAGCACATTGACCTTAGTGGGGTCTGCCTGCATGGGGCACTAAGGCCAAAAAAGCTCCTCTTCCAGGTCAGAGTGGCTCTGTTTAGATCATGATGATGATGGAAGGAAAGTTTAAATTTTTGGAGTTTTTTAAATACTTCAATGTCTTTGTCGCCTTGTGTTTCCTCTGCATTGCTTCTGTCCGTGGGTCTGTGAGTTGTGTTGTGTTGCCATCCCACCCCTTCTTTTCTCTGTAGCACCCTCCTTCCTCCCTACCCTGGTCAAAGCCTGATGGTGCATTGTCACCCACTGGGATTTAGGAAGAGGGGGAAGCCCCAGGGAATTGATACCAGCTAGATTTTCTGGAAAAACAAATTGCAGGTCTTCTTTTTGTGGATGCTGCTTTGTCAGGCTGATGCTGTAGACCCACACTAGAGATTCGTGGACTCCTCGAATCCTCTGTTTCTGGGGCTGGGTAGGGAGTTAGAAATGTAAGAGAAGGTGATTGGCACCTATAAATACATAAATGAAAAAATAATCCCCTTCTCTTGCGTGGGTGAGCCACTAGGTGGTGCCAGGAGATCAGAAACCCTGTAAGCCACCCTAATCCCTGCTGTTTCCCCATCAAAGACCTTTAAAGGATGGCTGGCTCTGGCAGGGAGAACAGGATTTAATTGCAAGCCTTCCTCTGTGTTCAGGAGGCAGGCTGAGTGGCTGGGGTGTGGGCTCTGAAAGCCTGGCCTAAAGAGCATCCCTTTGGGGTGAGATTTTGGGTAGGGCTGCTTTGGGTGAGCTCACCAGGCCTTGTTTGCCCCTATTCCACCAGCAGCCCACCTTTCCCTCTAGTGCAGCAGCTCCTCAGCTCAGGGGCTGCTCCAGGGGCTGCTCTCAGCCTGAGGAACAGTTTTAAAAGAAAAATCCGCCTTGAACTTGGTGCCACTGCTGATTACTGACATCAGTAATTCTCTGTGTCATTGTTCAGGTCAGAAGGGCCCTCTAAGGCCATCAAGTCCAACTGTTCACCAGCACTGCCAAGGCCACCACTGACCCCTGTCCCCAAGTGCCACATCCACAGGGCTGTTAAATCCCTCCAGGAATGGGGACTCCACCACTGCCCTGGGCAGCTGTGCCAGGGACTGAGAACCCTTTGGGGGAAGAAATATTTCCTATTAGTTTTCCTGTTAGTCTAACCCAATCTAAACCTCCCCTGGCACAATTTGGAACAATCTCCTTGCTGTGTCTCAGTTTGGAGACTTTAAATTGCCTTTGAACTCTCTTCTCCCACCAGCCTGACTGTGTCACTCAGTGAGGAAATGGCTATGGATTCTTGGCTTGGTCTCTTGTTCTGTTCCCTCTTTGCAGCCCCAAGAGTTAAAATACCTCCTTTGGCATGCTGGAGAGGGCTGTGGGGCAGCTGCAGCCCTTGGTGAAATCAGTCCCTGGGTCTAATTCCTTGGTGGAATTGGGATGCTCAGCGTGGTTAATACGAGCTGCCCGTGTGCCTGTACCCCTGAGAGACCACGATCAGCTCCGAGCATCCTCCTGCCACGTGGGGTTGTGTAGGTGCAAGGGAGCAAAGGCCTGAGGGTCTCTGGGACTTGGTGGTGGCCACTGGCATTGAAATGCTCCATATGTGGGCAGGGCAGCCCCTGATCTGCTGCTCTTGCCTTGCAGGTGGCGCCTGGGGAGCATCAGGACCTACAACCCGGAGCAGATCATGCTCAGCGCCGCCGTGCGCCGGTCCAGCCGGGACGTCAAGATCATGAAGGAGAAGCTGATCTTCTCAGGTATGGAGGTGGCCCTTGGCTTCATCTCTCAGGTGCCATCCTGCTGCGGGAGGAGCTGGTTGTGGCTCAGGTGTCCTTTCCTGCTGCTGGGACAGGGTGACTGCACTGGCCTTGCTGCACCAGACTGGTGGGACATGGTCATGGCACATCCATGGCAGGGATTGGAACAGGATGGTCTTTAAGATCCTTTCCAACCCAAACTATTCCATGATTCTGTGATTCATCCCCAATTGGTTCAGGTCTAAGCACTGATTTGCTCAGAAATCCCCTCTTAACTTCCCAAATTATGCCATACAGCATTTAGACTGTTCCACATCTCCACTCTCCATTGTCAAAAAACATAAAACACATTAGAATAATGGCATAAGTGATCATTAATAGTGATGATGAGTTTAGGGTAGATCTGGGATTGAATGGCACTAGGGCTTGAGGGGTTCTTGATATCCTTGTGCTCCTCCTGGAGTTTGTGTTGGAACACACTGGCATCATCACCCCCCACCTCTAAGTTAGTTCTCAGGAAGGCATACAAAGAGGGGAATATTTTGCTTTAAAATGTTAAATTTGGTGCATGAAGCTGGAAGACTCATCTTTGAAGGAATGTGAGTATAATCCCCCACCTTGAGCTTTGTTATGGGTTTTGTTCCTTTGTAGTTAGGGCTGGAGATACCCAGCAGGGATCAGGGTTGAGCACACTGGGCACACACAGCAAAAAGGCAGCTCTGGCTTCAAAGAGCTTCTTGTGTGAACTTGCAGCCTGATTCTGCCCATAAGAGGTGGTGGAGATCAGGTGTGAACCCAGGGAACCCAGGCAGGGACAGCAGAATTAAACTTCCCCAACATGTGCTGGACATCAAACATCCCAGACATGGAATGCCCTCAGAGCTGGGGGATGTACATGGAAGGTTTGTGCCTCTGGACCAGCTGCTCTTGCTAAGGGTGGGTGTGTGCCATTAAAACAGTGGGGGCTGCAGGTTTTTCCCAGTGGAACCAGTGACTGGAGGAGCCTGCCCTTTTCCAGAGTGTGGCCATTTGGGTGGACATTGGGGTCAGGCACTTTGCACCCTCTTCCCATACGTGACTTGCTCAGCCTGTGCCATAACCTGTTGGGGGTCCAGCTCTGCCTGTTGTAGTGGCAGGACTGGGAAGGGCTGGACTGGAGATCTGAGCTCTGAACTGGGGGCAGATCCTGTTCAGAACTGGTTGTAAATGGATGCTGTCACTAAACCCCTGTAGGCTCTGGTGGTCCCCCACGTGCTAGACCTGCATGGTGCCCCAGTTTCCCCATCTAAGGGGGTGCTCCTGGGATGATATCCCTGCTTTCTCTGCCCTTCCCAGAGATCAACAACGGCGTGGAGACCACGGACGAGCTGTCCTTCTGCTCTGAGAATGGCTTTGCCAACGAGATGCTCACCCCCCCGGAGCGCCGGGACCCCAAGCTGCGGACGAACTGAGGGGCTCTGGGCCAGCCCCATGTGCTCCCTGGCAGGGAGAGCCGTGCTCTCCTGCCTCCTGTGGGATGGGAACCCTGAGGAACTGCTGGTCGGGCAGAGACCCCTTCCCATATCCCATCACTGACTGCCCCACCTCCCTGGTTGTGAGGCTGGGGGGCTTATTTTTGTAAATATGTAGAAAATCTGAAACTTTTTTTGTCTTTTTTTTTTTTTTGAGTGTAATTTTTCCAGGGCATGAGTGGAAATACCGTGGTCATTAAATCCTCAACCTTATGGCTGAAGTTATTTGAATCTTGATATGAGAGCCTGAGTCCCCTTGGGGGGTTCTGGGAGCATGTTGGACGTGTGTCCCTGTTCTCCCTGTTTCCCTTCCCCAGCCCATCCCTTGGTGCAGCGACTGTGTAGCTGAATGTTGTGATGTTCTTGTGAAGTGTTGATTTTGTTACAGGTTTTTTTTATTCTCCCTCATTCCCTTTTTCCTGGGCAATGAAATTGTAGCTCTGATGCAACAGGAAGCTGTTTGGAGGAGAGAAGCTTTCCTGGGAGAGGGAATCGCGCTGCTCTTCCCTGCTGAAGTTCAGAGCCAGGGAAGAGGTTGCACTGGCTCAGTCACTTGGGCACCTTCCCCTTGTCCCACCTTCCTTCCCCAAGGCCTGGATGCTCCATGGGGAATGGCCTTTTTGAAAAGTCCTGCTGCAGTTTTGAAGGCAAATCCTGAGCGGTGACTGCAGATTGGCCTCTGCTGGCAGCAGGTTGGATATTTTTATTATTTTTCCCCCTTTTTCCTTCCTTCCTTTCTGTCTTTTCCCCGAGTTGGGCTCTGTTGGGAGCCCAGGTGGCTTGTGAAAAGCAATGCCCTGGGCACCCAGCACCACTGGGATCTGGCTGAAGTGCCTGCCACTCCAAGTGGCATTTGCAGTCTCTCCTTGCCTCCTGCTCCTCGCACCCTCGTCACGAGAGGAGGTGCAGTGTGAGCTTCCCCCTCTCTGGGCCAGGGAGGTGCCCGTGGGTGAAGAAGTTGTAAATAGTCTGGGAGGTGAAGCAGCCCCAGAGTGTAATTTATTCCTGCAAGGAGACCTTTGCTCCTTGCTTTAAAGGCAGGATCCTTAAAGCTGCACGTTCGTGTCCTCCAAAGGAGTGATGGTCATGCAGTGGATGCTGAGGGGCTCGTGAAGGCAGGAGCTCTCCTCAGCGTGTTTCCAATGCAAAAGGCTTTAAACCAAAATCTTAGACCAGAGGTTACAAGTAAAAAAGAAAAGCTGAGAAACCAAGTTGGTGCCAGTTGAATTTTATCCCCTCTGCAAGGCGGTCTCAGCCCTCTGCCCTGGCCCTGCCAGGTCTCGTGGAGAGGAGCCTGTTTTTGGGTCACACTGCTGTTCCCAGGCAGCTGAAGCCAGCTGGAAGGCTGCTGGAGCTGTGAATGGGGCTTGGCTCACTCTGGTGTTGGGCTGTGCCCCCCCCTCGGCGGGTCTCGGTGGGCACCATGCACAGCAGGAGAAACCCCCTTGGGAATGACCTTGCCATGGAATGGTGTGCTCTGCTGGGGAGGGATGGGACTGCCAGGCTTTCCATTGGTGTGAGAACCTGGGGGCTGAGTCTTGGGGGCAGGCCAGGCTGGGCTGTGCAGCACACGAGGGGCTGGTCACCTTGCAGGACAGAAGGTGTCCTGGGGATGCTGATGTGCATCAGGACAGAAACAGCCCTGAGCAGTTTGCCCTTGCTTTGGCAGCACTGAACTGCTCTGTCCTTTGTTTTGACAGCTCTACTCCAGTAGCGTTTTGAAACACTAAAGTTTTGGGCTTGGTCTGTTAAGAATTGGGGTAAAAGTGGCCAAGGTTTCTATGTAAAAGAAAAATGCTGATAATGAAAATGTGAATTTTGATGCTCTAATAAGCATGGCCTGAAATTAGGACTTCAATTCCTTTGCATCTACCCTGGGGTTTATGAATGTAAGTGGAATAAGACCCTGGTCCATGCTCCCTCTTACCTTCCCCAAATTGGGTCCTTCCCTATGGTACTTTCAAGTCTGTGAAGTACAGTGTGTTCTTTTCTGCAGAGCTGCAGGATTTTGGTGGATTTGAAGGTATTTTGAGAACTAAGTTGCTTCTCCCTTTGATGTGGTGCTGTATTGAAACATTCCTGGTGGATTGTCATTGCCAAGTGAGAGATGTTGTTAAATCTCAGCATCTGTTGATAATCACCTGCATGTTTTGTTTTTATCCTTGGAGGTGACTTTATTGAAAGGTGAAGTGCTTAAAAGCTTGGAAGTGTTAAAAGCAATCCAACATTGTTTCCACAGTTAACTTTTTTCTTTCTCTTTTTTTCCTTTTTTTTTTTTTTTACAAGACCCAAACTTCCTGTGTAATGCACTGACTGTTACCGTTCTCGTCCTCAATATTTGCTACCTTTTTTTTTAAAAAAAAAGGATGATACTTTTTTGATGAAAATAGAGCTAGACCAAAATAAACTCTGCAATGCTCTGTGAAATAAACTGTCAGTATTCCCCTGCCAGTCTGATGTGGTTTTGTGTTCTGGCATCCCTTGCAAAATGGTGTTGCCTTGATCCTTCTGATCCTCATGTGCTTCCTGAGGGAGTTGAAGGTCTGACGAGAGGGAGATTTGGAGTGCTGTCCTTCCTGAGATCAGTTCATCAGTGTGGTTGTGTTGCATCTCCTCGTGGTGACACCAAGCTGTGTGGTGTGGTCAATGTGCCTGAAGGATGGGATGCCATCAAGTGGGACCTGGACAAACTCAAGAAGGGGACCCATGGAAATCCCAGGAGTGCAAAGTCTCACCCCTGGGTCAGTTCAACCTGTTATTTATCAGGGCTGAGCATGAAGGGATGGAGAACAGCCCTAAGGAGGACTTGGAGGTGTTGGGGGATGAGAGGCTGGATGTGATTCACCCATGTGTGTTGACAGCCCAGAACCTCCTGTGCCCTGGGCTGATCCCAGTGTGGGCAGCAGGGGAGGGAGGGGGATTCTGCCCCTCTGCCCCCCAAGGTGAGACCCCCCTGCAGAGCTGCCTCCAGCCCTGGGAACAACAGCACAAGGACCTGGAGCTGCTGGAGGGTCCCGAGGAGGCCCCGGAGATGCTGCAGGGCTGGAGCCCCTCTGCTCTGGGACAGGCTGGGAGAGCTGGGGTGTTCACCTGGAGAAGGGAAGGGTCTGGAGAGACCTGAGAGCCCCTTCCAGTGCCTAAATGTGTGAGCAAAATCTCCTTTATTCAATTTAGTTAGGATACAAATATCTGTGAGATAAAGAAGTTTAGCAGAAAAAGAAAATTTCTATTTCAGCACGTGCTGGGTGCCCTGACCATGGAGGTCCAAAAAGCATCCCCCACCCCAAAAATCATGCTTTTTATGTGTCCCCAGAGTCCTGCCTTGTTAGTATGAGAGGAGTGGGCCTCTTTTTCTGATTGGGTTTGGCATGCCCCCCTGTACAGGGAGATGGGGTCTCCGGGTCAAAATGACCACTTTCCTCTGCACATAAAGGATTTGCCACATGGTGGGGGCCCCTTCCAGCCATATCTCTATCTATTTTCATAATTCCCTATTCCCAAATGCAAATAATCCCTGACACCTGTTCCAGACAGGACCTGGTACCTTACAACTCCCACGGTACGCCTGAAGAAAATAATTCCTGAGTTAATGAACTATTTGCTTGTAATAAAACCATATTCTTTTATTCCCCACAAAGGGGCTCCAGGAGAGCTGGAGAGGGATGGGACAATGGTGGTGCCCTGGGACAGGCTGCCCAGAGAAGCTGTGGCTGCCCCTGGATCCCTGGAAGTGTCCAAGGCCAGATTGGATGGGGCTTGGAGCGCCCTGGGCTAGTGGGAGGTGTCCCTTCCCATGGTAGGGAGTGGAACTGGATGAGGTTTAAGGTCTCTTCCAACCCAAACCCTACCATGGTTCTCTTGCTCTGGTTTTATCAGACAGAAGCTGAGGAGCAGGTGTGGTGAGGAGGTGACTCTGCAGACCTGAGGCTGGAGCAGTAATGGAGAATAATTTCTCCATTTGTGGCCCCAGGAGGATGATGGTGCACCCACAGAAGTGATCAGGCAGCAGTTTTAAAACAAACAAATGGAAAGCAATTTGGTTTTAACACACATTATGCAAATTATTGCCCTAGAGTGCCCTGGAGGGCAAAACCCATAAGCAAGTCCAAAGAGGAATAAATGGCTCATCCGTGTGTTAGCACTTATTAAACAAAGGGTCTGGATGGAAGACCCCGCCTGGGAAGTGCTGAGCATTCTTTTGCTAAATGTGTGTTTAAAGGGAAAGGCTGGCTTGCTTGCTCTGTTTTTTGCTGTTTTTAGCCCAGGATCCTCTCCCAGCTGCAGACAGAGGGTGTTTTGGGTGAGGAGAGATCAGTGTGTGACTGTTCTTTGTTCAGGAGCTATTTCTCCTGCCCCTGAAAGGCTGTGTGGAACTGATAGTTAAAAGGGATTAAAGTAAGCACAGCCCTGTCTCCCTGGCTGCTGATGGGTACTCAGTCCTGTGGCATGGATTTAACTGGTTTTGGGGATATAACTGAGTGTTCCATGTAAAAACTGCCCTGGGAGAAGGGATAGAGCTCCTGATATCCCCAGGACGGCATAATCCCTGACTGGGGGCTGTCCTTTCCCCTAGGGAAAGATAGGGACAAGTAGAAAGGGGAGAAATGAGAGTCATGTCTCGTTTGTGTGGCTGTTATTCAAATAAAAGAGCTGAGGGTTGGTTGCTGGCTCAAAGCCCAAAGGGCCTGGGAGAGCCAACACTGGACTATTTAACTCTTTTTTATTTTTTTCCTCTCTAAATCTGCCCTTGTAAATAGGGGCTTAGAGGTTCAGCTGGGGCAGTTCTT
Source organism: Campylorhamphus procurvoides (assembly GCA_013396655.1). Taxonomy (NCBI): domain Eukaryota; kingdom Metazoa; phylum Chordata; class Aves; order Passeriformes; family Dendrocolaptidae; genus Campylorhamphus; species Campylorhamphus procurvoides. The sequence continues at coordinate 55,577 of WBMV01003747.1, forward strand.
GTGGTGTCTGGGAACCTGTCCAGTCCTTTAAATTTGCCAGGCCTGGGGTCTGGGAAGGGGTGCTGATGTGGCCATGCCCAAGGCTTACACAGCTAAGGGAGATCTCCACAGCCTTAATGTGCTGGAGTGGCTGGGAGATGTAAAGTCCGGTCTCAGCAGGAAAAGTCCAGCCCTGGTGGGAGCAGCAGCAGCACGAGGCTGAAGGCTGGTGCCTCTTCTCCTGGGCTTCTGGTGCAACAACCTCTTCTTGGCTGAAGCTCCAGCCTAAGTCTGAAGTTCAATGTGAGTATTGACCATATGTGAAATGGGAAACCAGGTTGTTTTTTAGCCCCCTCCTAAGCCTACTGATTTTCTCCCTCTCTTTCTTCTGGGCCCTGTGTCCTAGTTATGTCTCTGCCCTTACTTGTCTTGGTTCTCGTGCTCTGGTCTCTTCACCTGGAGGTTGTGATGGCCCTTCCATGGCTGAGGGGGAAAAGAGGGTCCTGACTCTCTCCATGACAAGGTGGACCCATGGATGGTGGTGCCAGAAGTGCAGACACAGCTGTCCTGGACAGGACACACTCCTTCTCCTGGGCATGTGGTGGGGAGGTGCAGATCACAGCATGGACAAATCCTGATGACCATCTCCCTCAAGGTGTCTCACCATGGCCTTTCTTGTCTGGTTTCTCTAAGACTTCTAGCTTTTCATCTTGTCCTTTCCATTCCACTTTCCTTGTTTTCTAGCTCAGCTACGTCCCTTCTCCTTCCTTCTTCCTCCTGACAACCTCCTTTGGTCCTTCAGGAAGCACTGAGAGGTTAAAGGCATTGCAGGGGCAGTGGGAAAGGATTGTCCAGCCCTGGCACAGCTGCCCAGGGCAGGGGTGGAGTCCCCATCCCTGAAGGGACTTAAAACCCAGTGTGGATGTGGCACCTGGGGACAGGGGTTAGTGGTGGCCTTGGCAGTGCTGGGCAACAGTTGGACTCTGTGATCTCGGAGGGCTTTTCCTTTGTCCCAGTGACCTCCTCCTGGTCATCTCCAGCTCCATCTACATGTTCCTTCCAGCCTTGGGCAGTGCAGCCTGGAAGGGACAACTCCATCAGGGTGGGAGATCCTGAGAGCAAATCCCACAAGCCTCACAGCGCTCTCCCCAGGCTGGGAATCCTCAGTCCCTTCCAGGTCGCCAGGGATTCATATGCAAATGCTGGGAGCAAGCAGGATGCCAGCCTGTGCCCTGCATCCCGGCGGTGGGAGAGGGGCAGGAGGGATCCAGCCAGAAAACATGGAAAGGCGCTTTCACTGGCATCACAACGTGCAGGGGGTGGTGTATTAATATTTCTCGTTTGTCCAAACGAGGTGGTTCAAAGCGATGCTGGGCAGGGGAGGGCAGGCTGGGCTGTGCCACCTTGGGGGATTGAGGATCTTCAGCACAGGGATGACTTTGGGGAGCTGCTTTGGTCCCTGCTGGGAGCACTGGAACATCCACCCAACAACCGGGATCGAGTTAGAGGGGAGGGTGCAGAAAACCTCCTGGGGCAAAGCTCCCCTTCTGTCCTCATCATCCTCGGGAGGGGGCCATAATTACCTAATTATCACCCAGTAATGAGGGGGACCGCAGCTCCTCCCTGCCCGTCCCTGCTCCGCGAGTCTTTCTGCCCTTTCTTTCAGCCGCGTGTTATTTATCGGCTTTAGCGGCGTTTCCAGCGGGACGGGCTCTCTGCGAAACGAATAATCCCACCTGGACCTCGGTTTGCTCTCCAGATGGCCCGGCCCCCTCGGCTGCCCTGGCGTGCCGTGTCCCCCCGACGGGGCTGGCTCGTCCCGTGTCGCGGCTCCTCCCTGCCTGTCGCCGACAGCTGCGTGGCTCATGCCCTGTAGCTGCCTGGCATGTCATTCAGCAGAAACAAAAGCGGATTTCCCCCACCTCTCCGGCGGGGAGGATAAAGGCGAAGCTTTTGTGCCGGTGGAAGCCGAGCCCCGACGTGCGTGGGAGCGCTCCGAGGGGGCGGCTCGGTCCGCGCTCGTCCCGCCCGGACACCGCCACTTGTCACGCAGGTAACGCCGGGCTTTTAAACCTTGGGCTTTTAAACCTTGGGCTTTTCTTGGCTTGCAAAAAAAGAACCCCGAAAAACCCCCCAAAGCAGCTGCGTGGGAATTGGATGACCCGGAGAGGGCAGTGGGGCGAACACGCTGCTCTTTGGAGTTGGCATCATTTGCCTTATGGAGAGCCGGGAATGCTGTGGGATGGGGACGGGCGTTTGGATTAATTGTGGGAGCAGAGTGGTGTCCCTCTGTAAGATCATCCCGAGCTGTCTCTTCCCACCACCGAGCTGTGCATGACCCTGATGGCTTGGAAATGTGCGTGGATCCGGGAGAAAAGTGGGGATAGAGATGCATTTGTGTTCCTGGGCTGGAGCCGCGAGTGTCAGCAGAACGGGGAGTGTGCCGTGCTCTTTGCAAAGGCATCTCCGCGGAGCTGCCTTTGTTGGAACTTCTGTACATCGTTTTGGGCTGGCTGATTGCTGTTCCCATCTGTACAGCCCTGAGCACTCATCGGGGTGTTGGGAGCCTTCACCCACTCCTAGTGGCTTCTGAGATGTTTGGGTAGGGCTGGTGGTGCTGCTTCTCTGCTCTTAGGTCTCTGCAGCTCTCTGGGAGCACCTGCAAAGGTGTTTTCCCACTGCTGGGGGATTCTGTGGGCACAGAGGATACAGGGATGCTTTCTCAGGACTAGGAGTGGTTGTCCCACACACCTGGTGCAGGTGCAGCCAGGAGATGTCCTGTGGAGCACAGGGGAATCTGGGCACCCTTGGGGTCTGTGGTTGCACGTGGCTGTCCAGGAGATGCAGGTGTAGGAACAGGTGAAGGGCTAAGGCTAAGACAGGGGTTTTGACTCAAGAGAAATTTAAGGTGACCCCCTCCAGGGATGTGCTCCCTGCCCTCCTGCAGACATCAAGGAAGATGCAGAAACCATGATGTTGTTGACCACTGCAGGCAGATATCTGAGTAGTGTGCTGACCTCTTGTCTCCTGCCCTGCTTCCCAAGCAGGATGCATCGAGCCATGAAAGAAGAATCCAGTTTCGGGACAAGCAGCCTGGAAAACGTGCCCCGGGAGCCAGGCAAAGACAAGCTGCACATGAAGCTGTGCAGTGGCTCCTGCCATGCCGAGCAAATCCTGCAGACCCTGAACTCCTACCGGCACAGCGGCACCTTCACAGACGTGGTGCTGCTGATTGATGGGCAGGAATTCCCCTGCCACCGTGCCACCCTGTCAGCCAACAGCACGTACTTCAGGGCCATGTTCGGTGGCAGTCTCAAGGAAGGCCACCAGGACATCATTAACATCCAGAAGATCTCTGCTTCCACCATGTCCCTCCTGCTGGATTATATGTACGGGGGCAACATCGTCATTCAGGAGGACAATGTTGAAGGCATCTTGGAGCTGTCTGACCTGCTGCAGATCTCCAAGCTTAGGGATGCCTGTGTCACCTTCCTCGAGGGCCAGCTGCACCCCTGCAACTGCTTGGGCATCATGAAGTTTGCTGACTCGTTCTCCATCGCGTCCCTGACTGAGAAGAGCAGGAGGTTCATGCTGGAGTGTTTTGTGGAGGTGTCGTGCCACGAGGAGTTCCTGGAGATGGGTGTGAAGGAGCTGGCTGGGTACCTGTGCGACGAGCAGCTGGTGGTGCCCAGGGAGGAGGTGGTGTTCGAGGCAGTGATGCGCTGGGTGCGGCACGACGTGCCCGCCCGCAAGGGAGCCCTGAAGGACCTCCTGGAGCACGTGCGCCTGCCCCTGCTCAGCCCCACATACTTCCTGGAGAAGGTGGAGATGGATGGACTCATCCAGGACTCCAAGGAGTGCATCCCCCTCCTGCACGAGGCCCGCAAGTGCTACATCCTTGGGAACGAGGTCAGCTCGCTGCGCTCCAGGCCCAGGAGGTAAAACACAGCACCCCCTTCCCTGACCAGCATGTGATGCTTTTTTTCCCTGTTGTGCCCTAATCGCAGCAGGCGTGCAGCGATCCTGTCCAGGGAGGTGTCCAAGCTATGGCCAGGAAGAGATGTTTTAGCTCTTTATTTCTATCTGCTTCCCCCAAAGGGTAGGGCACTGGGTTGAGACCTGTTTTCCATTCTCAGCTCTGGCACTGGTGTTGTTTCAGCACATTTGAGTTCTCCCTCACCTTCTCCAGACTGTTAACAGGAAGCCTTGGACGCATCTCAGTCCTGCTGGCCATCAGCATGGTGCTTACTCAAAGGCATTGCTGAAGGGTCAGGAATTAATATCTGGGGTGGGGGAAAGCAGTTACTGCCCAGGTAGCCACCCAGGCACCCCCAAATTATTACATTTTTTCTTTTTTCTTTCCACTGATTTCTTGACAAATAGCAAGAAGGTGAAGAGATGCTGGCCCAGGCAGTTTTGGTCTTTAGTGAATTGTCTCAGCCTGCACAAAGCGTGGCAGAGCTGAGGACTGGACCAAGCCTTTCAAATCCTCTTTCATCCTGCTCCTTCCTCTGCCCTCCCCTCTTCCAGAGTGGTTCTTTTCTCACCACCTCCTAGTTGGCAGGGTTTCCCTTCCTGCCGTCTGTCTCGTCTGCTCGCTGCTGTTAGGGCTGGAAAGGGAGAGAGGTTTCCTGGAAGCACTTCTCTCTCCAGGCAGAAAGCTTGCCCCAGGCAGGCTGCCAGAGTGGCTTTCCACACTCCTGAGGATTACTGGGCTTGATTGTGCTGGCAGGGGGAGGGTGCGTGGCGGGAGGCAATGTCACTGTGCACTTTTAAAGGTCATTCCCATTTCCTTTCCCTGTGTACTTTGGACCTGTTCCCACCTGAGCTGGGAGGTGCCTTTGATCTGGTGGTGCTGACAAAAGGGAAGGTGCAGGGGGGATGTGATTTGCCAGAAAGTCAGTGAGTGGCTGCTGCAGGAGAGGGCCTTGCCCTGTCTACAGGACCGTGCTGCTGCTGCCCCAAATAGGATGGGGCGTGATGGAGAGGAGTAGGCTGGCCCAGGATTTACCCATGCCCTTCATGGTCCAGGTTCATGGAGCTGGCAGAGGTCATCGTTGTCATTGGGGGCTGTGATAAGAAAGGCCTCCTGAAGCTGCCTTTCACAGATCTGTACCACCCCAAGAGCAGGCAGTGGACAGCCCTCTCCAGCGTGCCTGGCTACACCAAGTCCGAGTTTGCTGCCTGCACACTGAAGAACGACGTGTACATTTCAGGTGAGACACCCTGGCCCAGATGGTCCCTTCCTGGTGACAAAAAACAGCACAAATCCTGCTTGGAGAGACACTCCTTAGGTCTGTTCACCAGGATTCCTTTATGTGCATCCCAGCTTTGGAGCAAAATCACCTCTTGGCGAGGGTTATTCCTTGGTGGTTTGGATTGTTCTGTCCCAAAAAATAGTTCTGCCTTCGAGGGGGAAGATGGCAGTGTTAAAAAACTTCTTCCTTCTGCTGGGCATCTGTCAAAAGTGTTCAGCTGGGGAATGAGCTGGTTTTGGTGGGTGCTATCAGGAAGGATTTCCTAAAACATCAGAGTTTCAATGAGTGTCAGATGAGGTCTGTGTAAGGGATGGAGGGTAAGGGATTGAGTCCCAGGCAGCACCTCCCTTGGGCAGCTGAATTTGCTTGGCCATAACCCCATAACCACGTTCTGGCCCAGGCTGCTGCATTGCTTGGAGGAACTGTGCAGTACTGTGCTGTGGTGGGGCTGTCCCTGGGGTCACACCAGCCCTCCCCATCCCTCCCTTTTCCAGGAGGACACATCAGCAGCAGTGATGTTTGGGTGCTGAGCTCCCAGCTGAACGTCTGGATCAAGGTGGCTTGTCTGCAGAAAGGCCGATGGAGGCACAAGATGGCAACACTCCAGGGCAAGGTGAGCCATGGCCTGGACTTTGGGGCATGTCCCCCATTTCTCCTGCTGCACTGCACAGGGAGAAACTGCCAATGTTGGTATTCAGGGTCATCCTAAGGGTGGGGAGGACCTGGCACAGGGTGCCCAGAGAAGCTGTGGCTGCCCCGTCCCTGGAAATGTCCAAGGCCAGGTTGGATGGGGCTTGGAGCAACCTGGGCTAGTGGAAGGTGTCCCTGCCCATGGCAGGGGGTGGGACTGGATGGGCTTTAAGGTCCCTTCCAACCTAGACCCATCAGTGATTCTGTGACTCATTTAGAGACAGTTCTGCTAGGAGAATGGCCAACATAACCAAGACATCATTGTTTCAGCTGGGTGTGTAGGAGTAGCCAAATGAAGTTGTATAAGGAAGATCCACCATGGGATGGAGCCAGACTTCTGCAGACAGCTGTGTTGAGTCTTTGGGTGAAGGCTGTACAGTTTGGGGTGTTTCATAGAATCGTGGAATGGTTTGGGTTGGGGGGGACCTTTAAAGGTGTTACTGTGGCTTGATGTCCTTCTGGCCGAGTCCTCCCCTGCCCTCACATGAGTAGCCCATTAGGGTGACTCCAGCAGTTTCTGATCCTTGCTGTGCTCCTTTTGTGGCAGATCTATGCTGTGGGAGGCTTTGATGGCTTTGACCGCCTCTCCAGCGTGGAGTGCTACGACACCTTCTCCAACAGCTGGTCCACCCTGGCCCCACTGCCCCAGGCTGTGAGCTCGGCCGCCGTGGTCTCCTGCCTCAACAAGCTCTACGTGCTGGGAGGGGCTGTGGATGACACCTCCAACACTGATAAGGTATTGCTGGGGCATCAGGAATGGACAGACACCTAAAAAACAGCGTTTAACAGGGAGTGTGGAGGGAAATGGGGCTGTCCTTGAGCTACAAGGGTGCCTTTTTTCCCTGGAGACTAATGAAAGCTCTGTTATAATGAGAAGTCATGCACTGAAAGAGAAGCCAGTGAGACTTAGGGGAAGAGAGGGAAGGTGTCAGGAGATGATAGGATATTAGTCGTGCTTTCTGTAGAGCCTGGTCAGCCCTGGGACATCACTGGAGCAAACCTTCCATACTGTGGGTGTTCAAAACAGCAGCAACATGTTCCTCCTGCCCAGATGTGCATCTGCAAGGCAGATACCATGCTTCTGGTCTCCTGAGCTGCAGGAAGAGCTGTCAGTGCTTCTTAACTCCATCTCCCAACGTTATCTGGGTCAGGCACAGCCACCCTGGGGCTTATAGTTTGTCTAGGACACTTAAGTGCAAGAAGGAGTGCTGGAACCCCTCATGGCTTTGCTCACTGCTCTGGCTGTTGGAGCTCCCACCTGTGTTTCTGTCCCCATGCACTTATTTCTAGTGAGGAGCAGCTTCCCCCAAGCAGGCAGGTGTGGTGAATTCATGTCCTCATATCTCTGTTTCTCCTCCCAGGTCCAGTGTTACGATCCAGAGGACGACAAGTGGACGCTCTTGTCTCCCACCCCTTTTTACCAGAGGTGCATCAGTGCTGTCTGCTTGGACAACATCATTTATGTTGTAGGTGGACTCCTCAGCACAATCTTCAGCTACGATCCAAGGAAGGACAGCTGGCGGGAAGTGGCTGCCCTCCCTGGGCCTCTGGTAAGGAAGAGCTTTAGGAAAGAAGCTCTGAGTCTCCTCTCTCATCACAGCCATCTGTACTCTGCTGGGATTGAAGGCACGGAAAACACACTGTGGGCTTGGCTCTGAGCATGTGGGCATGGCCTGTGCAGAGCAAACCAGCACGTGTCCTCACCATCAGTATCCAGGGACACTTTGGAGGGTGTCTCTCCCACAGCAAGCCCCAGGTTTCTTGGGAAGCTGGGTTTACACCAGCTATTAGTGCTGGAGGAGTGGATCTCTAGGGTTGGAACCACTGGTGGTGAGAACCCATTCTCCACATTGTGCATTTCAGTGGGAGGGTCACACTGCTCTGCCTGTGGTGGTGGTTGGGTATCTTGGTTTAGTGCCATTCCAGGTCTGCACTCCCAGCCCTGCTGCAGCGTGAGCTGTGGCACAGGGAAGAGCAATGATGGCACACAGCTTGCTGTGGTCTGAATTAAAATGCCCATGAAAGCACCCTCAGTAGTGGCTTTCCCAGGGAGGCACAGCCTGGCCCCTGTGCCCTTGGTGTGCCTGGGGGACTGCCAGAAACAGCAGCACTCCCATCACTGGCTTGAGGCATTTCCAGTGCCTAAATCTTCCTGAACCAGTGAGATTGCAGCACCTCGAGATCCAGACATCACCTGTCCTACCTGTGCCTTCTGCTGGGCAGGGCACAGTTGTGCCCATTGCAGCGACTCAGCCCCCTGCTCAGCTGCCTGATCCCTCATCTCCTGAGCTTTCCTTCTGCTTTCCAGGAGAGCTGTGGCCTGACGGTGTGTGGAGGCAAGATCTACATCCTGGGTGGCCGGGACGAGAACGGGGAGGGCACGGACAAGGCATTCACGTTCGACCCGGTGACGGGGCTGGTGGAGCAGCAGCCACCACTGCAACGCTGCACCAGCTACCACGGCTGTGTGACCATCCTGCAGCGCAGGGACAGGTGACCACGGGGCTCCTCCTGCACCCAGAGCCTCCCCTGGAGCCACCCATCACCTCTGGCACTGCCAACCACTGCAGAGGAGGTGCTCCACCAGCCCCTGGGCAGCCTCAGGGTGGTTTGTCCTGGCCTCGTGCTGATGCTGATGATTTGATGCTGGTCCAGGTGAGAGGAGGAAAGAGTCCTGGGCTGTGTGAAGCTACATCATGGACCTTGCCATAGCAGCCCCTGGGACTGCTGAATTTGACCCTTACTTACGTTTTCCTGGCTGTAGATGAAAGTCTTCTGCTGTGTTTGCAACAGAGGTTTGCTGTCCTGAAAGGACGTGTGTTCGCTGCTTCCTGATGCCCAGAACTGTTGTTGTAACAGCCACAGTTCCAGGATCCAATCCTTCAGCTAAAAGCTGCCAGGTACTTGTGCATTTCTCTCTGTAGAGCCCTGTGCCAAACCACAGCAGTGACCTGAATCGTCATTAATACCGATGAACAATTAGTCTGGGATTGGAACTTCAAAGTTGATAATCTCAAGAAAATTGCTCCTCTGAATCCCAAAAGCCTGGTTAAATCATTCCAGCTCTGACTCTGCACAGCTCTATGAGGGTCTGTCCCCCCAAGCACAGAGTGCTCTCTTTTCATGCATGTTTTGTGGTTGGACTGCCGTGTCTCTGTCGCTGAGTGGACAGGTGAATCCTGCAGCCAGGGGTTCCTTCCTCAGAGAGCAGAAGTGGGGAATATTAATGTCTGGGAATTAAGCATGAAGACCTGAAGCTTGGTAGCCACAGAACCACGTCTGTCTCATTTTGGCTCTGGAGTATGTCACACATATTAACATAAACTCCATCTCTAACAGATTGGAGTCCCTGGGAGCCTGCATGTGCAGCTCACATTGTGGAGGATGTTTGATTACACAGACTGTATTGCTCCAAGCTGCTCTCAGCTCTAGAAATGACCCTGAGCATGTTTGATTTGGTAGAATAACCATAGTTTTGGTGTTGGTGTCTTTAGTCTGTGCCTGGAACTGGTAATTTCTGGTGGCTCCATGTAAATGCTCATGTTGTTCAATTAGGGACTTAATTGCTGCCAAATGTAGAGTGGGGTCTCTTAAACCCCCCCTAGCCTGGACACTGTGGAGTGCCCCCTGCTCAGCAGGCTGCTGTGCTCTCTGTACCTGCCTTTCCTCACCCCAGTGGGAACTCCTTCCTGAAGAAAATGAAGTGACTGTGCCCACAGGTCCAGCCAGTCCACTTTTATTGTCTTGCACCTCCTGGTTCTGCCCCCTTTGCCCCTGTGTTCACCACGACACTCTGGCCTCAAGTGCCATAGCCACATGGGATGGGGACTCCACCGCTTCCCTGGGCAGCGCTTTACAATGCTTTACAACCCTTTCCATGAATTTTTTCCCTAATATCTAGTCTAAACCTCCTCTGGTGCAACTTGAAGCCATTTCCTCATGGAGGATTCCTGGAGGAGGATTTCCTCAAAGGAGATTCCACACTGGTACGGGTTATTCCCACGAGGAGAGAAAAGGAAATTCTTGCTAACATTTTTATTTGCAATTAAATTGCATCCACATTTGGGTCTTTAATGGGAATGGAGATTATCTTGCTTGGCTCATGGTGGTTCTTTGTACTCTTGCTCTTGAGCACAGTAATATATTTGAGCACAGCAATACCCCTGAAAGCAAAAAGGAGGAGTTTTCCAGTTGCTTTTAAAACTTCTCTCTCCAGTCTTCCCTGGTTTTCCTAATGCCTCCTGGGAGTGTCTTGCTGTGCTTGACACCTTATTCCTGTGGGAGTGAGCACACTCCAGAGGGTGGAAAGTATTCCTGTCTGTTTTCCATGTGCTTTTGCCACGTGTGGTGCTGCCACAGGTGTGACACGATGGTGCCAGTTGTGGCACAGACACTGAAACGCTTGTCTTGCTCTTGGACCTGCTGTTCATCATACCCCTGAACTCTGCTTGTATTTTTAGGGGCTGGGGACATGCAGGGGAGCGTGAAGGAAGGAATTTAACTTGCTTTTGTTTAGAAATATCCACCTTGACTCCCAACTGCTTTTGCTGCAGGGATTTCATTTGTGCACATGGCATTCCAAACTCATATTCTTTATATACAATATATTGTATATAAACATCAGAGGAGCTTTGGGAACACTGTCCCTGAGGTGTCCTAGCCTTTGTCTGGGGTGCCTGAGTTCTCAGTGTGAGCAAGTAGGAAGTTCAAGGTATTGCTGTTTGTCTGCAGGGAATGGCACCTTTAATTATTGCATGGAATCATGGCCACGTCAGTGTAGAGGAGGTGCTTTCATAATTCAAACTGCTAAGGATGGGGAAAATGTTGACTTTGTGTTTTGGTATGATGGGAAGAGAAGTGAAAAACTATTTGCCTTGGCTGTTTCTCGCTCTGCCTTGGTGTGGCAGAAGAATACAAAGCATGAAACTGCCCAATTCTGCTTTTCTCAGCCCATGTGTAAAGCACTTCCTTTGCAGTAATGCCTAGACTTGCTGTGGGAGCTCTGTGTGGCAAAAGCTGTAGAAGAAAGTAGTAGATCATCTGCAAAGCATGTGCAGTAGCTTCAGCTTCATGTATTTAAGCTTTGAGAAACAGAATAAATTACTTTTTCTTTGCACTCCAAAACAGTGATTGTCAATCACTTCCAAGTGGTGTAAATCCATCCCTTTGGTTTTCCTGCTGCCTGTCTCAGCAGCTGGGTTATTTTGGGCATGTTTGTATTATGGATGGGAGCCAGGGGGAAGAAAAAGCTGTTTGTGAACAAATCACATGGATGGTGTAGACAGCAAGGTCTTCAGGGCCTGATAACATTTGTCCATGACACACAAACCACAAGGATTATAAATAACCTGGAGGACAGGGCTGCTGTGGAAAGCAAGTTGAACTGCTGGAAGCAGACAAGTGAAAAATGGCCTTTTTCATGAAAGTTTTCACCCCTCAAAATTCACTGGATTCCTCAAAGGTAGGAACTGGAGCTTCCTCCACAGTCAGGGAGAAGGGACCCCTCTAAATAGTGAGTCACAGAATCCCAGAAGGGTCTGGCTTGGAAGGGACCTTCAACACCACCCAGTGCCACCCCCTGCCATGGGCAGGGACACCTTCCACTAGCCCAGGTTGCTCCAAGCCCTGTCCAGCCTGGCCTTGGACACTTCCAGGGATCCAGGGGCAGCCACAGCTTCTCTGCCCAACCTGTGCCAGGGCCTGCCCACCCTCCCAGGGAAGAATTCCATCCCAATATCCCATCTAACCTGCCCTCTGGCAGTAGGAAGCCATTCCCTCTTATTCTGGCACTCTCTGCCCATGGAACCATCACTGTGCTCCATCCCCTGGTTCGGTGGGAGCTGCCTTTGCCTTGAGCTGTCCAGCTGGCAGGAGATGATATCATTGGGGGGCAGGAGGGCAGGGATGCAAGTCCCAGCTGAAAGGATGAGCTAGAGCTGATTAATTCAGATTAAGGGTCATAACAGCCAGCTGGGAACTGGTGGGCAGAGATAAAAGCAGTTTCACTGGCTGTCCCTTTAGGTTTAAATATTCCCAGAAGAAAGAAGGGGAGGAGGGAACTGTGTCAGATTTATTGCAAGCCTGATGTTTGCAAGATTTATTTCCTATTAAATTCAAATAATGGTAGGTACAGCAGGGTCCTTGAGACCTGGTCCCTGGCTTCAAATTCCCAATTCATGTGGAATTCTTATTCCATGTGCTTACCAGTTTGTAGTGATAAGGATTGAATCCTGCTTTTAGGACTCGTACACACTGCAGCTCTGTGCAAGTGACAGAACCTGAGGGAATGGCTGGAGTTGTGTCAGGGCAGGGGCAGGTTGGATCTCAGGAAAAGGTTCTTCCCCCAGAGGGGGGTGGGCACTGACCAGGCTCCCCAGGGCAGTGGGCACAGCCCCAAGGCTGCCAGAGCTGCAGGAGGGTTTGGATGATGCTCTGAGGGACAGGATGGGATTGTTGGGGTGTCTGTGCAGGGCCAGGAGTGGGACTGATGATCCTTGGGGGTCCCTTCCAGCTCAGCATAGTCTGTAACCCTGTTCCCAAACCCTTCCAGGTAACTCCCCCCAGTTTATAAACTGGGCATGACATTCTGTGGTGTGGAATATCCCTTTGGCCAGTTCAAGAGAGCTGTCCTGGCCATGCTCCCTCACAGGTTTTCATTTTTGTGCCTCCTCACTGGCAGAGTATGAGACATTGGAAAAAAAACCCAAAGGAGTCCTTGATTTGGGATAAACACGACTTAGCAAAAGCAAACCATCAGTGTATTATCAAAGTTAGTACCATTCCCAAGCCAAAACACATCACCAGCTACGGAGAAGGAATTCCCTCCCTCGCAGCTGAAACCAGGACAGGTATGCAAGGTTCATTTTCCGGCAGGCACTCAGGGTGACAGCAGACCAAGACACCAACACTCCCCCAGACCCAGAAAGATGGAAAGCTGCAGCTGAGCAACCCTGATGTGAGCAAACCACTGCAAAGCTGGAGCTGGGGCTGTCCCCAGGGCCAGTCCTGCACACGTAGGCACAGGTTACCACCTGTGACATCTCTGAGAGAGGTGGCACTTGTGTCCCAGAGCTGCTCCAGGGTGCCCCAGTGGGAGGTTCATCTGGGCCCCCTCCAGCCTGGGCTTGGTGCAACCCTGGTCCCTGACAGGCTGAGCAGGGTCTAACCCTGTCCCTAACAGGCTGAGCAGGGTCTAACCCTGTCCCTAACAGGCTGAGCAGGGTCTAACCCTGGTTCCTGACAGGTTGAGCGGGGTCTAACCCTGTCCCTGACAGACTGAGTGGGATCTAACCCTGTCCCTGACAGGCTGAGCGGGATCTAACCCTGTCCCTGACAGGTTGAGCGGGGTCTAACCCTGTCCCTGACAGGCTGAGTGGGGTCTAACCCTGTCCCTAACAGGCTGAGCAGGGTCTAACCCTGTCCCTAACAGGCTAAGCAGGGTCTAACCCTGGTCCCTGACAGGCTGAGCGGGGTCTAACCCTGTCCCTGACAGGCTGAGTGGGGTCTAACTCTGGTCACTGACAAGCTGAGCAGGGTCCCCCTGCTCAGTTCCCATTAATCTCTGCAGAAAGGGGACTCAGGCAGGGCTGGGCCATGGCCAGCAGCCTTTGTTCTCACTGAGCCTGTTTTCAGTGCTCCCCTGAGCCCCCAGAGGAGACTGGCAGCCCCCATGTGCCACCTCAGCAGCACAAAACAGGGGCTGCTGTGCATGGAGGGGGTTCTGCCCACAGAAGCTGCTCAGGCAGCCCTGTCCTCCACTGGAAAAGGGATTCAAGAGTTACAGAAACGCCACAGCAGAAGCAAAAAGAACTGGATGCTAAGGCTGAAGAAGAGGGGAAAATGCAGGATGTGGAGCTAAACAGAGGTGAATGTTTGTGGTAAAGTACAATAAAACTACATAAGAGCTGAACTCTGGTTGCCTCAGTGTTTCATTAGGTGTACCTATCCCAGCATGTGCTGGAATATGCTCTGCTCCTTTTAATGCTCCTGTGAGACAGACAGAGGAGGCACTGGAAGCACAAGAGACACACGAAGCCCCAGCTCTGCAAAGCTGTTGAGTGCCGTGGCATGTTTCTCCAGTCACTGTAGCCAGAGAGAGGCCACGGTGAGTTGTCCAAGGACTCAGATAGGAAGCAGAGATGGGGGCAAGTCTCCCCACCTGACTTAAAATACCCTCTAGAGGTACTAGTGGTACTCCACTAAGGAGATCTGGTGACACTCTTCTCTCCCTTCACTGAATGTAGAAGTGTGAATAACCTTGTCTTTGGACCTTATTTATCCATTAAAATATACCTTTGGAGTCAAATGTAACCAAGAAGCAACAGCAAAAAATTCCATTTTCCTTTTGCCCATATTGTTTATGACAATTTGGAGAAAAAAAAGTATATTTTTACTAAATATTTCTTAAATCTCTTCACAGTTTTTAAATGTTGGTTATGTTTATCCCCCTGATGGCTGAACTGGGTTTAGGTGACTTACAGAATCATTTGGGTTGGAAAAGCCCTCTGAGACCATTAAGTTCAACTGTTCCCCAGCACTGCCAAGGCCACCACTAACCCATGTCCCCAAGTGCCACATCCAAATGGATTTTAAATCCCTCCAGGGCTGGAGACTCCACCTTTACCCTGGGCAGCTGTGCCAGGGCTGGATAGCCCTTTCCACTGCCCCTGTAACACCTTAAACCTCCCAGTGCTCCCTTTTTAGTGGGGTTTGCTCAGCTTTCATGCCACAGGGTGATACAATCCCTCCAGAGCAGGAAATATCTCTCTCCCACTGGCCCTGAGGGAACTGGGGGTGCCCAGAGCCCCAAGGAGCTGCTGCTCTGCTTTGTTGGCTCAGGGTTGCCCAGCAAGTCAGTGGCAGAACACGGATTTCAATGTACATCTCCCATAGTCTGTGCCAGGGCTTTTCAGCCTCAATTCTTTCAATTCCTGTAGTCTGCTCCTTGCATGCAAACATGAGCTTTCCCGGGTACAATTCCCTGCTTTGTCTGCAATGCTTTGGCCAAAGGGAATTGAAATGGGCTTTGCATGACTCCCATGCACAACCACCCACTGGCTGGGAGAGCTGGAAAAGGCACCACTGGACAGGCAAAGACATTTTAGGCTTATACAGAGAAATAGCACAGACACCAGAAGTGGTGTAAAGAGAGTAAATGTGGTCATTTCCATAATGGCCAAACTAGAGGTCATTTGACTCAATAACTAGGTGGAAAGTTGCAAACATGCTGAAGTGGATATTTCCTTTACTATCAGTAATGAATGTCAAAAGTTTGCATGGGCTCAGGAGAGCCAAAACTACAAACTGCTGGGGGAACATACAGTGAGACCCCCCTGCAGAGCTGCCTCCAGCCCTGGGAACAACAGCACAAGGACCTGGAGCTGCTGGAGAATCCAGAGGAGGCCCCAGAGATGCTGCAGGGCTGGAGCCAGGCTGGGAGAGCTGGGGGGTTCACCTGGAGAAGGGAAGGGTCTGGAGAGACCTGAGAGCCCCTTGCAGTGCCTGAGGGGGCTCCAGGAGAGCTGGAGAGGGACTTGGGACAAGGGATGGAGGGACAGGACACAGGGAATGGCTTCCCAGTGCCAGAGGGCAAGGATACATGGGATATTGGGAAGGAATTGCTGGCTGGGAGGGTGGGCAGGCCCTGGCACAGGTTGGGCAGAGAAGCTGTGGCTGCCCCTGGATCCCTGGAAGTGTCCAAGGCCAGGCTGGATGGGGCTTGGAGCAACCTGGGATAGTGGAAGGTGTCCCTGTTCAAGGCAGGAGGAGTTGGAATGAGATGGTTTTTAAGGTCCCTTTGAGCCCAAACAATTCTGGGATTCTCTATCTTACTTGCACTTTCCATTGCTCCTGAAATACTGGATTAGAGAGATGTTTAACCTGAACCCAAATAGCTGAATTTGCCTCCCAGAGAGGATTTGGCCTGAAACAGCTTTTATGCCCGAGATGAAGGGACGTGGGGGCCACAGAGAGATCTAAACCAGCTGTCTGCACTGTGCCCCTCAAACAGATTAAGTGAGTGGAGTGATCCTGATTATGGACCTCTTATTTGAAGGCGGGATAAACAAGAGAGATTTATACAGGTCAGGGGAATACTGAGCAGCTGATCACATGCTAAATATTTATGTCCAGCTGGGGGATTCCTCGGAATGAGCCTTCCCCCCATCTGTAACAAAGCTGGCAGCAGACACTCTCCAGAGCTCATTAATGGAGTGGGAACTGTCTATAAATCCAGCCGTCGGGACTCGCCTGATCAGAGCGTGGGGCTGGATTTGCTTTGGCCACAGATGAGATTTTTGAGTGACTCAGAAGCTTTTCCAGCTCTAATCTGGTGAGTCTTTGTCCCTTGCTTCCCTGGCTGGTGGCAATTTGCTTTCTAACCAGGGGCCAGAGAGGAGATCTGCTGGGTTTGATTGCAAAGTTGGTACACCTGATGATAAAAAGGCACAGGACATTCCTTTTCTCTTTCCTTACTCCCTGCTTGTGATGTATTCTTTTTCCCACCAGGAATATCCCCTCCACCACCTGGGGAGGGTGGTGGTCTCTTAGAGGAACACTGGTGGTGCCTTGTCACCCTTCCCAGACATGGATGGGAATGTGATAAGCACACAGACTATCACGTGGAACTCCTTTCCATAGGGATTTCTTAATGTCACTCAATCCCTGGTTGCTGGGGGGTTTGGATCTCAGCCTATTCCCTCCTGGTAGGGCACAATCTTTCTTGGCTTGTCCTTGGTTTGGGTGTTTGCTTAAACCTGGCTGTGTTAGTATCAGTTGTAGCAATGGCACAGCACCTTAGGGACTGCCTGCCTTTCAGGAGGACTCAGCCCTTCTGCTGGGGCTCTGGCAGAGGCCAGAGGAGGCTTTCGCCTCAGCAGAGAAGGATTTGGAAGAGAACTGATGGAAGGCTTTGCCCACAGAGGTTGTGCAAGCTCCATCCTTGGAGGTTTTCAAGCAACAGCTGGACAGATCCCTGAGCTGCCCCTGCTCAGGGAGCAAGAGGTTGCCCCAGAGCCTGCACTCACTGGGATCCCATGGGACAGCCCTTAGAGATGGTCAGGAGGGGCTGACAAACAGCAGAGAGAGCATCTTGCCTGCCCCAGGTGAGATGAATCTCCTGCAGGCTGAAATGCCCCCAGGTCCACATGGCTTCCAATGCTGGTGTTCTAATTTTTTGGCCTTTGTTCTGCTCTTATCAGTCCCACTAGCCCAACACATTCCATACCAAGGCAGAGGCACTTTTCTTCTCCTTTGAAAGGGGTTTCTTCTCTCCGAGGGTTAACCCACCCATCCCTCAATCTTGGCCTCATCCTGCATCCCCCCCTAGAACTGCAGAGATATCACAGGGAAACGTTTCTTCCACCAAGGCCAGCAGGGTCAGAATGGAAATAGGGGAATCTCAGCATGAAATTTATTTGCCCTCCAGCTGATACACATGGAAAGTGTCAGCAGTGGTGATGGATGGGCTGAGCTTTGCCCAGCCTTGTACAGCCAGAGGGGCCATCCCTTTGTGTGCAGAGCAGTCCCAGACCCATCGCTACAAAGATAAAAGGTAAAAGGAATATTTCCCACTGTGCAGAGGAGAAGGAATAACAAATATTTCCTTTCTCCACTGGCAGTCTTTAACCAATTTATCCCAAGAAAAATGTAGTGTGTGAGGGAAAAACTTAGCAGTAAGACGGGAATGGAGCTGCCCCAGTGGGAATTGGTGTGAACACACTGAGCCTGCCTTCTCCTCCTCCCATAAAGGAAATATCCTCCTTGTGCCCAAACCATCCCGGGGAAACCCAGCAGGGAGCACTGGTTTGTTTGCTTTCTCCTCTCTCTGAGCAATTATTATCAGTCGGGCAAGCCAAGTAATGAGCTTCCCATCTGAGGGGTTCTCAGGGCACTATTCCCCGGGGAATCAGTGGAGGGTGTATATGTGCATGCAGGGAAATAGATGTATATTTTGCTGTTGGTTGACATTGTTTTTATTGGTAAAGACCAGTAAAAAGACAGTTAAAAGTGTAAACTTTCCACGAGGCAGTTTTCCAGGAAAACAGAAATATTTTGCTGTATTTTTTCATGTAATATTTTTATTGAAAATAATATTATTAACAACAGCAATCAAATCCAAAATACTTTTGGCTAAAATTCTCAAAACCTGTAGACTACAACCTAAACCACAACTACTATGCCTGAAGATGCACAATTCCCTCATCGTTTTTTCCCCTAACAAACAACTGCTATAAATACCCATAAAGACCAACCTGGGGCTTGCTTTGCTCACGGTCGTGGCTGCAGATATTCGGTGTTGGGATGAAGGGTGTGTTCATCGGTGGGACATGAAAGAAGACAAAGAGGACCATCTGAGAGTAGCGAAGCCAATCCAGCAAGCCGGAGTTTGGGGTGTTGGCAGGGTACAGGTACCATCATCCCTGGGGGTGAGCAGTCTGGAGGGGCTGCACTGCCCCAAAAATCCCAACCCCAGCCCTATTTCCTAGGCAGAAGCGCCATCTGCTGCAAGCCTAAGGCTTCTCCTTCCCAAAACCCCGAAGTTTTCATGAAACCCACCTAATTTGGTAAAGGGGAGGACAGAGTAGGTGTCTCCAAGCTGCAGGATGGGTGCGATCAGGTGTTTCCAAGCTGCAGGATAGGTGACATCAGGTGTCTTTGGCTCCCAGGGACCAGCAGGTCCCTCTCGGGGTGTCCCCTTGGCCCCAGGGTGTTCTCACCCCACGTCCAGCACACACAGAGCTCCCAGCTGGCCCTGCATGGCTGGTATTTAGGTTGTCCTTGTTGGAAATGCAAGGAGGAGTCAGGTGAAAGGATGGCTCAAATGAGCTCTGGAAATGGGAAGATCATTCTCATTGCACTCCACTGCAGTGGAGCTGGGAAAGTCCAGGACAAGAGTCACAGGATAACCCAGGGTCACCAGCTCCTCTTGGCATCAAACAACCCTTCATTCACCCCATCTGATGTGCACTGATTTATCCTGTTCTTGGCTTCCTGGGCTCCAGGTCCTTCATCTTGGCCTTGCTCAGGCAAATAATACTTGGACCACTTGGGAGAAGGGGGGGTGATACCTGCTTGCTTTAGGATGAACAAGACAACACATTTGTCCAAGTGCCCATAAATGCCAAACTTCCACCTCCTGTAAGTTGAAACTGCGGTGTTTTGAGGGGACTAAAACCCCACATAATTGGAAATTGCCTGTCTGGTTGGGTTGGGAGCACATGAATGGCTTCCTGGGGAAAATTCTGCCTAATTCTCCAAAATCATCCACAGCACCAACATCTACTTTTCTCAGCATCTTAGTCTGCCACACAAATGCTGAAAACCTCTATTTGCTCCAAGGTATGTTTGTGCACAGGACAAGGGACTGTGGAATCAAACTCTTTGCTAAGAACACCCCATGGAAAGCCCCAGACAGACTCAAAGGTGCAGGTTTAACTCTGCTTGGGCTCCCCTGAGCTTTGCTCCAGTTTGTTCCATGATCTTGTAAACCAGCTTTGAATGCTGATGTTCCCAAGCATGTAAAAATGCTCCTTGGGGCTTACATATTCCTGCTGCTCCTGCTGCAAATATTTATAGTCACAAAATGGTTTGTGTGGGAAGGGACCTGGAAAACCACCTCATTCCAAGTCCCTGCCATGGCCAGTGGCACCTTCCACTAGGCCAGGTTGCCCAAACATTACCCCTGTTGATTGTTTTAATGGTTTATCCTTTCCTCCTAAATTTTTTTCTAACTTTTGTGCAGTTACTTGTTTTTTCCTTGCTCTCTGGGACAGGAAACCCAGCCTTTCACTTTGAGGGGGTATTATATGACCATCTGTCCCCACTGGACAGTACCAGGACCTTTGTCCATGCCCAGGTCTTTTAAATGCTCTGCTGATAAATTAAATAATCACTACAAACCCAGCATGGACACCTCTGGAGCTGGGAGGGACGGGCAGTCCCACACCAGCCTAAGCTGCAGCTGAATCTGCCTTCACTTTTTGGGCACTTCACTTCTTTTGGTGTTCTACTTAAATCTGGTCACTTTTAAGAAGAGTTTGCAAACTGGAGACCCACCCCAAGGTTGTTCCGAGTCCCAGGGCAGTGTGGCAGGACACTGCTTGCAGTCCTGCTTCTCACCATTGGATGTCATCTCAAAACCACCATCCCTGCACTCTCCAGGCTGTGCTTCAGCCCACTCTTGCTCTGCTTTCCAGTAGGAATTTCTCAGCTTGGAAAGGGTGTTGTCCTCCCCTCCCTGCTGCTGTGATTATTCTGACAATGGCCAGGGTAGGCTGAGCTCCTGCGGGCTGGGTTTGTGCAGCACAGACTGTGATGATGAGAGGACCTAGAACAAATACGGGGACAGACTTCTTACTGGGGGCATGGGAATGGTTTTTAGCTGAAAAAGGGGGCATTCACACTGCATTGAAGGAAGGCATTTTTTTTGCTGAGGGCCTGGGAATGTTCAAGATCAGGTTGGATGGGGCTTGGAGCAACATGAACTAGTTGAAGGTGTCCCTGCTTGTTGCAGGGAGCTGGAACTGGATGATCTTGAAGTGTCCCTTCCAAGCCAGACCATTCTGGGAAACTCAGTAATGGCAGAAAAAGTCTGGGAATGGCTGCTGGGGAAAGAGTGTTTGGGGCACTTTTTATCCCAAATGAGATTTGTTTTAAACAGGTCAGAGGTGGCTTTCCTGGAGTAAATCCTGTGAGGGGGCCAAGATACTTGAGGCTGTGTTAATTCAGATTGCTGGCTGCTGCAAAGGGGTCTGCACGTGAATATTCCCCTTCCTGGGTGCCCTGTGCTGTCTGTACGGAATTCTCTGTATGGAATTCCCCGTACAGAATTTTAAGCCCTGAGCAGACAAGTCTGGAGCAGACAAGTCTTAAGCAGAATTATGTCCCTGCTTTGCAGCACATGGGTGCAGTGACAGCATGGATGTGCAGTAACAGCAGGATGTGCTGTGGGAAAAAGGAGGCAGAGCTGGAGTTCAATTAAAGTCCAGATACCAAATCCAGCTCCAGAGTCTTTCCCCGAATCAGTCCAAGTTCACCTCTGGTCACATCTGCCTAAAGGGCCATGGGGAAAGAGGATGGCTGAGGAGAAGCACTGAGGTTCATCCAGCTCCACTACAAACCATTCCCTCCCCTTGGCCAAAGCTCCCAGGTGGGTCCCCACTTGCAAAAAAGAGACTGTCACAGCAGCAGGGAGGCACCTCACAGAGGTTCCTTCCCAGGACAAAACCCTCCAGTTTGTTTGGGACAGAGGTTTCAGGAGGGTAAATCCCCTAAGGGCTGAGGTGGGGCAGGTTGCAGGGCAGGGAAGGGACAGGGAGGCATCTCAGGACACAGTGTCTGCATCTCTCTTTTGGCCAGCAACCCACTGACTTGGGAAGGAAGATTCCTTCCTAACATCCCACTGTCCTTTGCCATGGAAACAGCTGAGCCAGGAGGGGGAGGCAGCACTGAGGCCACGATGCTCATGCACAGACCAGGTCTGAGCATGAAAACCAAGCCCAGTGTGCTGGGCAGGTGGGGCTGTGCTCTTGGGCTGCTGTCCCTGCTATGGCCCAGGTGGCTGGAAAGCTCCAAATACGTATGAGATTCCTCCCTTCCTCCTTTTCCTGTGGAGAAATGTTTTGAATGCTTCTCTGACCCTCTGGCTTTCAAGGAAAGCTCAGAAGTGTCTGTGGTGCTCTGCCCCAGCGCCATCCCTCAGAGAGGATGTCTGAGCACATCTTCCTGGAAACAGTGGTCACAAATGGGAAAAGGAACAGGAAGATGAACGTGTGGATCACCTCCCACTCTCCAAGTGTTACTAGCAAAGCACTGGGCCAGGCTGAGAGCGTCTGGAAGCCTCAGAGCAAGGAATCTCCTGGACTTGCTGCTTTCCTCACCCTCCCTTCTTTTATTCTCCCACATTCAATGCTCCCCTGACTACCTGGATTTTGTAGTGGTGATTTATGGGGATGTTTGTACTGAACACCTTGTCCCTGTGCCTGGTGGTGTCCTGGAAATCCTCCCCAAGCCATCAGGGAGGGAGGGAGTTGCTCAATCCACATGTTATTTCCCTGTGAGGCAGGCAAGTCTCCTGCATCAGGGCTTTCCATCACTCATCCCTCAATTACACCTCCACCCACTGGCTCCTCTCCCCTTGGCTTTCAAAGGCACGTGGCTAATGGCTCAGAGGCCAATTACACTTCACTCAAATTCCCTCGGTGGGGTCAGAGAGGGAAAGGAACATTTTCCTGAGCTGCGTTTACTCCCCTGAACCCCCTCAACCCATACTGCCCTTGCCAGCTGCTCACACAAGCGCTCTGGGCTCCCCTCCCACCCAAACTCACCCATCCATCCCCAGCAGCATAATGGGATTCTGCTCCCTAATTAGCCCTGGGCACTCTGATTTCCTAGACATATTAAAAACAGGGAAAAGGTTGCAGGTGAGGAGTAGGAAGGGACCTTGTCCTCAAATACCTGTTCGGATCCACAGGGGTTGCTACAGAGCAGGCTGGGAACAGGCAGAAAAGTCCTTTTGTTTCACTGCTCTGAGTTTTGGGGTTTGGGGAGAGGGTTTGCTTGCTCTGGACCCTTGCACCCAAAAGTGGATTCCTGGTGCAAATATAGGACCCAAATCAGGGTTTCTACCTGCACTGGTGGGAGTGGTGGGGGGATGTGGGGCTGTCACCCTGTTGGGGTGAGCATTGAGGGCCAAGGGCACACAGGGATTTTGCACATGAGGTTGTGGTGCTTGCACGTCTCCTTCCCTGGTTTCTAGGGGATTCTGTGGACCTGATGAAGAAATTCTCTGCAACCCTGACCTGTCTTTGGGGTCTCAGTTACTTCAAAGAGAAGAAACCTACCCACCAGTAATTTTTAAACTCCTTTTCTCCTGCCTCCTTTTTTTCCTTTTTTTTTTTTTTTGAGAGAGAGTTGTGAAGGGAGTTAATTTTTTAAGCAACAGAACCTTTTAACTCTTTCTGAATTCGGTGGGATCTTTTTTCCCTTGAAGAAAATGCTTGGTGTGTTCTCACCAGTGACTGTGAATTGTGTGCCCAGGCTGTTGGAATTACAGCAGGGAACAAGCACAGGTATCTCACCTGTAAACAAGAGTTTGGAGAGGAAACAGGGAATAGGCCAGGGCCTCCAACAGTGATTTAACCAAAAGTTCATCAGTGTTTAAGCCCCGTCCCAGGTACAGATTGCTCTCAGTTTTACTAAGAAGGGGCAGATAAATGGCATTGGTCTCAAATACACCCAGGAATCCTGAAACACCTACAGGGGGAATCCTGCTGAGGAGGAGATGTTTGTGAGCATCTGTTTGGTGGCAGGGGTATGTTGAGGAATGACAGATGGATTGACAGATGGGCAGAGAGATGCTGATGGCATGTTTTCAAGGCTGCTTGCTTTTACTTTGTCTGTGAGAGTTTTTGTTGCCCCTGTGTTTATTCTGGATGTGGGATTAGTTTGCTCTCTCCCAGAAATATGGAGCTAAAAGCAAGGAGACTTTGGGTGCTCATGCCAGTAGTTGGTGTTCAGATGTTGCCAAGAGCAACCTGAAGAGCCACATTCTGGGGACACTGGGAGGAACAGACAGGGAGGTGTCGGGGAATGATCGGATGATTATACGAGTTGGAGAGAACAAAAAAGAAAGAACACGAAGAAAGAATACAAGAAGACCGGTACCAGACTGGAAGAGGAGGCCTCGTGTTCAGAGAAACCCATGAACTGAGTTCATGGTTTTAATTTTAAAATCTTTAAATGTTAAAAGTTTTAAATTTTTATCATTTAATTAGCATAGATAACCATTTATTGTACTAGAATAGTAATAATTCCATTTCTATTGCTGGAATGTTATGATTGGTTCCTATATCCCAGTTTCCCCTTGTTTGGCATGTTTGCCACCCTCTTTTCCCTTTCTTGTTGTGTTCTGCCCTAAATCACCCCTGACTCCTCCCTAGTTCCTGAACCTTCCACCCTGAGCTTATATAAGTCCCATGCGCCCCTAATAAATCGACCATTCCTGTCCAACCCTTGTCTGAAGTGATTCCTTCCTTTACCTGGCAAGAACGCAGCAGGGAGGGACTAAATTGACTAAATTCCAGCCTGAAGTGCAGCTCCTCCTGCACAGGAACCTACTGTGACCACCAGAGCAGCCCCCTCATGGCATCACAGGGTAACCCAGGCTGGAAGGGTCTGGACTGGGTGGCCTTTAAGGTCCCTTCCAACCCTAGCCATTCTGTGATTCACCTGCACATGCCTGTGCCTGCAGTCAGTGTTTCTGCAGGGCTGATTTCCAGAGAAATATGGTAATTTAAATTAACTGTACAGAAAATGGTAGGAAAGAAGTGTCTTGTTGAGAGAGGTTGTGCAGCTGATAAAAAACAAAGCATGGTAGTTAGGAAATAGGATCGTTACTTAAAAAAACCCACATACAAAATGTTTTAAAAAAGTCTTTAAAAACCCCCATAAAATTTAAGCTTAAATTGCTGAATCCAGCAAGGTAATTGGTCTGACAGGGCATGGCAGGGTTGATTAGGGGCCAGATCCTTCTGTTTGCCTGACCTGACTCCCAGCTCAGGGCTGCTGTAATGGGAATGAATTACGGCTTGGCTTTGCAGCCAGTCGTGGGTTCAGGGATGGGAAAACATCTGTCCATTCCCCATCTGACACTCCTCTGCCTCCAGCCTCTGACAGATGCTCTGGTTTATACATTCACTCACTGCTGCTGACAAGACCCATCCCGTCCAGCAGAGCTGTGACAAAGGAGGACAATTAGGGAGTGGTGCCAGCACAAATGACCAGATCCTGGAGCAGCTGAGACAGTCTGAACACATTTGTGTCAGGGCATGGAGACAGAGAGGCCAGATGGTCCACAACCAAAACAGTGGGCACGTTATATGGATTTCCGCTTGGAATGGGCAGGGACGCTCGTGGTGTGCTTGCAAAGAGACAAATCCTGTAAATACAGGCTCTCTGGGGGAGTGCTCAGACAGCATAATGCAGTTTCACCCGGATTTGCCAGCCATTTGCAGGGCTGGTGTTGGCATTCCCTTCTCATTTGCTCCATGGTTACAGGATGTTGGATGCACAAATGGCATCAGCATTTCCCACCAAGCTGGGGCTGCCCAGAGGGCCAAGCTCCCTTTTGGGCAAACCCTGCAGTGCTTTGTCATGTTTCCTCTGGAAAAAAATGGGTATTAGGGTTGTGGTTTTCATTAAGCATCTCTTGGGTCAAGGCTTCCCCTCTGCCTCCAGCTGTGGTGGCAGAAGCAATGCATGGACTTCCTTCAGAGGGAGGGGAAATCCTGGCCATAAAAGCAATTTCAGCCATTAAAGCTGCAAGTGATCAGCTTGCAAAAGGTGTTGTGGAGGTGTCAGCTGTGTTTATTAGCATCTGGATGTGATTTATGGCTCTGCTCTGAGACATCACCAATGGAATTACCCCTAGAAACAAGCAGGTCTGAGCAGAAGTGGCTCATGAGGCAAAGCACAGGCCTGGGGGTCACACACCACTAGGGACTTATAAAGAGCAGAAACCAAGTGTGTTGTGCATTAATGCACTGCTGAAGCCTGCAGACATCATCAGAGGCTGGTCCTGATGATCATGAGTACCCAAAAGCTAATGTAGAATTGTACCAATTATCTTTAGACTGACTTTCTAAATTAATTTTCATAGTCATCACTGTGCTTTGCTAGAGTAATAAATTTATCTCTGGCAAGGGAGAATATTCTGCTTATTTCCCCCAAATTCATCCAGACTATTTCATCCATTGGAGCCACCTGGGCTAGTGGGAGGTGTCCCTACCCATGGCAGGGGGTTGGAAGGAGATGAGTTTTAAGGTTCCTTCCCACCATTCCAGGATTCCATGGTTCCTTCAAAGCTGGCATCTTGGAAGAAGTTAGCAGCCAGGTTTCCCCACTGAGCAAAATATCTGAAGCCAATCTTGCTAGTGGAAACCTTCAACAACCATAACCTGAGCTTGGCTTTCTCAAAGCAATTTCCCCAGCATAGCAGGGAAATATATGGCCTTTATTGAGGCAGCAGAAGCACCATCTGAATCAAGGCTTTAATTGACCTGAAGACATTTTCCAGCATTTCAGATTTGATCTTTCCAATGAGCTGTGGCCAGATTGATAACAGTGATGCAAGGAAATGAAAAGAAAACCAGAACACAAAACCAGGCAGATATTGGACCACAAATATTCATTAATGAATCATAGCAACAGGGAAATGAGTCACAACTCTAATGCCCTAAGGAGCAGCCTGCCCAGGACACAGCTTGGTTAGAACCTTCAAGGATCAAATCTGTGACTTATAGATGTGGGTTTTTTTCCCAAATGCATCCATTCTAATGGATAGGTAAAATATGAGTAGCTCAAAGCTTGCTGTTATAAATGGGCTAAGAAATGCACAGGAGGCAGGTATGTGGCCTACAGCATCCTTTCCATCTCTTGGAGCTGGTCCTAAGAACCTCTTGAGTATCTTGGGAAAGGATTGTTCCAGCTGAAGCAGCTGGAAATGGTTCTGAGTGCTCCTCAACCCCTGTTTCACACATGGGGAAACTGAGGCAGGCTAGTGAGCTCCCCCAAATCACAGACTGAGCCAGCCCTTCCCTAGACTCATCAAACTGCACATGGACTGCACTTGCTGTTTCTGCAGCTGAGCTGATGGTCCTGAGTGGCAGCTCATGCTGGGAGACACATGATGGTGTCAGATCCACTGCTGGGGAGACAGACTGAGAGAAGGGGAATGGATGGCTCTTCCCAGGGTGTGTTTTCAGTCCCTGCTGCTGCCTGTTCCTGGACAACTCGGTGCTGCTTTTCAATTTGAGAGATGTTTTTTAAAAATCACTGGAAAGGAGTTAAATTGTCTGGCTTTGCTTCGTTTCCAGCAGAAGAGATCAGATTTATTTTTAATTTACCTTTCTCTCTGCAATCATTATCTGCTTTCCAGCTGTGTTGCTAATGAGTGTCAGGGCCATCATTTTCCTAACAGAGAAACTGAGACTTGGGCAGTGCCCGTGACATTCCCCAGGGCACTGGGAGGGAATACTGCTGGGATCCGAATGTAGGTGGTTCCAGTGCTGCAGCACCGAGCTGGTTGCAGGGAAATTCCACTTCATAGATAAAGTCTGACTGGCTGCTTTTGCACACATCGCTGGGAATGGCTTTTCTGAAGGATAATCAGCATGGAAAAGCATTCACAGAAGCAAGGAAGGGAGGTAATGACCCATGTGGCAAAGCAGCAGGAGCAGTGGTTCTCCAGGCTGACTGGCCAGGCAGAAACACTGCACGTTTGAGACTGGTTTAGGGAGAAACCAGGCTAAAAACATCAAGCAACATTTACAGATGCAGAAAGCAGGAGGTTTTTCAGGAAAAATCGTGGTAAAATACATTTCCACAGGTTGGGAGCTGGAGTCTGGGGTACTTGAACAAAAGTGGCCAGTTTTGGATAGGCTGGGTTGCAGTCTCTGACCTCTTTAACCTAAAGGAGCTGACAAAAAAGAGGGAGAGAGACTTTTTACAAGGAATGGAGTGACAGGACACAGGGAATGGCTTCCCACTGCCAGAGGGCAGGGATAAGTGGGATACTGGGAAGGAATTGTTCCCTCTGAGGGTGGGGAGGACCTGGCACAGGTTCCCAGAGAAGCTGTTGCTGCCCCAGCCCTGGGAGTGTCCAAGGCCAGGTTGGAGGGGGCTTGGAGCAACCTGGGATAGTGGAAGGTGTCCCTGTCCATGGCAGGTAGTGGAATGAGATGGTTTTTAAGGTCCCTCCCATCCCAAAGCATTCTATGGTTCTATATCTTACTTGTTCTGCTGGTGATGCTCAGGGTAAGGTGGGTGGAACCTGTCCTTGAAGACAGGGTGAAAGTGCTGCAGTGGGACCTCAGGAGCACCCCCAGTCAGCAGGGCCTGGGTCGGGCTGGGGAGCTGCTGCTCTGCTCATCCTGGCCAATACTGACATATTTAAACCCGATCTGGAGTAGAAAAACACAACCAGATGTTGCTGGCTATTGGGTGACGGGACACCTGATAGCTGCAGGACCCACTGTTCCCTCTGCTCTGGCACTGACATTTACCCCATGACACCACCACATCTCCACCCCGGGGGCTTCTCAGAACAGCCCACGCTCTCCCAGCAGGTCTATTAATTTATTAACCAGCTCTCCACCCCCTGTTCCAGCTGCCCCAGGGATGACGCTGCCTCTTGGAAACTGGATCCACACCGGGAGCCTCAGCAAACCCAGGGGCTGGGGAAACCAAGCCACCACCCAACCAGGGACAGACCTGAACCCCAGACAAAGGACCAAAACAGGGAGGTTTGGGGCAGTTGGTTCCTTCTGGTGAGTAAAGGGTCTTTAGTACCTCCCTGGAGTTGCCCGCTTGAGGTTCTGTCTCGTTTTGTTCAAAAGCAAGGATAGGTGTGCTGTGACCTCTCCTCTTCAAGCCAGCCTGGATGGCACCTGGAGAAACCTGCTCTAGTGGAAGCTGTCCCTCACCATGGCAGGAGGTAGAACTAAATGGTCTTTAAGCTTCCATGATTCTTCCATGATTCTTCCATGATTCTCTTCCCAATCTCTTCTACCTCCTTTCCACAGCAGTGCTCTGCTTTATCTCCTGAAGAGAAGGAAGATGTTCATAAGCAGATCTTCTGACAGAATGAGGATGAGAGAAACCTCACAGAGCTCTGGTATCTGGATTTGAAGGCTGGGACTCAAACAAGCACCTGGGCATGGCAGCTCTTTGTCACACCCAAGGCAAACCAGCTTATGAGCAGAATTATTTGCTGAATGTTTGACATTCTGGTAGAAATTGAAAGAAATAAGATTAATATGACAACATCCATCCAGCTCTATCCCCACTAAAAATAAAGGGGAAAACAGAATGGAATCACAGAATTGTAAAGGTTGAAAGAGCCCTCTGAGCTCATCCAGTCCAACCATTCCCCAGCACTGCCAAGGCCACCACTGACAGTGTCCCCAAGTGCCACATCTACACAGCTGTTAAATCCCTCCAGGGATGGGGACTCCACCACTGCCCTGGGCAGCAGTGCCAGGGCTGGAGAGCCCTTCTGGGGAAGAAATCCTCCCTCAAATCCAATCTAAACCTCCCCTGGCACAAGTTGTCACTTGCTTTAAGTCAGGAATCTCCCAAAGTGGCCAGTGAAGCCTGTGAACTGTGGGCCAAGGCTGCCGAACCAGGTGGGAAAATCAGGCAGACAGAGCAAATGTCACCGTGTAAAAGCACTGATGTGACTTGGGATGGGTCTGCCAATGGTCAGGACACTTCTCTTTGCAATAAACACCGGGATGTGGCGAAATCCTCGAGCCCTGATCTCATGCTGAGGCAAACAACCTGCCAAACTGCACATCTGTGTATGAATGACAGCGATGAGGTGGCACCATTGTGAACACTTGTGCATTTATGCACAGAGAAGATGCAGAGCTGCTGTTCCAATCATGGACACATAGATCCATTTTAAACAGACCCCCTGCTATATAAAGGATGGCTCAACAGTCCCCCTTGCCACATGAAAGGAGCAAATATTCACTGTCAAGCAACACCTGAGCAACTCACCAGGCAGAAATGGCTCCAGGTACTTTTCATTTCAGTTGTAAGGGGTTTGCCAGAGCTGCTGTGTGTGCTGGGTGAGGGGTGGTGGTGGTGGGTGGTGTCATACACACACACTGTGACGGCCCTCACTCACAGCGTGCCAACCTATACACCAATGTAAAAGAGTAGCTCTGCCTGCAGTGGGACTTTAATCCTAAACAGGGCAAGGAGAACGCAAAGAACAACAGTTATAATAGTTGTTATTAACATAAATGTTGGTGGGGATATTAAAATTCATATTCCAAGCTTATGACAAGGATCAGCATGATGCCTAATGCTTATGTCTGAGTCCTACAGGCTCCAGGGCATTCCTCCACCAAAGGGTGTTTGTCTGAGATTAAGTTTGTGGTCTTTGCAGCACAGGCAGACACCAGTGTTAGATGTCGCAGGCTGAAAGCCTTTAGGTTTGACAGAGATCACCCAGTTCCACAGGCATGTCCCAGAGAGCTGGCCATGCACAGGTACTGCCACCACCTCTTGTCCCAGGGACAGCACGTGGACGGTGTCCCCTCAGCAGCATGGGGTGAACCACTCTGGTACTCACACAGCCAGAGTGCACCCTGCTCTGATCCTGAGGGCAAGGCCTCCTGAGAAAAGGGAAAATATGAGGATGTCAGGGAGAACCATAGGGACACACTCTCGTTTTCATGGGGCAGGTAACACTGGCAGCAGTGCAAGCCCAGAGGGCACGTCCTAGTGACAGGATTTCCCTGAATTTTGGGGAGGGCTGAGCTCACCCTTGGTGCCACCAAGGAACCCAGGAAGGTGAGCCCTCAGCCAGCACAGACAGAAGAGACTGGGAATGAATTGCCAGGTGCCACCCCCTGCTCAGCACAGGCTCCAGGGGCTGCAGACACTTTCCTCTGCTTTGCTGCAGGGTCATGGTTTCCTCCTCTGGCCATTGCTGTGATCACTGTGGGGCTGCAGTGGCCACAGCCAGCTGCCACCTTCCCAGCCATGCCCCTTTCCAGCCTGTTTGCCAACGCTGTGCTGAGGGCTCAGCACCTTCACCTCCTGGCTGCCGAGACCTACAAGGAGTTCGTAAGTGGTGTGGCCTCCTGGGCATCTCCCCTGCTTTAGCTTGATGGCTTCAGGACTGGGTAACAGAGACCTCTTGGCTCTTGCTGTGCCCTCTTTCTGATTCCAAGGAGAAGGGTGTTAACAGTGTAGGACAGGTTATGTCCCATCAGACTGGGCCCTGTTTTCCCCTCTCAGGTCTCTGTCCCCTGATCCTGCACACCCTTTTCAGGGCCATAGCTGCACAGGGCACAGATACTTTGCAAGACTTTCCTGTGTCAGTCACCTTTGGCCCTGGTAGAGTCTGAGTCTAAAACCACCCAGTTCCTGCTGCTGCCAGGAGCTGGCATGAGCCCCCACTTTGGCAACAGCTGTCCTTGGGGGACAGCTTGGGAGAGAGCCTGGTCCAGGTGTGGTTTGTATTCACCTCTGCACCTTGGCTTAGTGAGAGGAAGACCTTTAGGTCCAGAAGCTGTTATGCCAACACAATATTCCTGCTTCCTGCCTGCCAACCCTGTCCAGAGGCACCTCGTGTCTCATATTTATTTCTTGCCAAGAGTAACCATCCAGAACAGCTTGGGGAAGTGTCTGAGACCTTCTAGAGATCATGGGCAACAAGTCTGAGTGTATTTGGGCTGTCTCCACAGGAACGCACCTATATTCCAGAGGACCAAAGGCACACAAACAAGAATTCCCCGGTAGCATTTTGTTACTCGGAAACCATCCCTGCTCCCATGAAAAAGGATGATGCCCAGCAGAAATCAGTAAGTTCTCACCCTCAGGGCAAGCCTTGTTCTGTGTGCTCCCCAGCCTGAAAACTTGGGGTCTGCTGAAGCTGTAGGAGCACTGGCACACCTCTGGGTGCAGGACACTATACCAAATACCTCCCCCTCACAGCTGTGACCCTTTCTTGTCCTAATTTCAGGACATGGAGCTGCTTCGGATTTCCCTGGTTCTCATCCAGTCCTGGCTGACCCCAGTGCAGTACCTAAGCAAGGTGTTCACAAACAACCTGGTTTTTGGCACCTCAGACAGAGTGTATGAAAAGCTAAAGGACCTGGAAGAAGGGATCCAGGCTATGATGAGGGTAAGTCACAGCACACAGTGTGATTACAGAATAACAGATCTCCCAGGCACAGGGAACTCAGCTCTTAGGAATCCAAAGATCATGAGAGATCTCCCCACTTTCCACTCTGCAGACCAGTGGCATCCTTTGGACTTTGCTTACCTTTAGATAAGAGATCATGACACCCCACCGCACACATCACTGGGGAGCATAAAATACACAAACAGATGTTAAAACTCATCAGAGAGCAGAGATGATGAGGAATCACAACAGCCCATACCCAAAACCTTCCCAAACCCAGCAACAAAAATTATTAAGTCGTTTAAATCCCCTATGCTAACAGCAACATAACGTTTGCTACATCTCCATTAAAAATAATTGGAAAGGGGGCAAGTGTCCTCCCTCCCTGCAGCCTTTTGCTCCGCTCCCTTCTTGCTGTGTCACTGCTCTTCCTGCAAACACACAATCAGAAATATGTTTTAAATATGCTTTAAGAGTGGGGGGAGCATATGTAAAGCTCAACAGCAGCCTTGGCACTGGGTTTGTGGAGGATCAGAGAATCCCAGGATCACTGAGTCTGGAAAAGACCTCCAAGATTGCCGAGCCCACCCTATGCCCGATGCCCACCTTGGCCCCCAGCCCAGAGCACTGAGGGCCACATCCAGTCATTCTTTAGACACCTCCAGGGATGGGGATCCACCACCTCCCTGGGCAGCCCCTTCCAAGGCCCAGGAAGACTACCCTTTCCATGGAGAAATTCCTCCTAATGTCCCACCTGCTCCTGCCCTATCCCAGCCTGAGGCCGTTCCCTCTCCTCTTGTCCCTGTTCCCTGGGAGCAGAGGCCCGACCTCCCCCAGCTCCCCCCTCCTGGCAGGGACTTGCAGAGCCAGAAGGTCCCACCTGAGCTTCCTTTTCTCCAGGCTGAGCCCCCCCAGCTCCCTCAGACCCTCTTGCTGCTCCAGCCCCTTCCCAGCTCCGTTCCCTTCTCTGGACACTCTCCAGCCCCTCAGTGTCCAGAACTGTCCCCAGGGCTGGAGGTGCCCCAGCAGTGCCAGCACAAGGACAGTCCCTGCCCTGGTCCTGCTGCCACACCTTGGGTGACACAAACCAGGGGCCATTGGCCTCTTGCCCACCTGGGCACACCTGGGCTCAGGTTCAGCAGCTGTCACCAGCACCCCCAGGCCCTTTCCCAGCTTTCCAGCCTGGAGGAGTCTCACTGCAGGGATTGTGGTGGGGTTCATTCCCAGCCTCCCCCACCTCCCCCAGCCCCTCTCCATCCCCCCACAGGACCTGGAGGACCGGAGCCCACGGGGTCCCCAGATCCTCAAACCCACCTACGAGAAATTCGACATCCACCTGCGCAGCGAGGACGCGCTGCTGCAGAACTACGGCCTCCTGTCCTGCTTCAAGAAGGACCTGCACAAGGTGGAGACCTACCTGAAGGTGATGAAGTGCCGGCGCTACGGAGAGGGGAACTGCTCTGTTTGACACCGGGGACAGCTCTGCTCCCACCCCGGCCCCTTGCAGACCATGGCTGTCCTGCTCCTTGGAAAGAAAACTGGAGAATAAACCTGCTACTGCCAACATGTCTCTGCGTTTTGAGGGGCACAGCCCACTGTCAGGGGCTGGGAGGGATGAACAGCCAAGAGGACGGGCTGGATTTGGGGCTCAGGGAGTGGATTTGGGGCTAAGGGAGCATATTTGGGGCTTGTGGGGCGTGGAGAGGGGATTTGGGGGTAGATTTGGACTGGAGACTAAGTTTGGGACTGGGTAGGTTTGGACCTGGTGGGGCAGATTTGGGGGTGGATTTGGGGCTGGAGAGTGGATTTGGGTCTGCAGGGGCTGGATTGAGGCTAAAGGGTGCAGGTTTGGAGCTATGGTGTGGATTTGGTACTGGGGATGGATTTGGTGGCAGACTGGGGAGAAATCTGGGACAGAGGGGTGGATTTCAGGCTGGAAGGCACGGAGCTGGAGCTAAGCATGTGGATTTGGGACTTGAGGGTACGCTTCAGCTGGAAAGAGCAGAGTGCAACAAAGAATAAAGTGCAAAAGCAGGTAGCATGGGCTTGTGCCCCCAGTGTCTGGAGAAGACTTTCCAGAGACCCCTTTTGTATGGAAAAGGTGCTGGTGTTACTGTAAATCAGCAAATAAGAAACACCTGAGACTCATTTTGTGAGCATTAGTGGGCAGCCATTCTTTATTATCACTGCTGGACACACAGGGGGATCGCACCTCTAACCACGTCTGTGTCCCGTGCTCAGCTCAGCATAGTCAGTATTTACATAGAGCTTTACACATTCAGGAAATGTCTTACATATTCACTACTTATCTCATAAAGTTCATGTGTATGTTAATTAGCTTGAAGAAATTCTTCACGAGTCCTGATCTGGTCACTGGGGATCCTCTGGCACTCTCTTGGTGGTTGTTGGGAGCCTGAACTCTGCTTGAACTTCTCCATTGAGCAGTGTATTTAGA
>WBMV01003750.1:0-93446 GCA_013396655.1 Campylorhamphus procurvoides
TAAGACTCCATGTCCTTTTGCATAAGACTCAGAGAATCACAGGCTCATCAAGGTTGGAAGAAACCTTCAAGATGGTCTAGACTAACCATCAACCCAGCACCACCATAGTTGCCCCTATAACCATATCCCCAAGTGCCACATTAGATGCCTCATGAACATTTCCAGAGAGGGTGACTCCACCACCTTGCTGGGGAACATATTCCAATGTCTAACCACTCTTTCAGTGAAAAATGTATTTCTAGTTCTAATCTGAACCTCCCCTGGCATAATTTAAGGCCATTTCCTCTCATTCTTAAATTTGAGACATGGTTGAAGGCACTGACTCCCACCTCACTACAACTTCGTGGACTTAGTACCATATCACAAAACAGTACCATTAAAGCAATTTAAAAGTGACAGCTCTGTAACAATCCATCATGGCTTCTTTTGTATGGTTCTGGTACTAGCTTATTTCCTCCACAACCTGGCAAACGAACTGTAGGTAAGAATTATTTCCCGAGGCAGCAGTATTGCATTTGTGATGCTCCAACATAAGTAACATGTTAACACATATTTGTACAAAGAAGAAATAGCTTGTATTAGATCAACTAGTAGAGTTTGAAAGCCGATATTTAACCTGGGACAAAAACAAACAGTTCATCCACTTGCATTTGCAGTGTTCCAACTGTTCATGGTGTTGGCTATCTCAATGTGAGATTATTAAAAAAGAAAATTAAAAAATTCATCTTCTGGGAGAACTTGCACAGGCAGATTTCACTACATTAGTAAGGACTAGATAAGAGTTAATGTCACGCAGTTGTTCAGGCTGTGATACACAGATAAAAGGTTGCATCTGAGAAAAGCTGGTTCTAGAAACTGCATCCCTTTTGTGTTATAGCCATGTGAAAGCAGGGCAGAAATACTGTGTCTACCACAAGATACTTTGTGTACTTGTGGAGGTTTCTGCTGATTACATAAAGTCCCAGCTATGTCATAACATTTCCAGTACAGCTCTTACTTTCTCTCTTTGTAATCTCCAGATAAGCTCTGAGCTACCGCACTCAGAAATTGCTTGTGTTTTCATTCAAGTATAAAATACTCACCAATAGGAAAAAAAAATAATAACCTTTCCAAAGAACTTCCTTCAATAGCAGGCAAGTGGTGCAGTGTCTCATTCCATTGCCTGCAGTGTACCAGTCCAAGTAGGTCT
The DNA here is from genome assembly GCA_013396655.1 of Campylorhamphus procurvoides. NCBI lineage: Eukaryota > Metazoa > Chordata > Aves > Passeriformes > Dendrocolaptidae > Campylorhamphus > Campylorhamphus procurvoides. The sequence continues at coordinate 1,190 of WBMV01003750.1, forward strand.
AACTTGAAAAGTTGTGAGAATTTTGTAATCCACTTTTTGCCTTACGGCCTTTCCCTAAATGTGTCAAGCCATTCTTAACCACAGTGTTTCACCCACCTTCTGCTCTGTTCCTCCTGCTCTCTGCTCCAGCCCTTGCAGGTTTCTTATAGAAGTCTGAGCTATACTAGCTGTGCATATTAACAGTAAAAAGAAGGCTGAGCCCTTTATTGTTAGGCACAGTGTAAGCCTAACAGATAGCTATGCCTTGCTGCACAAGGTTTATGATTCCCATCCTTCTTTTTTATTTTGTTTTTTTTTCAGTTAGAAACGTCATAGATTTTAATACAATGTTTATCCATTTTGATTGTCTGTCTCAACCTCTTCTTGCTTAAAGTCTCTGCCATTATTTTTGGGGGGTGAACAGGAGTGGGGAGGGAACTCTTCATGGTGGAAGCAAAAGTCTGTTGTTCAGTCATTTTCCATGCAAAGGAGGGTATTATTTTAGGAAGAGCATTCCATGATAATTTTATATGTTAGCACAGTGCTTATGCAATTTCAGTTTTGTGTTCATTCTTCTTTAGTTAGAACACTAAGGGATTAGTAGTGCATGGTGCTGAGAATTCTTATCTGTGTGCTATATATATATACGTATATTGATTGATGAAATAGCATAGCTATTTAATGTTTAAACACAGGTAGCATACTAAGAAAAATACTTGTCTCTTTTAAAAACAAAGCATCACAAACCTGACCTATATTACTGGCATGCATCCTTTTTAAACAATAAAAATTAACTCAGGCAGTCAGGGCTTGTTTAGTGTGATGTTCGATGAAGCCCAGCTGGTTTTTTGATGGAAAAGTAATTAGGGAAATAAAAGATTAAAGGACAGATGTTACTACATTCTTTCATCTTAACTCTGTAAAATAGTACAGGTAAGATTTTTCAAAGAGAAGAACAGATTGGTGCCTGATACATGTCAGCTTCCCAAATTCTCCAGCTGCCTTAGATAGACTCCCACTGATGTTTTGAAATGACTGATGCTAAATAGGTCATCATGAAAAATAGGTCTGGGAATTAAACAGATTTTGCTGTTAATTTTACATCACCAAGGGCTGTAATCTTAATAAAGTAAGAAAAAAGGGATGGCTAGTAGGAAAGAAAGGTGGGGAAAAGTAATGTGCAAATGTGCTGAAATTCCTCATGGATGTTTGGATATTTTTTGTCATGACTCAGGTTTTCTGTAGAGTAACTTCATACCCATGGAATAAGTACCATCTTTGTGTAACATTGTTTCATAATGTTACACATAGAACAATTAGCCATTATATTGTTCAGAAACAGAAGCAGCTTTGATGCTCAGAAATCATGGCTGAAGAAAACCCCACAGAAAACTGACTGCTTGACACTTGCATTCAGATTTGTCTTCTTTTTTTTGGTATTGCTTATATGAGGAACGCAGTTACCAGGTGTGGTTTCATGTCACTGTAGGTGGTTTCCATATACACATTTCCTGGCTTATTTCCTACAATGAGGGACCATTTGATATTTATAGATCATTGTGCCTTTGGAAAGTTTACCTGTCAGTATTAAAATGTGCCCTGAATTTTATCTGATGTATTTTACACATGCTTCGTAGAGGAACTGAATTTCCTAGTTGTAACAAGGTAAGCACGTGAATATAGTATTCCAGCTGTTCCATCTCAATGAATGCTCATTTCAAAGTGTTTCCTAGGATTATGGCACAGTACAATTGCAACATTAAAGAACAGGAAAACAAATAACATTTACTATTGAGATTGTAGTAGAGTACGTCAGTAGTTTGAATGAGAAATGTCTCCAAGTGTTGTGTAGGCCAGTTCCTTTCTGAATGCTTACACTGCTGTACTGCTGTTTGTTTAAAAAGTTTTTGTTATTTGTATTGGTACTGGAAACTGTGATACTTAAATCATAGCAAAGACACAGTTCTGTATGTAGTTCTTTAGTTTTACATCACACTTAGAAGAATTATTCTATAGAAGCATTTTAGATGCTGTATATTAAAAAAACAGAAATTGAATATCAAGTTTACTCTGGATTTCAGGTGAAACTGCCTATTGTTTAGTTATTTTAGTTTTATGTAATTTCAAGAAAACATGGGTGTAATTAGACATTTGAATGTCCATAATAAAAAGCTTTTGTGGTGTTTAAAATGGGCCCACCTTCTGTGAGGTTATAGGAATAATGCGCAAGTAGACAGCTACAAAGGGAGCTTTTTCTCTCTAGAATTTCTTCATACATAAAAGCTATTTGCCTCCTACTGTCTGCTTAGAGAAGTGTTAGTGGCGTAACAGGCTCATGTTTCTTGTTAGTTCCTTCTTAGAAAAATAAGGGATTGTTTTTTGATCATTCTATGTGGCTGCCTTCCCCTGAGGTTCTAAGAATTTTGCTATAATTATCGATCCCTATTATGTTGCACCATATTTTTATTCTGAACAGTTCATTAGTGCTTTCTGAGGAGGGAAGGGGACGTGTTAGCTAAAAGCAAAGCAAACGTTAAAGATATTAGGTGTCAATTAAACTTGTGAAACAGATTTCCAATCTTTGTTTTAACCTTGGCAAGACAGATCACTGCTAAATAAATTATATAAGTCAGCAGATTTACTTTAGTCGAACTTTTATCATGTGTGGGAAACCTTTTGAACCTTAAGTTTCATGTAAATACATCATTCTCTCTGTTAAGTTTTAATGTATATGGAGCCTTAGTAACACTAGTATTTCATTCAAAGGCAAATTAAAGATTAAATCATTACTAAAATTGGGGGGGTGCATTTTCATGCAAAATCTGTTCTTACCAGAAGAACTTTGTTGTCTGAAAAAATGGGCATTTCAAATTGAAAGTTATTCTTGATCCAGAATTTGTTGCATTTCAAAATACTGTAAGTAAGGTGTGATTCTGTGGGATTGGATACTGTTATCAAAAAAAAAAAAAATTGACCCTTCTGAAAGTTATCATATGTTATGCAGTTTTCTTTACAGCCTTTCCTTTAAACCCCTCCTAACCTTGAGGCCCAGAAAGCAGAAGTTAGGTCTTTCCAAAGCAAACTCTGTGTGCAAGCCTGGATACCCATGCAGTTGCATTTTCATTGTTACTCTGTTGTTCTCTTTGAGCATGATAAATGCTGTCTTACTCAATGAGTATGCAGTTGATTATTTTTATGTGTTTTTCTGTGTGGTATCACAAATAAAAATTTCCCAGGTGTGTCCATCAGTACTACTTATCTGACCAGAACCACTCAGCCCACCAACACCAATATGTCTGTCATCGTGACAACTCAGCCCACCAAAACCAACCAGACAGTAAGACCCACCACAGCTTCATCAGTCACATCATCACAACTCAATATTACGGTGGTGACCACTTCCAAGATTTCTTCTACTTCTGTAACAGGTGAGTTCACAGTTCAGGAAGCTCATAAAGGTTTGTATACACGTTCATATGGGTTGTAGAATGGTTAGTTTTACAGTATTGTAACAAAAAGAAGGAAGAAGGCATTTGCGTGCTGAAAAACAAGACTAAAGTGAGATTTCTTTACTAAGTTGGCTACAGTAATGTTGCTCTGAGCACTCTGCTTTCTTAAATATTCATTTAACCTGAGAGAACTGACATATTTAGGGGAAAAAAACAGGCAAATGGTCTGAACCAGCAGCCACCAGCAGAGAGATTATCAATGTTAAGGAGAAAGTCTGAATTTTGAATACAATACCTTCTGCGTTCAGCTCTCCCTTCTGCATTTTACTTGAACTCACCCCTCATACTTCCTTTCTCACAGCTGACCTGTATCTCAAAATATGTCTCCTGGCTTGGTAAAAAGACAGTTCCCTTAGCAACGTAATGAATTTTATCCTTAACAGAGGATAGAGTATGACTATGCATAAGTGACATTTTATGTAAAAGTTGTCAAATACAATTTAACAGTGCCCTTTAATACAAAAAAAGTGAGCACAGAATCCAGTATTTCCTGGCAGTTAGCTGCTTGCTCACATCACTTCATGCTTACACTTCTAGACAGATTGGGGTTGCTCACATATCAGTGGAGCATCATTGGGTAGGTGAAGCTGTCACCAGCAGAACTTAGCTGACCATGTAACATTCTCTGTAACAAGTGCAAATAGAAATGGGCACAGACTGTGTGTTTAGGTTGCTGTGGGTAGCAGATGTAACCAGTTTCCACAGTGAAACAGCTATGGCTTATCTGAGGTCATGTTGTCTATGTCAATATTTGTGTTGGGCTGCAGAGCTGGTCTCACTTGGGACAGCAAGGGTGCAATTCCATGAGACAAGGTAAAGCAATCCAACAGTTCATTGCCACCAAGTGTTTTACTCCCACCGTGTCACAATACTGACTGACTTGGTGGATCCCTCTTGCAGGCTGACTCAGTATGCTTATCTGACTAACAGAACCTCCTTTTCCGCTTAGGTTACTTTCAGGTCAGCTTAGTGAGTTAAATTTGCTCATGGAGGGTATGAAAAACACTAGAACTTAAGGAGGCTTAAGGAGGGGAGAGCAGGGGGGAGAAAAGGCAGGGGAAAGAGGGACATGGAGAGGAGAATGGGCAGTCAGTCTTGCAGAGATAACCAGCAGTTGGATCAGCTGCTGCCACGGCACCAGAATGTGGTACTTAAACCCAGAGCCCTGGGTTTCAGCATACTTGACAGGTATCTTGTCAATTGATCTTTGTTGAATTTGTCTATTTGAGTCTTCAGATGATATGTCAGTGGGAAGGCAGGATGCAGAGAAGTCTCTCAAAACATGATTTTTGCCTCTTGTTTTCTTCTTTTCAGCCACATCAAAATCTGAGGCTGTCATAGCAAAAACCTCCAAGTTTGATGTGGGCAGTTTTGTTGGTGGCATTGTGCTGACCCTTGGAGTCCTAGTTATTCTCTACATTGGATGCAAAACCTATCAGTCTAGAAGAGGCATCCAGTACAGAACCATGTAAGTTCACAAAGGATTGTCCTTTGTCTGTTTATTACTTTCTTGAGGGGAACAAGGGTAGCCATCTCACTCACTATTTATACTCAGCTCTACTCGGTTTTCTTCCATACTTGCCCACATTTAGTTTTAAGAACTAGGTTGCTTTCTTTTTCTATTCAGTGTTATCCATCTCAGTCAAGAAGGTTGTTTTAAGTGAGGTGATGTCATTAGCTCTGTTGGAATATTGGTGTTCAGGCCTTGTGTTTTCTCTTCATCTTGACTTCTGCTTACTGGTCACAGAATTAAATAGTCCTTGCTGCACATGTTTTCCAATAGTGGTGTTTGTGAATGGATATTGTAGATTTCAGATAAACAGTATCTTAAAAACAAAGGGAACCTGTTGCTGAGATTGTACAGTGGCTTTGCTAGACTGTGACTACTGGGTATAGGTAAGACAGATAGGAGAAATGTGCCTGAGCAACAGCTGATGTAAAAATAGATGAATGAAATGTAAAAGGCAGGGTGTTAATAAGGCCACTGAAGTTGGAGGAGTGCTAACAAAATGAAATTGTTCAGAGAGGACTGTAACTCCCAGATCAATGTGCCCTTAGCCCCTCTTAGCAAGGTGGCTTCTGCTTGCAAAATAACCATCTCAGCAGCAGCTGGGTGGCTTTCTCTCATGTTGACTGTTGCTTGTAGTACTGAACATTAATTACTGTGTTTCTATTACAGTGATGAACACGATGCCATCATTTAAAGAGACTTCAGGGAAGACAGTGTTGGAAACCCACCCTGTCACAGCTGTTGTAACTTACTTCTGAAAGAGTTTCTTTCATAAAGATGATCATAGTCTCTAAACTTGTCTTGGCTATGACCCTGAAAAATATTGAGCAGCTTTTTAAATGTCCTGATTTTTTACATGGGCTTTCATAAGAGTAAGAGGAACTCAGCACTTTGTAGAGACAATATTTTCATTTTCCAGTATTTGTAATCAGATTTAAAAGAAAATCATATATTGAGTCATTTTAAGGTACAACACAGGTCTCTGAAATAGCTGATTACTAGCACAGGGGATTGCATCATTGCAATTCAATGTAAGTTCAGGGTTTGTTGGGTTTTTTTCTAAAATTTTGTACTAAATTGTATTTATTTTGAAGTTTGATGTGAACTGTAGTTTAGGAATTTTGGATTTTGAACAACTCAGTTAATTTTTAATAAGGTATAAAGGGGGTGTGTTAGCTAACTGTATAGAAGGTGATAATGAGTACTTTAAATGTCAGTCATTAGCTCAGCAGTCACCTACAGACGCTTTACTCCATAGGCTGTACAAGACAAGCTGCAGGAAGCATGGACAGACTGGAGATAGCCATCCATAACCGTTGTCTCTAAAAGCTTATTTTTTCTAGCATGTCCTAATGAAGCTTGTGCAATTGAAGATAAAATAAGAATGGAAAAAAGTATAATTGTGCCATCATCATATAAAAACCAAGAATTGCTTCTCAAAATTGGCTTTTGAATGTAGCAATTGCTAAGCTCTTGATTTTTATTATTACAAAGCTGTATGCAACATTTTAGCAGCATTTGATAATCATTGAAACTTACATAGAGAAGGGAAAAACCAGAAGATTGCATCTAGGTCTGTCATGGCGCTTGGGAGACAGGACACCAGGGGAAGTATGACTGCAGCTCTGGAACAGGTTCATTTTTTTTAAGCAATAGTTCATTCTGACATGCAATGGTAAAGTGGCCATATGTTTGGGTTTTTTTCATTTTTTCACATGGAGTAGTAAAACTTGTGTCTGAGCCACAGCCATCTCCAGCAAACCATGGCTAATGAGTCATCTCACTAGCACCAGCGACACATCTGAAACAGAGGTAGCAGGGTTATTTCATTCTTTTTTCAGAGATTGAGTTACACAGGGAAAGAAAGAGTGATTTGAAGTAACTTTTGTATTTTTTATTAATTGCATTGTTTGGTGGAAAATTACTGAAATTACTGGATTTGACTTGAAGACTTATGGAAACAATACTTTCAAAGAACTGTAATTCTTTACTTTGTAGAAATTAAGTGCAACTCAATTACTGAGATTGTCTCACCTCTGTTGTACAGACAAATAAAATCTTTATAGTTACTACATGAATTTCGGTTGAATTTTTATTAGTTGGTTTCATAATTCCCTCAATCCTTTCCACAGTCATAACTATTGAATAAGAAGTATTCACTGTATATACTTTTAAATGGTAGAATACCAGACCTAGTGCATTTTTGCCCAGCTCAGTCATTTCTAATTCTAATCTCATTAATAAAGCAAAAGTACATGCTCAAGATTTCATAGGTGTCAGTGCAAATATAAAACTTGAATTTCTTTCAGATAAAATCCTTCCTTACTCATCCCCCTTCACTTCTCTGGTGATTAGTTATCCTAATTCAATCATATTAATTTTATGCAAAAATTTTTTAGCATAAATTGCTCCTTCCCTTGGCTAGGTATACTTTTGCTAGTCACTCAGCCTTTCCTTAACTGAGTTTTATTGATATTGTAAAGATGATTTACTTGTTTCTGGTCCACCCCTCAAGAGGACTGCATGTCTGTTTTCTCACTAGTACTGATGGCTGAGCAGTGCAGTTCATAGTTCTGTCTTGCTTAGGAGCCCCTCTGGTGACACATCACAGAATTGCATTTGCAGTACCACATTTCAAGCCCATCACTAGCATTCAATTAATTATTACAGCTCTTTCACATAACCCCTACATTAATTTTTTATCCTTAAAACTCATGGGTTTATGCATGTTTAAATTTATTTCATTTACTACTACAGGCTGGGGAAGTCATCCAGCGGCTACAGAACGAAGCCACCTTAGGTCAGCTATCATGAGTGTCACTTTGGCCCTTCAAACACATCAAGGTCAGCCTTATGGTCACATCTTAGGGCTGCAGCATTCTGCCTTCCTCCCACAGGTCTTTCCTTTTCATGCAACTCTCCTTTAGCCTGTATTCCAGTACCAATTCATAGCACATCCACCTTAATTGTTTTGATAGGGCCCTGTATCAAAGTTTTCAAACCAGTTCAGAAATGCTGCAGTGCTTTATTTGGGGTTTACTAAAAAAAAAAAAAAGAAAATCTATTAAAGCAAGATCATGTCACTGTGATAATATTCATAACTTGAAAATCCGTCTTGTATCATACCTTTCCTGTTTGTTTAGTGACTGTGAAAGCTCTTACATGCTCATGCCACTCTATTTTTGTCCTGAAGACTTACCTAGCATTCTTAACATGCTTTATTGAAAAAGCTACAAGTAACAAAATTACAGTATTGCCAAAAGCAAAATGGAATGGTATCAGAGACTAAAAATTGCCTAGATAACTCAGGAGGTTAAGAATTTAGCTGTGATATGGAAGCAGAGGGAATGAGAATGGACCTGTACAGAATGTAAACATGTTCTCTAGACAACACTGAAGGAGTGCCAATTGGTGTAGGACAGAGACAGCAGTCTTAAAAACTAGGAAAGTTGTTAAATGAATTTAGGAATCTTCATTTTGCAGTCCTCACCAGCACCATAGACCCAGGAACTTCCAATTTGTGGTGTTGATACTGAAGTGTCTATGCTTTAGCTTGCATTAAAATTTAGTGTTTCCTTTACTATAAAAACTACCTTTAAAACTGGCACAATTATTAATTTTATCCTTCAGTGTCAGGTTATCCTTGTATGTCAAAATATCCAATTCAGGAACTCTGAAAACTGGAAGAATAAAAGGGACTTCCAAGTTCTGGAGACTCTTAAGTGTTCTTTTGGAATACCAAGAGGAAATACATTCTCACTCTTACACTCAAAATTTTGAGTGTGCTATTGTTTGACTGACCTTTTCCACAAGTTTAAAGTAGCTGGCAAACCAGAGTGTTGTACCTGCCTGGCCCTGAGATGATGAGTGCTCCTAAAGTGTTAAAAAAAACTCTGAAACTCATTTTCCTTGACAAGGTTCCTCAAGAAAAGCAAGGAGTGTGTGTACACACAGGAGATTTTCTTATGCCAATTGTTGCACATGACTTTTCTAAATACTTTATTCTTCCCTTAGAGTTGAAGCTGTCTTCCCTTGGGTAAATCACAGCCTTACCTACTGTCCTAGACTCTTTTAGTACCAAGTACTTCACTTCTCTATTTGCCAAAAGAATGGAGCTTCAGGAAGTCGATCCAAAAGAAAGATCTTTGTTTGACGTTTACACACTCTAACAAACACATTAGGTTAGAAACTTTTGGCAAGTTTCCAGCATTTCCCTAAAAAAATTCACCAGGCCAAAAAATGTGAAGAACAGTGCTAGGACACTGCTTATTGTGCACTTTCCTGCTATGTTCAGCATATATTTGTCTCCTGAATTAGAAGAAAATAACTCTTTCAGAGATCCTGCTGTGTTATTTTCAAAAAATATGTGGAGTGCTGCTCCCCTTGCACAGCATGTATGCAATACCCCAGAGTCTTAGGCTTGAAAGGTCCCATGCCAGCAGCCATCAGTGAGGAGGCTGGACTGGAACATGAAGAACCACTGTCATCACATTTTCAACTAAGAACAGAAACACAGTAAAAAAAAGAACACAAAAATCCAGGAAACTGATAAATAATTACAATAAAGCTTCACGGCACTTGCTTCACAAAACATAAAAGCTACTACTTGAGAAGCCTCTCTCTCCTGCAGTATCTCAAGCCAGTATCAGAAACTGCAACTGCTCCAGGCTAGATCCATTGCAGATATGATAAGTTCCAGCAAAGAAATTGCTCATTTACAGTAGCTGGGAATATTGCCTTCCATCTCTATCTTACAGCCAGTCTGACCACTGAACTCCAGTGATGCCAAAGTTCACATCCACTACACCCCGTAAGCCATGCAAACACATACTGTCAGCTCAAGGCAAGCCATGGACCTATGTTGATGCCCAAGAATCTGAGCTGCTGGGTCAACACAGCTGCAGAGGATGCTGGGGCAAGGGAGGCTGTTTATTGCTGTTTAACCCAGTCAGATCTCTGGAAAATGCTTTCAAAGAAGGAAGTGGACACAGAACAAAGTGTGAGCATGGTCAGCTGGTTCTGTCACTTGACTCTCTCCAAATAGAACACTAAGCAGTGTTCTCCACGGTTTAACGTTTTGCCAGGGTCCAGTTTGCAATGTGCTATAGATAAAGAGCTTGATTAGAGCTTTCTTGGAATAGTACTGAGGAGAGAATAACTGCTCACATGTGCAGCATTATTGAGCAGGGCACTCACAGTCATTATAATAGGGTGTAGCAGAAAGCCATACCCTAGATTAGACTTCCTGCCAAAACTAGGTCAAAGGGTTTTCCTACTAGTTTCTAAATCAGGTTCTTCCACTTCTCAGAAAGCCATTCAGGTGCCTAGATGCAGCCAGCCAGTGCTGTTTGAAGCTGCCCAGGACACTCTAAACACACTGGCAAGGGCTGAAAGGTACCTTGCAGGTCCTGAGATACCCTCAGGCATCACAAATGAACACTGAACACCTGAATCACGGAGGGCTTTTTAAAGCCCTGTATATCCTCTCATCTGAACTATATGTAGTTAACTGCAATACCTGAAAACTCTAACCCCCTACAATTCTAAAAAAAAATGCATTGCTTAAAAGGTCTGCCTCCTACTATGTTTTTCCCTGTCCTCTTCCCTGTTCAGAAACAAGGCTTACCTGCTAACAATTCCACATTCTTCAGGTAAGCCTGACCTCTCCAGCTTCCTCTGCAGATTCATCTTAATGATGTAGATACATATATACTTAAGATAGTACACTTGGTTCTAGTATTATTAATTTCTGGGCTGAAACATCAAATTTCAAGTCCCACACTTTCTTAAGCTTTCATAACCTTTGACAACTTTTAAAGTTGTTACATAAAACAAAAGAGCTTTAAGAGACATTTCAAAACCAGAAACGCAAAAGTATGTTAATCAGAGCTGTTTAAAACTACATGCTGTTTGAAACATCTATATTTTTAATAACAAAAACAGAGGGAAGATACTTACATGTAATAAAATTGGGAAAAAGTCTGCATTTAAAAGACTTGACAGCAAACCAACCTATGGTTAAAAAACACAGGTCTGAGGACTGAGACCCACACTCACGCATTAGGTGTGGACAACTGTGGACTCAAGATGACTGACTTAAATTAGAGCCAGACAAACTGAATACACCACTGCAGGATCTGATGCCATTATCCTGGCAGCATTCTTCCACTGTTTGATGTGAAATTCTAGCGAAATACCTACAATGAGAAATGTTCATAGGTATCTACTATGCAAGTCTAGGGATACAAAGCTGAAAAGGGTAAAGTAAGAGTCAACCAGTAAGGGAGGAGGAGTTCCTAGACTATCAGCTTATAAAACAAGACCCAGGACTTCAGAGGGGCCTGGAAGATCCTATTTAATTGCAAAATCACTGTAAAGTTCCAAACACAGAAAAGCAGCTTTTACATTTAATCCTTAGCACAAAGACTGCAGAGCTACCCTCTGCTTCGTCTTTAAGGTTAGAAGGACCAGGACTTCTATCCTTTGAAAAATCAAGACAGAAGGAAGTACCAGATGCTGTTGGGGTTTGGGGGGGTTTCTGTTTGTGTTTAACTAAAGCGGGAATCCACCAAGCAACACAGAAATTCACATCCCTGTTCAAAAATGAAAGAAAGACAAATGGAATTTTTATTGTACTTTTGCAGGCAAACAACCCCAAAATTTTCTCAGGAAAAGACAGCATTCTAGCTGCTGCAGTCTTCAGAGAAAAGCCAACAATGAACAGTGTCAACAAGCACTCATTTGAGAAGTAGAAATATTTTAATAATTATCTTCATATAAACTATTAGTAATACACATTACAGAAGTATCAAGACATGAAAAAACTTTTAACATTTCTGCTGTTCCTGCAACAGTTAGCCTCTTTTCTCCTCAAGTCCAGAAGAAGGCCAAAACAGAAGTAGCTGAAGTTAATTAATATTAATTATTAATAACAGCAATCTTAATATATTTCCTCACATCCACATGGAGGAAACTCATAAGAGTTGTACCAAGCTCCATTTTAGGAACTCAACCACAAAGTTTTTTTATTCAAAGTGAGACTAGTGAAACTACTTTCCCTACTCATCAAGGAACACCACAAAAACCTCACCCTAATATTGATTTGGTTTTATGAACAGAGGGAGTCTTTGGCACCGAAGGCCTAGTATGCTCATAACGATTATACACTACACTATTACACAACTGTGTTATGTAGTTGATTAATCACCTTCTGTACCACAATTTTCCATTCTTAAGACACTGCTGATTTAAGCTTCAGCAGCTGGAGGATGACAGGAACAAAGACGTTTTGCAAGTTTCCCTCTTTATGAAAGAAATGTACGGACTGTACCCTTTATTGTTCCCCTGCAAATAGGGCATTTTCTAAGGGATGGTGCACACTCTTTGCATACCACTAAGTGCCCACATGGAATAAAAACAATAGAAACTTCTTTGTCCATGCAGACTTTACATGTTCTTTCCTCTTGCAATCTTCTTAATTGTTCTTCCATAGGCAAACCTGGGAAAAAAGTTACTTTCTGTCAGCCTGAATATATATGTATATAACATATCAAAATGTATTTAGAGTATAGCCATGCTCTATTTCACCCTTTATTTCCCCATCTGTATTCACTAAATGTAGATGGCAGTGAGAAAATAAGAACATTTTACAGAGGTCAGAAAGTGGCATGCAAGGAACTAGTCTGTACTTTCCACTTCTGTCAGATGACAGACAGCTCAGGGACTGGAGGCCAACCAGTGTTTACATTTTAGCAAATGCTGTGCTTTATTTCCTTGGATATCAGAAACACAGAGCACAGCCTGACTGGTCGAAATCAGCTATATCCAGGCCTTGTAAACTTTTCTGCAGTCTGTTAGCAGATTAAACTACAGGACTAAGAACCAGAGCAAACTCAATCCCATTTCTGACAAGTGTTTATCCACCCAGCTGTGGGGTCAAGCTAAATCTCAGGACACCTATAACCCACACTGGAAAAGCAGAGATGATCCCTGCTGTGGAACGGTAACCAACTATTCACTGTTCCGTCTTTACCAATTGCCTGAATGAGAGCTTGTATCAGGATCAAGTCTAGCATGTGCTTGAATTGTTGAACTCTAGAAAGCTCTATATCCTATGGTGCAAAAGCATATGTAAGGCACAGGATACAGCTTATAGCTGATAAACTTGCTTGCAAGTCTGCACATGTGCTTAACTTTTGGTTAACTTTTTCAGTCCATCTTACTAAGGCAGAATTAGGGAGAGGGTAAAGCATAAAACCTATTTCCTAACCAAAGCAATTTTTTGGTTTTTTTGTTTGTTATTTGTTCCACAATACCCTTTAAGATATGAAGGTAGAATTTAAGGTACCTGAAACATCTTCTGTGGGAACATACTTCATGTTCTTCTCCACTAAAACAAGAGGAAAAAAAATCCTTGTCATTTTACTAATCTGTATTCAAACAGCATCTGTTTGTTTCTTTTTCTTCAGGTTGCTACAAGAACACTGGTTAGATTTCTATAAAATCATATCCTTTAAAAACAAAAGAAAACCAGACAGACATACCAAATAAATCTTTGTAGAGCACAGGGTCACAATCTCGTAGACAGTTTCTGAATATGCTGGCTGCTTCATTTCCTTTCACTAAAATTGTATCTATCAGTTCCCTTGCTTGCAATGCTGTCTGAGTCTTCTGCTTAATAACATCATGCTCAAGTTCTGTTATCACCTTAGCTGATAGTAAACTCCCGAGGATTGGAAGTACACATGTTAAACGTTGGAATAAAGCCATTCGATTCTTGCGGATTAAGGACAAATCATCTGGAATGTAAAGGGGATTAGATGTTTGTTAGGAGTACACTGCTCCAAGTGGCACTTCTGTTTAACAATAATTGACACATTATTTAAACTCTACCTGAAATGTTTGCTTATTACACATCATTAATAAGTTTTAGTGGTATTCATATAACAAACATCATACAAGCAGCTTCTGAGCCAAAGCTTTTTCACCAAGGAAACCTCCCGCTCCCAACTCTAGGTTAAATGATCTGAGGCGATCTTGTCTAACTCCACAATAGTGAAACTTACAGTCTTCCAGAGAACTGCAAATTAAAAACACCTCTGCATAACACCAGCACTAACTTATCGACAACCAAGAGGTTAACTTTAGTCAGTGGTGGGCAAAAATGTCTGTAGATAGAAAAAAATCTCTTCTAAGAGGTGTCCAACAGAACTATGTACAAACAAACCCAGAAGTACAGCACAACCAGACTCCGGAGATTTTTTGAAGTCTACCACAAACAACAACAAAAAAATTTCCATTAGGATTTAATGCTGAATCCATCCAAGCTTTTTGATAGAAACGTGACTAGGAAAGAAGCAGCCTTAGTTCAATTTATAATTGAGAAGTTTCATTATGCTTCACTAACTCAAAACCAGAAGGATTTCTTTTGGCTGATAAACTTATATGGTATTGAAGCAACAGGAAATGTTAAAGGCACATCAAATAAACACTAAATTGCTGGCGTACGTGGGATGAGTCAGATACAGCAGATCTTTGGCCATCTTACAGAACCTGAATTTGTAGAAGTTTATGGCCTCTTCTAGGAGGTGGCTATGCTGGCTTACTGATTCAAGCAGCTTAAAGAGCAGACGAATTTGGAAAAAAAATATTGGAGTGGGCCAAGTATTTTATTAACACCAATATAAATGCACACAAATGAAAAAAGAAATGGTTTGAAGAGAAGAGGTGATTCAGAATCCTTGGCCCCTGGTATGAACCATCCTGCTAAAAGGGAATGAAACTATTCCCATACTGCTAGTTCCATACAGATATCCTGACACTGCTTTTAGAGATGCTGATCCTAATAGCAATTAAAATAAATCACTTAGTGAAGAAAAACAAATATAAAAAAGCTATACATATTACAAACCACTTCAGATTTCACTTTAATTTATGCCTTATGTGTACCTGATGCCACTTCTTCTAATTGTTTTTCTTTCTCTTCTTCAATCTTCTCATCTTCAGCAATGAGCAGATCAGACACAAGATCATTAACAGTCTTGTAGTTTTCTCCAGTGGCCAAGATTTTACTTTGCACTGTTTGCTTTATTAGCCTTCTACTGAATCCCATCTCCAAGGCAGCTTTAATAACAGGCGTGTTCATCATGATTGCATCTTCTGAATGACTCTCTCCAGGGCCAAAACGAATAACTAATCAAAGAGGAAAATCACTGTGTATCACATAAAGCATAAAATACCTATATAACCCAGAACTCAGACACAATCAACATTACCTACACACATGCACACCTGGCAGGAAAAAGTTTCAGTGGTTAAAGAGAATTTTTTAAAACTTTAAGACATCAACTTAGTCATGGACTGAATCCAAAATAAACACCAATCCATGTCAGGCCTCTGCTAAAACCTAGGCTAATCCAGAGAAACCACTGAGAATTCCATTGTGTCTTAGCAGCTTTTTTATACTTAGTCATTTCTAACTTCAGCCTTGAAAAACATCTTGGGGGAATGAGGGAGATGGAGAAATCAGTTTATTATACAAACAACTGCTCTATTCCAGTTCTTGATCAGTATTTTCCATTCAACTTAGTAAGCCCCAGACATATGGGATTCCTGTTCATTGTCCTCAGCCAACAAGGACTAGGATAGCATAAATTCCTCCCAGGGGATGAGTGGTTTTTTTCCATTATAACTAGTGGCCAGCCCAGAAAGACTTCACTTTTATCAGCTTATCCTACCTTCTTCCTTAACCACTGCTGCTCAGCTCGGAGCATTTACCCAGCTATGTGCTTAAAGGTGGAATTGCATAAATGCATGCAATTGTCATGACATCCTCTAGCAATTGTTCCACCAAGTTAAATACTTGTTTTTCTTAACTCAAGCCTGAAACTAAAAACCACAAATGCAGAAAGTGCCAAGCATTCAAACCCAAAAATTTTAATATGAGTTGCTAGCATGAAAATAAAGAAAATGAAAAACAAGATCTCTTAGAGTTGTTTCCTTGGAGTTTATCCATACATCAAAACTACGTCACTTTTGAGAAACAAATCTAAGAACTGGCTATCCAAAGCTAATTTGCTTAGCAATCATTAAGTCTGCAAAATGCTGAGGAAGTTTAAAAACATGCTTTAATATACATACTTGGGGGATCAATGTTTTCATCTACAGGCGGATCAGAGGTTGACAAGAGCTGTGGAACACAAAAGAACTACATTAGTATCAACATATTGCTTTTCCATCTGCATACCTTTCTAACACATTCTTCCATCATCAATCATGCTAAGCCTTTTACCCAAATGGTATTCACTACATATTTTACATGCAGTTACACAAGTCTGCAAATTTGTACAAATATATAATCAATATAAAGCTGGTGCTGACCACTTCCATGAAGAGGAGTTTGCCTTACTCTTGCCATAAGAATTACAGATAGAAATAATTCAGGCTCTCCATGACTGATTTTTGAACTAATAATTACTGATCTGCATTATTCATAGACACTTACAGTCAGAATTTCCCTCTCAACATAAATGAGCTCACTTCCTCATAGGACTTTCCACAACTAACCTGTAGAAATTAAAACCCTACTAGTCCAGGACTAGCTATGGTTCAGCACTGGTTTCTTGCATGTGCTCATGAAGAGCATTTATCATGTTAGAAATCTAGGAGAAATACATGCAGAAACGAGGCAGAAGGATGGACCAAACTAACAAAAAGGACAAACCACTCTTCAACAAGGGAAAAGCAAAGTTACAAGACAGTGAAGTTTACCTGTTCAAGGAGATGGGGGAATCTGGCCTGAATTTGACTTACAAACTCTCTTCCTTTCACACGAAGCAGATACTCACACCTGAAAAATTGACAAAAGTATACAAAATTATACTTCCTACTTGCCAAATTAAAAAAAAATACAGAAGAATGAAGGAGTTTAAACATGGAGTAACTTAAATACTTATGGTTCTCTTCCTTCAGAAGAGAAAGAGTACTCTTAATTGGAAGCTTGATGCAGCCTAGTGTCTGGTGACACTTTGATAAAACTTTTCCATGATGTACAGCTGTCAGTAGGCTTATGTATATAAGTGCAGCACCTTTACATTCTGCGACTCCTTGTAGTCAAAATGGCACGTCATGAGAAATGATACCATGTCCGCAACACTACAAAGTGCAGTGATAAACTGTCTCTATCTTGCATCTCACCATACTTATCTCCTACTTAAATCATTCAAAATAATTTAACAAAATTTGATGCCACTATCAAAGCCAGATCCATTTCATTAATGCACAGTTTTATCTCTTAAGTACATTTACTGACAGGCTTAACACAGTAAGAAACAAAGGTGTCATTTAACCCTACATACATCATGTAGTCCAACAGTAGCAGGTAAACTGCCCACGAAAGCCTAGCTGGAGATCTATTATGAGAAGAACTATTATTAGCTTTCCTAAAATTAAGCACAGCTATTTCTGTCATTAATGTAGGTGGCAATTTCCACAGACAGAGATAGTAATTAGGTATGCAATTGCCATTTAATTATGGGTGACATTAAAAAGTTATTTCGGTCATTTTTCCAATAGAGACATATGAAACAGCCACTGAACTCTTTCTCACAAGCCCTTCCACATGTACAAAACTAAACTGCACAAGCAGAAAAACTGGTTCAAGAGCGTTCAGCATAGACACAGAACAAATGAGTTAAACATTCCTTCTACTTCATTTCTCAACAGCTTGTGCTCTCCTCAGTCTGCTTTCTGGCTGCTTCTCTTAGAAAAGCATGCTCATTAACAATGCAGTCTTACTTGCTATTAGTGATGTGGGGATGCTTTTAATTATGAGGCAAAAAGCATAATATACCACACTTAATGAAGAAATGTTTTAATTAAGCCCACCTTAACACTTTAGAGCTTTTAAACACCCATGAAATTCATCCAAAAGAAAGAATGACTATGTACATCCAATGGTGAAGTTAAACAAAACTATTAAGTGCAGTACATATCTGCCAAAATTAGAGGCATTTAAGAATGTGAACAAATCACGATAAAGATTTTGCAAGTTACCTTGGAAACCACTTTGCATGCTCAATCCATGGATCATCTCCAGATTCCCAGCACCTTAACCCACCATCACAGCAAAAACACTTGACATCATCATTGCGGCCTTCAAAAAAAAAAGAACAAGGCAAAATATGTAGCAAACAATCGCATGCTTTACTTTAAAAGTAAATGCTGACACAGCAGCATGAATAAAACCAGAGAAGTCTGTTTTTCTTACCTACATAGTAAAAGCCAGCATCTGCAAGCTGTTCAGGCTGAACTGGAATTCTGGTTGGCCAATTGATGAACGTTTTCACACGTGCCTCATGGGTTTGCATGCTCACATTTGAAACATTGAAACTCGGCTGGTCTCGGGTGAGGTTTTCCACAAAAGAGCAGTTAGGATAGTGCCTCCGGTGCTCTGACACAGCATTATCTTTCGGTTCCCAGTTACACAGCTGACCACCACAGCTAAAACAAGCAACTTTGTCTGCTGTCCCCAAGTAATAAAGTCCAGCCTTTGCCAGATCAGTGGGTGAGAGAAATGTCAGTGGCCATGAGTGAAAGGTGCGTAGCCTAGCCTCTTCTGTACTCATAGAAGGATTGTAAAGCTTGTGTCTCAGGAATGAAAGGTCTTCAACTGCCCTAGTAGTTACTGGGTCTTGAGGAAAACTGGAAAAAGAGCCACTGAAATATCCAACTTGTTCTAAGCTTGGAGAAAGTGTTATGGAACGTAGGGATGGTGAGAGACTGTTTGCAACTGAGGGCAAAAAGGCAGAACGAGATGACAGTCCAAGGTTGTTAACTGAAAGCGTGCTTTGAACAAAACTGCAGCTAGGATACAGCTGTTTATGTTTTTCCATAGCATTATCTCCTGGTTGCCAGTTATCCACTGTTAAGCCACAACTGAAGCACTTAACTTTATCCTGCACACCAGTATAATAAAACCCAGCCCGGGCAAGACTCCGTTCTGATATCGGCATGTTAATGGGGAAAGTAGAAAACGTCGACATTCTGTAGAGTTCACAGGACAGGTCATACTTCAGTTCACCACACACAGCACTCTGCCTCATGATGCTAGCCAAGAAAGGGCTATCTTCCACTATATTCATAATGGACTGGTTTTGGAAAAATGGGACAAGTCTTCCTCTGGGAGGTAGTTGTGTGCATTAAAGGCAATTTGGAATAACCCCCGCCTGTACAAAAGCAATAAACTTTAATGTGTAACTTCAAATGCACGTGTGAGTAGAATTAGCCTCATGACTAACAGCCTTTAAACATGTGGAAAGTTCTTCTATTTTAGTTTACACAATTGCTTTCAGTGCAAAAGCTGCTCCATCCCATTTTAGCAATTGAAGAAAGCATGCTGAAAAGAATTTCCCATGAATCATGTAAGCATCACATGCTTTCCTTCTTTTTGTATCTGGGAGAGCAGCACCAATTTGTCAGGCTAGTGGAGATGGGATCAAAACAGGAGAAACCTCAAATGGGTTTACTACTCCTTTGTCAATCAAAAAAATAAAACGGGGCAACTAAACATTGTTCTTACCTGGAACATGTAGATTTCACCCTAGACTGTTGATAAATATGTAGCTTATTCACAAGTACAGATTTTGGTTTATAAAACCTCATTAGGAAGCTGAAAAGAAGGACTTATAAAGTTCCATGGGCATACAAAATATAGATACCCCGAACAGACATTACTGAACTGATCTGATATCTTTGCTACTACCAGACTTCCAAAAAAAAACCTCTCAACTTCTGCATATTGTTGTAACAAGTTGTTAAGACTTAAGAAATTAGTCTATCCAAAATTTCACATGTATTGAATATTCAGCTATTAGAAAAACAAATCCTATACACTGTCTCTGACAAGGATGGACTCTTTGTTAACAAATCTGGGATAGCTCCAGCTTTTCTGTCTACAATACTGTCAGCACTGAATTAACAGAGCATTTCAGTTTTAACCTGGTGCTTTAGTTACAAGTACCGAGTTATCAAATTTAACATACATTAATTGCCTTGTGTTGGGACATTCTGATGTTTTATACTGTTCAATTAAGTTTTTTCTGCATGCCATGTTTATGGTATACAGAAGCAAATAGAACCCTCAGATTTAAAAAAAAAAAAATTGATGCCTTTGTTTATTTCTGCACAGAACTACCTCCCAGAGTTGACTGAAGTCCCTTCTAAAGTGCCTACGCCTCCATATTGATACTGTCTGTTCTCATGAAGAAATTGTAAGTATCTGTAGTTTCAATCACTTAATTCTTTTGGGTGGAACAAAATCTGGAAGGAAGAAAGAGAGGACTGTTTTAAAATATACAAAATGAGGTGCATGCAATGTCTATGCAAACAGGAATTACACAAACTGAAACAACATAAGCTTTCTTAGAATATTAAGGTGACTTAAAGATCATCTAGTCCCAACCCCTCCTGCTATGGCAAAGGGCACCTCCCTTCAAAGCAGGTCACTCAGAGCCACATCCAACTTGGCCTTGGACACTGCCAGGGTTGGGTTGTCCACAATCTCCCTGGGCAACCTGTTCCAGTGTCTCACCACCCTCCCAGTAAATAATTTCTTCCTAATATCTAACCTAAATTTCTGCTCTTTTAATCTGTACCCACTACTCCTTGCCCTATCACTACACCTCCTGACAAAGGGTCACTCTCTGCCTTCCCTGTAGGTCCCCTTCGGCCACTGGGAGGTTGCTGTGAGGTCTCCATGCAACCTTCCCTTCTCCAGGCTGGACAGCCCCAACTTTCTCAGCCTGTGTAATGTTAGCCAGAAAGTTTCAGGGAATCAACTTTACACACTGTAATACGGAGTGGATTTTACACACTTAATTTCCCTGCAACTGACACTTGAAAAAACCGTGTAATCCACGAGGAACACTTTTTTGACAGATAGATTAATCAAGCTGTATAATCACAAGTAAGACCCAGTACTAAAGCTGCATCCATTTAAATTAGTTTAAGCCTGCAGATTCTCAAACAGTGACGGTCCAGTTTTATAACACTGGCTTAAAGAGTACTGGAATTTTTTTTATTTTTTTATGGTACATCCAATCATAGTTGGAGCTTAGGACATCAGCAAAGTTCCGCTTCGCCAAGAATTCAGGTAAGGCCAAACACAACGTTCGAAGGCTAATATATATATATACATGCGAAGAAATAGAAAATTATATATTTAACGATCCAGTTTGGGCTATCAGTTCCCAAAACGTTCTTCCAGGAAAGCCTCACGACAGTCACGATGACACAGCGCCACACGAACATCCACCCATCCACCCATNACTCCGGCTGCGGCCCCGCACCGGGAAATCCCGGCGGCCGCCGGGCGCGGGCGGGGCCTGCCCTTCCCCTTCCCGTTTCCCTTCCCCCTACCCCCTACCCCCTTCCCTTTTCCCTGCCCCTTCCCCGGGCTGGCGAGCGCCGTCCCGCGGCCGCAGCGGCGCGGCCGGGGGGAAGGGGAGGCCCCAGCCCTGACGGCATCGGGGACATTGGGTACTTTCCTGGCGGCCGGCGGGGAACCCCGCCCGCGGAACGTGCTTTCCTCGGCGGGGATTTCCAGCCCGGCGGGCCTGGCTCCGGCCCCAAGGGAGGCAGGGAAGGAGGCAGGGAGGGGAGCAGGTGAGGCGAGCAGGCGAGGCCTGCGGGGTCCCAGGGCACGGGGCGCTCAGGGGGGTGGATACAAACCCCGCTGTTCCCGGCATCTCCGGGCCTCGGCAGCGCTGTAACACACGCAGTGCCTCATAGAGGCGCCGGAGGACTCCGGCCACCGGGGGCCACGGAGGAAGAACAGGAGTCACACAAAATAAGGCCATAAATTCCCCCCAGAAAGGCTTAAGGCGTCAAGTATTTCTGCGTTCAGAAGTCCGAAGGAAACTTCCACAGGAGCTACCAGAAGGCTGACCCAGGAGTTCAGAATCCCCCAGCGCAGTTACACGGGCCTGGCGCTTCCTATGAAGAAACAGCAGATAAAAGATTTNCGCTCTCAGGCCACACACCCGGGGCACGGGAGGCGCCCGCCGGGGTGTCTCCAAGGCCATCCCCGGGCACTGACAGCCCTTGCGGGCACTGACAGCCCCTCTGGGCCCCCTCCCGGCCCGGCCTCCCGCGGGGCCTCCACGCTCCCCCGGGCACCGGGNTCCAGCCCGGCGGGCCTGGCTCCGGCCCCAAGGGAGGCAGGGAAGGAGGCAGGGAGGGGAGCAGGTGAGGCGAGCAGGCGAGGCCTGCGGGGTCCCCGGGCACGGGGCGCTCAGGGGGGTGGATACAAACCCCGCTGTTCCCGGCACCTCCGGGCCTCGGCAGCGCTGTAACACACGCAGTGCCTCATAGAGGCGCCGGAGGACTCCGGCCACCGGGGGCCACGGAGGAAGAACAGGAGTCACACAAAATAAGGCCATAAATTCCCCCCAGAAAGGCTTAAGGCGTCAAGTATTTCTGCGTTCAGAAGTCCGAAGGAAACTTCCACAGGAGCTACCAGAAGGCTGACCCAGGAGTTCAGAATCCCCCAGCGCAGTTACACGGGCCTGGCGCTTCCTATGAAGAAACAGCAGATAAAAGATTTTTTAAAAGCCCCGTTTTGTGATGACAGAATGATAGTAGGGTGTTTACACAACTGAGAACTGGGGAGTAAAATTAAAGGAAGCGTGACAGAACAGAGCATTATGACACTACCAGGTAATTTTCTGTGAGAGAGTTCCAGTAAGATGAGTTTGCAAGAGACTCATTTGTATATTTTCTAAAACTGTTTCAGATTTCCTGTCATATGTGATGACATTTATCATATATAACAATATTATCTGTCAAATTTAAACCACCTAGCTGTGGTGACAGCTAACGCAGTATAGCTTCTACTGTTACACCATTTAACATCACATAATGATAGACATAGAAACCTGTGCTTTTCAGCAGTTGCAAAAAAAATACCCCAGAAAGGTTAAAAACTTCTTAGTTTAAAATGGTTGTCAGATCACTGCTACATTGTTTTAAGGAATCTGCTTAAACGGAAGCCAAAGTTCAAAATACTGTATCTGGGGTGTGGTATTAAGTTTTATTTGACATAGGGAACTGTTCAATGTCACATAAGGAACTGAGCTCTGTATTTGTACATGCATGTGGCTTTAATTGCAGCCGCTTAAGGATCTACTTTGACAGGTTATCTGCAGTTTTGGGACTTCAAGCAGAACTCCCCAAATGAAGCTGCATTTAATGTATTGTAACAGTTTCTTGACTCTACCGTCTACATTCTCCCAAGACTAGTGAATCCAGCGCTCCTCCTTAACTCTCCTGCATCCCTCCCTCATGCCACTCCACTCCCAGCCACTATCTGCCCTTGCCCCTCTGTACCCTTGGCCTCCTCCTAATCTGGCAATATAAACTGCTATTTCCTCCCCTCCCAGGCCTCAAGGCAAGAGGTTTCAGATTCTCCCTTTCTGCGTGGCAGCCTCATGTCACAATGAGGAGGAAGGGAGGGGAGGAACTACAAAGCAGGCTAAAATGCTTGTGATAGCAGAAAAAGAGGTGTAGCTGCCATGAGCTGTCAGGCTCTTTCTGCTTGCTTTGCCTTGTTCAGTATAGTAGCAGCTCCCCCACTTCTCCATTCCCAGCAATTCCTTTGCTTTTCAGAGAAAGAGATAAGAGGGAACTTAGCTCACTTAACTGCCATGATGGATAGTCCTTTCCCCAAAGGACATGAATAAGAATGTAACTAAAGGTTTCTTCTTAGGACTGAAATTCCGGAGGAACAGCGCATTATCATCAGTATTTTGTGTCTGGCTTCAGCCTAGGACCAGGGCAATTCTCCAGAAGCAGAGCAAGAGGACAGCAGTGATGCTTAAGCCCTACTACCCAAGCTAAATGCAGGGTTTGGCTTGGGTTCCCAGTGATCTTCTCAGGCACATCACAAGGACTGTGCCTTATTCCAGCCCTTTCACCAGCTGCAGCAAGCTCCCCTGTTTGCA
The DNA here is from genome assembly GCA_013396655.1 of Campylorhamphus procurvoides. NCBI lineage: Eukaryota > Metazoa > Chordata > Aves > Passeriformes > Dendrocolaptidae > Campylorhamphus > Campylorhamphus procurvoides. The sequence continues at coordinate 25,186 of WBMV01003750.1, forward strand.
GTCTTGACGTAAAAAACAGTAGGATTGATAAACTGAAATAAGGCCTTCTACTTTGCAGACTTCTAGCTCTGGAGAGGGGGGAAGAAGGCAGCCTTCAGACAAAGTTGTTGTCAGCCAAAGGAAACTGCTTTCATAAAGAGTCCCATCTAATCACATAGGTCAGAGTGCTAAAAAAAGTGCCACATTACCAGTGTTTATGAAAATAAACCTAATGGCAATGTTGGCTGAAACAGCAAAGGTGATAGAGCAAATTTCTGGAGGCGGAATGCAGTGACCCTGCAGCATGAGTGCATTATCAATGCCACATCTGTCAAATAGCACAGACAGCCCCTGAAGTACCTGATGTGAGTCCAGAGGTCTTCTCTGAGAGGCCTAACAACTCTCAGCCTCCCCAAGCTGTCACCTTTCTCTGATGCCTTCTCCTGTTTACCATATTCTACAGCATTAAAATACCTGTCTGTAATGGTACTTCTGTACACACCTCTAGACATCTGTTGAGAGCAGAGAGGGAGAAAACACGCTATTATTTGCCCTTCCATTGCTACTGCTCTTCTGTCCTATAAATTACAGAAACAATACTATGACCTAGTTTCTCACCACAGTAAGTTATTGTCAGAATATCTTCCTAGGATTTCAACCTCACCAATTACACACACACAACCTTAACAACCTGGCATGCACAATTGTTAACCACAATTTTTATCTTAGATGTTTTCTGGAGATACAACTAGCTCAAAGTAGCAAATTAATAATGTCAGTGGTAACATATTCTGTAGTTTCATTAATATTCTGCTCTGCTCTGGTCTTTAAATCCAGCTAAGAATGTAACCTGTAGTTGCTTTTTTTGTCTTAGCATTCAGTTGGATGAAGAAAAAGTACTCCATAAAACCTTAAATGTATTACTTCAACTTTATCTATAGCCTACCTGGCTTTTGATATATAGCAATAACAGAAACTGTCTTAATTCCAATCTGCTTTTAGGAGTTGGAAATTTGGCATTTCTCCAAGACCTCACAAGGCTTTATTGGAAAGCCATGCAACTCAGCTAGTGAATGGAGAGATAGAGGGAGACTCTGGTACCCACTCTTCAATAAATCTAAACGCACCTATAAAAACTGTATTAAAAAATAAAATCAGTTATCACTGGCTAGTGCCCACATTTTTCAGTTTCCCAAAGGTATTGAATGCCTTCATGGTACATGATCTACTTATTTTGAATTATGAAGTGTTAGTTTCATTGCAAGCATCAACCGCCATTCCAGCAGTAAGAAGGTAGGTTTCCTCTGTTAAACTGATCTAAGATGGTGAATCGCATTCCACAAATAACTACTGAACAAATTTTCTTCAGAAAATGTGGCTCATCAACTCCTTGAGGACACAAGAGGAAAATAATGATGAGATAAATAGGAAAAGCATAAATACTAAGAAAAACTTAGGAAAAGCCAACTTAAGGCAGAAAATACTAACTGTAGATAAAGTTGCACTATCTATTAAATTTACAAAATTTACTCCCAAGAGCAGTGTAGTTCTGACATCCTGCAAGCATGAGATTAGATAAACTATGTTTTGTTAATCTAGGTGGGTGCAAACTGCCCACTTTGTTTTGATTAAACATAGCAACAAGGCACCTACATTTAGGCCAGCAATAATGATTACTTTTTCCTTTTTTTAAATGAGAATTTTTAAATTGTATTTCGGCATATAGCAAAAAAAAAGTAGTGTAAACCTCATAAGGAAAAAATATAATATCTAGACTTTAAGGACATCTACGACTCATTGTAATAACTCAAAATGTTCAAGAATAAAAAACCAAAACCCAGAGCATATGTCTTGCTGCTCCCTTTCTGAAGGTCAGTACATTCACCATCCGCAAAGTTTCCATTCCCTTTGCACTCAGACAGAGTTTTGTTTTCCACATCCTCCTACGCAGAGGATCACGAGTACAAAAGTTAAAGTTTACCTTCATCAGTTGTGGGTTTTCTCACATTTAGTGCTCAGATAAATTCTCCCTTTAGCCGTGAATAGTCTCAAGAATGTATCAAAGCCACACGGAATAATTTGAGGCTTTTAAAACAGTCACAAACTTACTTTGATTAATATTTACTTGGCTTGGTAAATCCTGAGTTCAATTATCTTTTTAGAAATTGAGAAAAAAAAATCTGCTCACTTTTCTAAGTTTTGTCATCTGTTTCTAGGAAAACAATTTTGTTCGCCTGATGATATAATAAACCTTACATTCAGCAGGAGATAGGAACATGAAGAATGCCAAAGCAGGATTAAAATAAACCAGATTTAGGTGGAAAGAGGACCACCTATATATCAAGGAAATCAAAAGGCTTCAATTCAACTGCATCAAATTGTGTAAATTCAGAGCTCTGCATTCCTGGTTTTCCCATGGGAATTGTCTTTCTAAACACCAGATTGTCTGCTTTGACTCCAAGTTACTTCCTGCTGTCAGAGTAAGAAAATTTCTCTAGATCTGATTTCCTTCATTTATTCCCCATCATCTTGCTTTGGATTTTAGATCCTTCCTAAGGCGTTTAATTTGCTTTAGTTGAACCAGCTGTTGCTGTTCATGTTCTTGATAAATCTTTTATTCAAATTCAATTTTCAATAGTCCTTCAATCGAAAGACAATCAGATGTGACACTGTTTAATTTCCTGAGGATTACATTGGACATCTACTACTATGAATGCTAGTAGGTTCAGGAAGATACAAACGGCTTGTGAATCATGCTAAAGGTGACTGCATCATACTTTACCTAGAAAATGAGTCATTACCTTGATGAAATATTCTGTTTAAAAGGCCAACTACCTCAAAAATTAAATCATCCTTTCAGAGGTTACAGATACAAGCTGAAGTTTCCCGAAGTATCAATATCACAGTTTTGAATGGCATGTAAGTACCTGGGAATTCACTAACTCCCAAAAACCCACATGCAAAGAGGAACTTAAGCCTTTTGTTGCCACGTGCAAAATAAGGCCATAATTCTGTAAGCAAAACCAGAAATCTGAGCTCTGTGCCTGAGTTTCCAATGCAGCTAATGGAGGACTGATCTGTGATTTACAGCAACTACCGCCCCCCCACAAAAAACAAAACAAAACAAACAAACAAAAAAACCTGTGTGCAAGCTGAACAAGCTTTAAATCAGCTCTACTTGAACAACGACGGCACAAGCAGTTGAAGCAGACAAGGGGTTTAGTGACAGGAGCAGTGGCTGCTTAGGTTAATCCCACTGCCAAATGGGAGTAAACCCAAAGCCTGAGAGAAGCTGAGCTTTCCCTTTTTGTGTAAGAGGAATCATAGTTGTACTGAAAAACCTTTGACTTCCTAGGATTTGTGGGAGTAAATAAATTCAAAGTAATGTAACATGTACTACCATGGAAAAAAAAAGTTTCCATTAGACTTTACATTAAATTGTAATATTTTCATGAGAATATATTAGAGGGAAAACATAATGAAAACAGAAGAACAGTAATGAGCCTTTGATAAGGGGTTAAGCTAGTATTTTTTGGCTAGCAGTTACAAATAGAATATTAACCTACATACCAATATCCACTGTATACACATAAAGGGAGGAGGTTTGGGGGAGGAGCAACCAGTGCTAATTGAGTTAATATAAATGGCTATTTATGGAAAAAGCTAGAAAACTGGGTTTCCAGCAGCTGAAATTTGCTGTCAAATTTTGAGAGATTTGCTGTTACATTGTTCAAACAATTGAAAAGTTATTGGGGTAGAGTGGACAGACAGATTTTTATACAAAAAATTATTGCATAAATGAGATGCCAAAATCAGGCTAAAAACCCCACACTAAATGTTGTACTGAATACTCACTTGTTTTATGGGGATTTTGTGTGGAATAGGAAGGAAAATTGCTCCATTCCTGGTGCAGTCAGTTAGAAGGACCACCTCAGACTCAGAAAACAAAGACCATACTGACAGGGCTTAATTTAGCATCAACCAGCAGTTGCACTGACCTAAAATCCATCTATCGCAGTCCCAGACCGTACCAGACAACCCTGGTATCAGCTAATCTATTTATGTAATGAAAGCCATCTCAGCCTCTAATACAGTAATCTGGGCCTATCATCTGAAGTTCTGTGTTACTAATTGTCATAATCCAAAAGGTCGCTCTAGTCCTTACGTTATGAACAAAGATTTTTGGGGAAAAAGAAGTTTGCATCCAAATCAAAACGTTATTGGGCCAGGATTTCAGAGTGGCAGCAAACACAGCTGGCTTGGCAAGTAGTAGCTAAATGCTGAGTTCATTACCCCACAGTGCTACTGAGAGAGGATACAGCAGCCTTGAAGAAGCAAAGGGTCCTTTTTTCTGTTCGAGTAATTTCTGCAAAGAAAGACTATTTTCACCTGAAAAAGCAGTGTCCTAAAGATCACTGAGATCAAAGAAGTTGCAGAGAAAGGACAAAGTAAGGTTCTTCCATCCTTCCATTATTAAAGAAACAAAGCACCCCATTCCTAACACGCAAGAGCATGTTTTCAACAAAAAGAAAAACCTGGTAAAATGTGCATTGTATCTGGAAAATTAAGCCCCAGTCTCTGAGGCTTTAAGTCATTACTTTAAAAACATTATTGTCATAAATTGACATGAGGTGGATTTTATCCTGCTCTCAGAGTAAAGCACATATTTAAAAAAGACCAGACCAACAGTTCTGAGATTCAAGGTGCTGTGCTCCCTTTAGGCTCTGGAATAGTGGAGATTAAATTACCATCTAAGGGCTGGCACAGAAATCTGTCTCAACACCAAATGTGTTGAAGCCTTAAGCACACAGCATCATTTCAAGCACCACCATTAAGAGGTACAAATAGAGGGGTCTGAAAAAGGTACCAGTGCCTAGGGGCTTGGTACTGGCCTGTTGCCCCTTCCTTATGACTTCCTTAGTTTGATTTTAAGGAAAGTTAACTTTTATCCTTATATCTCAAAGCTCTTCCTAATACAATTTTGAATGGATAGGAACCTGGTTTGTGTCTGAACTTTGTCAAACAAATGCTGTAAGTATCCAGAACACTGTCTCCTTCACTTGGTCACACAGTTAAAAGAGCAAAATAAGCTACTGTGAGAACATATCCAAAATTAAGCAGGTTATCTTCCTCTGATAGAATATACAAGAGTTTGGCATTGTCCCAGGACTGTGGGAGTTTCTGTTTTCTATGATTCTGTTTTTCTTACTTGGAGACAATAGTGGTATTCATGCCTAGGCAGTTCATGAGGTTACCACTTCTCTGAGGCTGCATTTTTCAACTCTCAGCAATCACTATAAAAGATGCAGCATACTTCAGACCTTAGCACATTCAGTGTTACCACAGTGATTTCCCTTCTGCTGGCTCCTATAGAGTAATTAAAAAATTTATTTGTTTTAAAATGAAATATTGCATGTACATACGAAGCTGCTCAATCCCACATTCAAACATGTAGACCTACTGGCCAAAGCTTTGTAGACTGAAATACATGTAGATTGTGAGCATTAGTTATTCTTCTGTTTCTGTCCTTTCAAACCTCTCTTTTCCCCTCCAGTCAGTTCCTTTCTAGCCACTGCTAATCTCCTGCACACAGAAAATGAGCACATTTATACAATATCCTGTTTGTCAAATGTTGTTTTGTCCCTTTAGTTATTACACACAAGTACCCTTCAGCTGACAAGTTGTCAGCTACATTGTTCGCAGGTTGTCAGGCCTCCCACATTACAGTATATTTGCCCAGCCCCAGTGAGAATGACTATGGCTTTTTCACAGGCAAAGATAAGCCAAAAAATTCACCGTAAACCAGTTTCTTCTGTTCAATAAATAGTTGAACAAAAGACAAGCCTCTGCAAAGCAGTGCGTGTTTGTCTTCTGTAATATAACACTATGGCAGACACTGTGGTGAGCTGTAGAAGGCAGGCCTGCTACAGCAACTCTGAAAACAAAAGAGCTGCTGACCAAGAAAACTCTTGGAAAACACCAAAAAAGGGTGCAGAATTTGAATGTTAGGAAAGAGGTACAAAGGTTACAATGATGCAATTGGCAAGGGAGAATCATCTAGTAAAACGTACAAGGGCTATAGGATGGATATATATATATAGCTGAGCTGCCCACTCTTTATAGTCAAATGAAAAGAAAAATGTGCCTTTAGGATGTGGGGTTCTTAATTAAATCATAAAACAGACATTGAAAATGGATTACATGCACCACCCTGCAGTGCCTTTTTCTCTCTGTTGATTTCTAAGGAGATGAGAGTGTTAAGGCCCTAGCGAGGCTGTTCCGAGGCCAGAAGGACCAATAATAAAAACCAAACCTGTTTTTAACCTCACATTTTTGTAACATCATTAGGAGGCTAACGTAACTAAAAGCAGTGGACAAGGGAAAATGATAAATGAGTCCATGGTTGCTCCACATATAGATATTTTTTAGTGCATGGTTTATGTAGCAAAGGCAGGAACCCAACAGTTGTTCTCACGAACTGGACCTGTGGTCTGGCTGGGACACTCTGCTGCTGTTTCTATGAGCCACGAAGAAGTTCTATAGCAGAAAATTATGGGTAAATGCAGCAGCCCTTCAAATACCTTTTCCTTTTTGTTTCTGTCCATTTTCACTTTTGTTTCATGATAGACAGGATTTAATAAAACTGCAGAGAAATGAAACTGAAATTCTTTTGGGGCAGGGGATTAGAGCACATGACCTAGTTTTTTGGGTTTCTTTTTTAATGAGCTGCTCTGCAGTGGGTTTTTTAGGAGATAATAATGAAACAATCATTGTTTTACTGGTGTAATTACACAGAATGGCAATAATGTATTCCTAGTAAGACACTAAAAACCGTATGTGGATGTCCATTTGGTAGGCCTGAACTCTTAAAAGACCAGCCCTGATGGCCCAGGCTGGGTAACCATTTGCACTGGCCCCAAAAAGCCTCTTCTGTGCATTGCACACCTTGTCTTGGGTTGGGCTAATCCTCCCTGCATCTAAGGACACTGCTGTCCCCAGTGCCACATCTGAATGTGAAAATCCAGGTGCCCACCAGTCATGGCAGCTGCATCTCAACATTAGTAGCAGTTCTGCCATCTCATCCTCATTCTGTACATTCAACAGGTAAAAGGCAGGACATGACACCTGTTGGGGCAACGAGATGGGAAGGGAGAGCATAGGGATAAACAGTTCATCAGGAAGGTGGTCCTGCAGAACAGCACAACTGTATTTCACACTTCAGGATTTTGGAAAGCTGAGCAGCCTGTGGGGCAGGTTCAGGCACATAGAAACATTTCACTTTTGACATACTTACAAAGTGTGGCATGGGGCCAGATTTCACAAACAAGTAGTCAAGATAACCAAACTTATCTGGCTGCTCCCACCAAGGGCTGTGTTTTCCAGAGTATGATCCATCATGCAGCATGACAACGGTATATTGCCAAAGAGGCTTCAATGGAATCATCAGAGAGGATTGAGATTGGTTTCTGCAAAATGAACTTTCCAGGGGGGCAAGATATTTGGCAGCATTATCCTCAAAGTTTGTGAGAATCATCTCTGTTGATGATGGGATGTGAGAGTTCATGGACTGAATATGGATCTCCCCAGCCCATGGAGCCAAGGACTCAGAGGAGCAATGCACACCACTGCTGCAGAGCCTGCAGATGTTCACTGCCAGTGAACATCTACTTTTCCACAGATGTATATTCATCAGGGAAAGTCCATCACTTATGTAATCATAAGTGACACAGATCACACAGCTCTATAGAAAGCTGCTGTGAAGAGAGGGAAGCAAGACAGCCAAACACACTCTTTGATGCCTTCTTGTTGCCATCCCCCTTCCCCCTGAAGTCCTCACCCCATCACCTCCTGCAGTCAACCACTGTGGAGCCCACAAGGCCATGTTTTCCCCATCTGTGCCCCAAAAGGGAGATGCAAACATTCACCTCTATCCCTGAAAGAGAAGTTACAGGTTCTTGTTGACTCACAGCACAGAAGAAGCCAGGATTCAGGGAAATCCGTGTTTCCTGAGCAGCCTGTGAACTGAGAAAGACCCAGCCTTGGCAGAGCACAGACACTGTCTGCCTCAGTGTCACCCACATGCATTGGTGTGTGGTACCCAGGGCAAAGGACAACATGGGCAGGTCATGTCCCTGCCATGTGGCCACATTCCTGGAGCATGGTTCTTAGGCTCTTCACAAAGAATTCAAATGCACATCAGCAAGTCATAGGCTGTAACTCAGGCTATTAACCCCAACACTGTTCCTGGTCACAGGAAGAGAATAAAGCAAAAACTAGTATAAAGAGGGAGAACAAAGTACAGCATTGTCTGCAAGGATTTAACTGCCCATGTACCAAGTGCTGAGCATGCCTGGAGTTTCTTCATAATACCAGGATTTAGAGGTACTATTGCAGTTGTCCACAAAGAGTCCACAATAATTCATAGAATCGTAGAAGGGCTTGGGTTGGAAGGGATCTTAAAGATCATTTAGTTCCAGCTCCACTGCCATGGGCAGGGGCACCTTCCACTAGTCCAGGTTGCTCAAACCACTTCTAACCTGGTCTTGAACACTTGTAGGGATGGGGTATCCATAACTTTTCTCAACAACTGATTCCAGTGTCTCAGCACCCTCACAGGAAAGAATTTCTTCCTAATTTCTAATTAGCCCATGTTCTATATATCACATCAAGCCTATATATCACATCAAGTGCTATATAGGTTTTTCTCACTGATTTTAACTTCAAAGATTCCTACCCTTCAATCATTCTGAGCCACTTGCTATTTTTTGAGTGTTGATTCTGGGAATTAGAGTTAGGAAACATTCCTGACAATTCAAATCCTGTACTTTTTCATTGCGTGCCACTCCGCACAGGACAGGCTCTGTGCTGGATGCTGGATGCTAAGGCTCAATCTCACCTACATATCAGTTTTAAAGAAATTGATCCTGAAGAGAACTGGGTGTAACAGATTAAACTTTGGTTTTTTCACACTTTTTTTTTAATCAGTTAATTAACAACAACAACAAAATTCTGCACAAACTTTGTGCAGCAGAGTCAATTCTCCTCTGTCCATTCTTTTTTAAAACCAAAGTAGTTTGGTAGTGACCATGCCTCATTTCTTTTCTCATGCCTTTTTCTCTAACATTAACACAGAATCCAAGATTAATTAAATTATAATCAAGATTAGTAAAAAAGATCATGGATCTGCTTCTCTTATCCTATGCAATTAGGCATGACAAGTCTTTTGTGTTGTTTATCTCTAGACCGCTGGAAGTAAGCAACAGGGTGCAAAGAGCAGAGACCCAGAGAGTTAATTGGGTTTCCTGACCCTTGAATTTGCATAGATTTTTAATCGGTGACTTAAATATCCCACAGATCAGGCACTCTCTGCCTGACAGAAGCCAATGAGAAAAAAGCCAGAAAGAGGCTGGTGGTGTTTTAGCACCACCGGGTGGACAAATAAGGGAAAAAAAGTTCATTTTTGAGACTGAATGCAGGGGTGTCCTGGCAGACAGTGGTCCCACCCTGGGGCAGGAGCCCTGAGTAGTGCCCCAGCCTCATCAGTGTTGTTCTTATTGATAAGTATCTCAAGAAACTCTCATACACCTCATCACCAAACCACAGATTCTTGTTACCTTGCACGTGATCCCAGAGTCCGGAAAGTCAACTCAGAAAACACTAGATTTATAAACATAAACATAATATGTTTATATTGTGGTAATAAATATGATCATAATAGAAAACAAAACACGGCCTGTGATTTGTAATACAGAATTTTATACAGTTGCCTCAGGAATAGCTCAGACACTTCTCGATATTTTCTGCCAGTTTTTTGCCTCCCTCGAAATCAATGGCCTGATAGATAGAGTGTGTTGCTCCTTAAATCACAGGAGAAGAAAACCATCTTAATGCAGTGTTTCAAAGTGTTTCTTAGTCCCCAACTGTTCTATAAGACTTTTGGGCAGTAACTGTTGTGAGTGGCTGGCCTTGGACAGCTTTTAATACTTTTCGTAGAAGATATATGAGGACACGTAGCAGCTGTAGCTACATAAGAACTGCTTTCCCCTGGCACCAGATAAGACAGTTTGTTGAATTAAATAAAAGTGCACTCACCCTCTCACCTATATACTATGTACTTTACTGGCACACTTCTGCCTAAAGCTTTGGCCAGCTCTGTGTCCTGTGACTTACTGGATTTACACTTATTTGGATTACACTACAGCCTGGAGAGCCCTTTGTGCTACTCCACAAATGCACATGCTGTCTCTTTACTGAGGCACTTACCTTTGGCTGACATAAGCCAGGGACAAAATGAAAGCTTGGGCCACTCTGGCTTTCACAGTAGCTACTCAGCAGGACCCCCACAATGGCCTGTGCCCCACAAGGTGTCTTATGTCCTCCCTCACCGAGCTGGTGGAAAGCAGGCAGGGATGGCTCCTTTCCAAGAGAGGATCTTCATGTTGATGCGGGAGACAGGGACAGGCAATACTCCCAAAATACATCCTATAAAAGGTTAACATTTGGACGACTGGTGAGTATTCTTTTGGAGACCTGACTGCACGCTGTAGCCAACAGATCTCTCCTGGCAGCAGCTCCAGGGCAGGCTATGCACACCATTTCTGCAAATTCCACTTTTAACAGCATGTTTGCTGCTTGCTTATCACACACAGCCTGCTTAAAATAGAAGCATTTGGGAGACAGCTGACGCCTCAGATCCTCTCAGCTTTGAATGGAGAAAAAGTACCCCTCAGAGATTCAAAGTCTACAAATGGTAGTTATTGCTATCTTGTACTTCTCTCTTGCCCCACCCACACACCTCTGAAGGTCAAGTGAAAGCTCAGTCAGGTCTGCAGTATATTTTTCAGATCTTTGTAATACATCAGAGCACCTGAGTCCAAAATAATGCAGCCAAAGACAATTAGGTATTGGGCTAAAGAAAACAAGGAGGAGTCTGACTGCTCTGTTGTTTGTTAAGCTGGTTTGGTGGAGGAAAATCCATCTCCTACCTGCCACTGTGCTGTACCAGACCAGGCACTTGTGTCTTCAGCCCCAGCTGAAGCAGCCTTTTCTGCTCAATAGTCCAAGCATCTATAGGAAGATAGGCAATTTGTGGCATTATTGAAAGGTATCTATTAATCAGATATGTTGGTTGTACTCCTTTAAGCCTTCGTAGTAAGGAGGGAATTCACAACAGGTCCTCTGCATCCTGGGCACACAAGCTGTGCAGCAGGTTATTAGGTCAAGTGAGTCAGCAGGGTGCCCCAGGTGCCAGGGCTGGCTCACCTTCTTCAGCTGATGGCACACACGTGCAGTCACAAGAACACAGCTTCTTACTGGCTCATAGGCACTGTGCAACTCACAGGACTGGAGACCTGAACATACAAGAACACAGAAATTAGTCAAAATCAGCAGAGATGTGGAATAAGTGTGTTAGATCCCATGCAATATTTCCTGTCACAACAACCTCAACCACTTTCTTTCTTCTAAAACAAATAAATGAGTTGCAAAGACAGCTGGGCTGAAAGGAAGCCTCTGAGCTATGGACCCTAAGTAAAGCAAGGCAAGGAAATCCCTGAAAGGCAATATTTTAACATATATGTGTCCCTAGAACTTCTTGCTGGTTCATTCCATGAAGCTTCCCAACTCTTGCTCTATCTGTTGGCATTTTGGATTCCTTTGAGACCATCTGAGTCCTCCTAAATACTGCACACAGGGGAAGGGGAGTGCCTAACGCGGGGTCCAGCTTCCATTCAGAATAAGAAGCTCCTTTGAGTCCAGTTTTGCAATGTCCAGTTTGTAAGCACATAAATCATCTTTTACGTCTGGTTCTTAATACCTGGGAGATCTATTATAGAGCTTGTTTATAAAGTACATTTGATCATGGTTCTGGCCTGCATTTTGTCTCTCCTCTTTGTGTGTTGCCCAGCTGTTTGTGTACCAGCCTTCTGTGTAAACAAATCTGCTTCTGCTTGGTTTATTCAGCAGTTTCACAGGCTGGCATCCATGACCTTACAATTCCCAGGCCTCCCTTGGAATAAGGCTGATTAAAGGAGAGATTGTACTACCTCACAGCTGTTCTGGTACCTCACAGTAATGGGAAAAGGGATGTAAATATGACCATGGAGGCATTTGAATACAATGAAGATATTGTTCCTATTGGCCCAGCTGTGGCAACGACATTTAAAGCAAAGAGTTTAGGCCTTGATTTTCATACTAGGAGTGGAAGGGTTTTAAATAGTACAGATATAGTATATGAACCAGGTCTCTCTTATGCCTCTTGACATATGGTTGGCTCAAACCCTCCAGCTGTCTTACCCTCTGCAGTGCTTTTCAGAGATGTAGCAATGTGTTTCATTTCCCAACTGAACTTCCATGGAAATACAGCCTGGAGAGCTAAACCTGTCTGGCTCAGCAGCACTCACCATTTCCTTGCCTATTCCTGACTGGGGACCAGCTTCTCACCCTGTCCCTGCCTGACCCTCTGATTCTTCCCAGGAGGCACCAGCAAGCAATTAAGTGTTCTCATTCTGAGCTTGTTTCTCACAAACACCATTCAATAATTGGGCAACCTATAACCACCTACTGCTGCTACCTACCAAATCCCCTGATCACATGTGCTCTCTCTGGAAGACAGTGAATGAAGAAACTAGAAAGGTAAAGCATGTAAATAGAGGTTAGAATCATCAACCCCACATATAAAGAAAAATGTGATTTCCCAGCAATTCTGATTGTTCTGTCTTTCCAATAACATCTGCAGAATCTCCAGAGCAGGATTTAGCAGCTGCATAAAGGCTTCCTCAATGCAGTGTGCTCCCTTTGCTCCAAGTGAGTAGGAAAAGATTTTCATTAATAGAAACCCCAGCTAATTGCATTGATTAGTAAACTTTAAATTAGTTTAACAGACAATAACGTAAAGGGTTCCTGTTTAATAATTGCAGCTGGTGGAACAGTTCTCATCCCAGCATAATGTCCATTTGTATGGCCATGATTAAACTGATCGTGTTTCCCAGCAGTTGGGTAACTCCACATCACAGGGATTCATCACCATTAAGCAGGCACCAACCATTTAGGTAACATCAGGTGCTCACAAGTTACACCCATAGTTAACCTTACAGAATTACAGATGCAAAACCTGGGGGCTCATATCTGGGGGCTCAGTGTGAGAAGTACCTAGAGCTACGGTAAAATAGTGCCTGGGTATTGCTTTTTCATGAAGATTATGGTCTAATTGAGTAAACATCAGGGAAGCCCCACAGCCTGTGTTATGCAAGACATCAGATTAGATAACAAACCTGTTCCTATGATTTACAGCTGTGAAATGACTGAATTCTTCCTACAACTGACTCGGTAGAATTTTAACCCTCTGTGGATCTAAACCAGAGCTGGCTGAGCAAGCTGACCTGTAGGTAATTTATTCTGTGTAATTGATGAACAACATAACTCCTAAACATGCTGCTCATATCTATTATCCTATTTTTAAGATTATATCTGAAGATGATATAAAGGAGATTCAAATAGTGTCCACAGATGGGGATTATAGACTATTAGGTTTTTTAGTTGCGCCTATCTGAAGCTCATTCCTGTGCTAAATTGTAAGTTAATGCTTCTCCTTACTTCTCATATGGAGATTTTTCTCAGCACTAGCAGTTTAAAAAATCCTTACAGAATAGGCAGGGAGTGAAATGAAGCATCTATTGATATTTCTGATTTTGGGAAGAGACTAGATTTCACTAAAAGTGCCTCTTTAAACATGGAGCTAATCTAATCTAAGAGGTCCATGACTTCCTCACTGATTTTTTATCTTCTTCCTTTAAATAATGGTACATGAGCAGGAAGCCACTTTACATAAATTACCCAATAAAAGTCAATATGATAAATATTAATTACTCAGGATCACAGGTATTTGTAGACTTGCCTCCTTTGATAACTCTTTTAACACGAACCCCAGATATTCTCAGATGAGTTGAATAAACTGCTTTGGAGATGAATATTAGCAGAACGAGGAGAAGAGAGCAAAAGACAAGGGATCCCAGACATGAATGTCACTGAAAGCTGACCTTAGAGAGTTGATAGGAGAATACAAGTGCATTGCTCCAGATGGCAGGAGCTGCAGAGGAGGAAGAGCACAACTGAGAGATGAAATGAAGGGAAGCAAACAATAGAAAGATGATGTAGGATGAGAAACAGACAGTCCAAGGCATTCATCCAATTCTCCAGGTTACGTAAAATGATTTTTACCATTTATGCACTTCCTTTCTTTTCTGGATGATGCACATTGCAGATAGAGTTGGTAGAAGTGTTTGAAATTACCCCCGCCTGACAGTTCTTGTTACAAGCTCCTGCTTTCAATTGCTGGTAAGTTTGTTAGATGTTACTCATCGAGGCTGAAATGTCTTCTGCCAAGGATTGGCCTCAGGCTGATTCTTTCCCCTTCTATTTTCTTTTGAGAGAAGGAAAGGGGAGGGCAGTTTCAGTAAAAATGGTTCTGTGGTTTCCAGGGCAAGATTAGGCAACTGTTTATTTGAGCAAGAACTTGAAATTTGGCAAAACAGGGGGGGGAGGTCACCCCAATGCCAGAAGACATAGCCAAGTTATAAATGTGCTTTAAAAAAGTCTCAGCTCATGTACATTAGCAGGGACTTGCCAGCTTGACAGACGAATTTGCAGAGGGTTGTGTCAGCACAGGGCACAGTGTAGGCACTGCCTACTCCCAGGCCCTAGCAAGACTGTCCTCATCAGGCAGCAGAGCTGGATGCTGCCTGCATCCACTGCTGCCACCAGCCCTGAGCAGGGCAGGTACCTGCCTCTGGGTGTCCTGGAGGGCTCAAGGCTGGAGGTAGGTGTGAGCAGGGAAGTGGGGCTGAGGTACCAAGGTAAAAAGGCACTTGGATTACAAAATAGTGAGAATCAGCCCTTGATGACATAAGGTACTGGAAAGATAAGTACTAACGCCCCAGCCTAGCCAAGAGCACAGGACCTGAAGTGGGGTGACTGGTGGGACAAGAGGAGCAAGCAGGTCAGGAGGAGGAGGAAGGGAAGAAAAACATCTTGGTGATGTTACCGTGTCCTTTTCAGAGCCCACAGTAGAGCTGAGGTCACCCCCAACAGAAACCTGGAAGTCAACTGGCACATGTGATTTTTTCCTGCTTTGCAGGGTCTTCTGCTCTGGCTGAATACCTGCAACTCCTGTTCCTTGGTTAGGTATAAAGCTTCAATTCTCCATCAGAGAGATGCATCAGCACTTCTCCTTGGTAGAGCACCTCAGCTTGGGATCAGGGCAGACATCTCTGCCATCTGTCATGCATGTTCTGCCCTAAAGCTGCAGGAGAAATGAGGGGTGAGAGGTGGTGCAGAGCCAGATTAGCTGCCTGTGCTCCCCTTCTTGCTGCTTGGTGGGGGAAGAAGAACAGCTGTCTCCAGGCTGGGCTGCAGAGAGATGATAAAAGGCCGTGATACCATGTGTTTGCTTCCAGCCCTAAAGCATAGCAGAGAACAGTTATGGAGGAAGAGTTGAAGAAAGGAGAGAAGCAGTGGCCATTAAACATATCTTTAATCCTGTGTCCTAATAATCTCTTTCTTCCCCAACCAAGGCAACAGCCAGTCTTCTCTCACATCCCTACCAGATCCTCACCCCAATATTTTCAGTAAATATAAAACTAATACCCCACTCATGCCAGCATGTCTTCATTCTATACCTCAGTATCTTCACAATACCATTGTCACCAATGACCATTATCCTTCAGGCCTCAGACCCAGTATCATCTGAATATCCCAGCACACTCCCAATAACTCCAATCGAGTAACAACACCCTGGAGCCCTCCTGGCTCTTGCATTAAAGCCTGTTTTTCTGTAGGCTTTACACCCTCACACTCCAGTCATCCCCACATCACCAATGACCCTGCTCACCTTCAGATTTATCTGTACCATCCCAAATGACTATTCCTACAACAAGTCCTTCCTCCCTGGGGCTGCCCAAGACCTTGAGGTCTAGTTCCCGGTGTCATGGTGGGAAAAAAATTCATAACACAATTGGGAAAAGAAATGCCAGGATTGTAAGCATTATTGAAAAGCAGAAATAAGGGAGTTTCAGGAATGACTTCTCTACCATTTCCATCCTTGTTCTAGAATGCACCATTCTCAGCTAGGTCGTATTTAGGATACATTCAAGTGATACTTTTTGTTAAGGTACATTCCAGTTTGATCAGCTTGACCAGAAAAGTTGGTTGAAAGTTACAGAAGCTGGAAAATTGAGGAGACACCAACATTATGCACTGAAGAACTCCACGGTGGGCTCATGTCTAGAATGCTCTGGGCAGTTTTCTGCACAGAAAAGTCTAGCGTAGGAATGGAAATGTTCCAAGAAGGGCTATAAGGTCTTGGAGGTTTGTGAACAATTTCACACATGCAGTACTTGAACAAGTTACTGTCTTTTTTCTCAAGAATAGAGAGGGCTAAGGAGAAAAAGATGAAATATAAATAGGAATAAAGTGAGCAGAAAAGTACTCCTCATTCTTTTTTCTGTTACAAAAATCAGACAGCATCAAATGAAATTAGGGGGGAACAAGTTCAAGACAGGCAAGATGCAATGACTATTTGCACAACAGTTAATCAGGCCAAGAACTGTGTAACTCCTTGCCACATGATGTAGTGAATGCTGAAATGCTTACCACGTGTGAGGAGAGCATTTAGGGCTTCCACACCACACTCGCAGTGTCAATGTCTGTGACAATGCTTCTGTACTCTGGCCTTCAAACAGACAGGTATGCATGTGTGTCTCCCAGTGCTTATGGCCTCCCTGTTGCTGCCACAGCTCCTGCAGAGCTTTGCTCCAGAAAGCAGATGTTTCTAGGGAAAAAAAAAGTTGTGTTTAAGCATGAAACAAAATTCAGAAACAAAAACACAGTGCAGAAATATATAGATAAGTATATCCAAGGGGTTTTTTCAGCTAATCTTAAATAGTTGTTCTCAAAGTTTTACAAAAGAAATTTTTTTCCTTTGTGCAATGAAACAAGAAAATCTGAAGTAACATCATCTTTCAAAATTCAGTCTTAGTTCCAAGCTTCTTTTACACAGTATAGATTGGTTGCTCATTCACTGAATATTCTCATTATGTGCTTCTGTAGGGAAGATAATTTGTAGCTATATTTACTTGAAGAACTATATTACAATGAAAAAGCATAAATAATGTATATGAGAAGGCAAGGTAGGATTGCCTGGCAGCCTTCAATCTGTCATTCCTTTGACTGTTAATTTGGCAATCTTAACATAGTTCTTTGTATGGGACAAGTCATAAACCAAATAATCCAGAGGTAAGTCTTTCATTGGCTACACAGTACTGAATAATATATTTTTTAATTTCGTTCAGGTCCCAAGTGCTGTCGAAGTGCCAAAGTTTCAGTCAATATGATTTTTCATACTTCAAATCTTTGTTTAGTCTAAACCAGAACTGCTAAATCTCTCATAATGATGGGGCAATTTTTTTTACAAAGATATCAAAAACTATTGAAACTTTTCAAGGTCTCCTGAAGGTTTCCACACAAGACAAGGCTGTTGAGGTACACTGAGTCACATCCAGCCACAGCTTATCTGGGGGCTGACAGAGGACCTTATAATCTCTTGACTTTTTCAGGTTGTTTAGTAAGTGATGTGATGCCCATTGAGAACTACAACAAACACATCACACAGACAAGACCCTGAAGGTCATAAAATCAGAGAATCATTGAAGATAGAAAAGACCTCTAAGATCTGTTGTGTCCAGCTGGTATCCAAAATGACCGTGTTCACCATTAAACCACTTTCAGGGATTGTGATTCCACCACTTCCCTGGGCAGCCAGTTCCAGTGCCTGATCACCCTTTCAGAGAAGAATTTTTACTTCATGTCCAATCTAAACCTCCCCTGGTGCAACCTGAGGCCATTTCCTCTTGTCCTGTCTCTAGGTGCCTGTGCAAAAGCATCACATGAAAGCAAACACTGCAGGATCCCCTCAGCATCCACCTGCAGCAACACCAAGCACAGAAACTCTTCATGGTGTCTCAGCAGTGATTCATTGTCATGAAGGAATAATATTCCTTAATGCATGTCACCCGCTTTCTGAGGGACTGGTAGAGGCTTTTTCTCCCTTTTGTATAGGGTCAGGCAGTGGTCTGCCAGGGAGTTGGCAGGGGAGTGGATCTCCTAACACTCTCCACTTCATTCCCTCCTTCTTCTTCATGTACAAGTCAACAGGGGGAAAGAAGGAGGAAACTGAGCCCACTTCTGGGGATGCAGCAGCTGAAGATCCAGTTAAAGCTGCCAGAGAGATTTCTTCCTTATTTACTACTGTAAAATAAAATACAATTGCCAAGGATTTAGTTAATCTATCATAAACATCAATTGACTCAGAAGGTTGATGCTTGTCTTTGTATCACTACAAATGACACATCCTTGTATTTCAACATTGGTGGCATGAAAGTTTCAACAATTAACAAAAAAAAGCTAGAGTAACCACATTAAATTTGTAAGTATGCACTGTGAACAACATAAAAATAGCTTAGGATGCCAGAATCACTCCAAAGCAAACACAACCTAAAAATAATCACGCTAAAGTTAAATTTAACTGAAATCAAATATATTAAGATCCGAAACGTTAAGCTAAAAAAACTCCTGCTTACTCTGACTCTAAAAAGTTATTTCAGGATCATCAACAATATTTGGATTTATACTGAGCTAGGATTTTTTTTATCTATTTCATCTATGTATTGTCTTCTGTTAGAGATTCTGGCCTTTACATGTGTTTAGCTTTAGGCATTTATGAAGAAATGAAGCATTTAGGAATGGGCATTGCCAGTTGACTATTATGGTTAGAGTATTTTTTAGGAGGCAATGGAAATTCTTCATTTTAAGACATAATGAGTTCAGAAGTTGAGCCCTGCTTAGCATGAGAATTTTGGTTGAAAAATTGTGTTTTTAAAGAAACCCAAGAAACATATATTGCCATTTAATTCACACTTGGTAAAAACATCATTCAAGATTACAACTAAGGTAATCTATAGTGAGAATCTCTTCTTGTGTTCAAAACGTCAGCAAACAGATATTCAAGTCTATATTTGGGCCCAATGCTTATATATTCCCTTTTTAGAATTAGTATGGTTGCTATCAACACTCCTCTGCAAAGTCCCAAAGCTTTTGAATTGCTGTTGTGGTCATCTCATTCATCTGAGGGCCATGGTTTGGTGAGTGCATTATCTAATGCTATGTAGGATACACTAGAAAAAAAAGTGAAGATCCAAAAAGTGAATAAAAAAAAATCAATAATAATTTCTAGATGGCTTATTTATTCTGAAGGGCAAGGGATGAAATCCTAGTTTTTTGTGTCCATCTGTGAGTAACTGAGATTCTCTCAGTTGGTGACATAGCAAAATTCACCCCCAGCCTGAAGTTTATAAGTTCTCTCTCCCAGACAGCCATGAACTAATGACACAAATGCCACAAAATATAGAAAGTCAGCTTCAGCTGGAGAACAACAGCCTCCAGGCAATTTCAACAGCACTGGTGTCACAAGGACCAACTCACTTGCAGGAGTTAGCTGGTGGCTTCTCCAAGTCCATCAAACCAAATCTCTCAGCACACACTTTTTTCAGATATTCCTAAAGCTGTATGGATATCTTAAAAAAATTCCATTGCCCAGATACAGCACTGCCACAGAAGCCCAGCTTTTTGAGGGGACCCCCATTGTTACTGAATTTAATGGGTTAATCCCATCATCATGGGATCTTTCAGATGTGTGGACTTCAGAGGACTTGCTCAGGCAAGGATGCTGGGGCCTGAGTCACCAAATCACTGGTGGGACAGGAGATCCCAGTCTTTTATGTATAGTCCCCTATGGTCTGGGGGGTCTCTGTGCTGGAGGAGTACAATGCTTGCTGGGGGCTGTTGGAGTATCTGGCAACCTGGCAGGAACACAGATGGTTCAAAGCAGATTGGCATTGTAGTGTTTGGATCACTTTTCAATTCCTCCCAGACCTTTTTAATGCAAAGGTGGAATTTACCCTGTAAAAGAAAAGTTAAAAACATGGAAATATTCATCAAGCAAAACTGGATTCAGTTTGTTGTAGGTCCAGTACGCAGATCTATGATTTACTGTAGGCTGGAAGTAACATTTAGAGCTCCCTGTCATGGCTCTTAATTATGTTGTGCAGAGCTCCAAGCTTATTTAAAGTTGTAGCAGACAAGTAGGATTTGCTTGTTTAGGATCAAGATGATTCACTCAGCACATGAAAACCTGTGGCCTGCACTGCCACAGAGAAAGCTCAAGGTCTGCTGAAAGGGGGTTCTGCTGGTATCAATACAAGAGCTATTCTCTTCTATTATTTAAAGACAAAAACAAAGAGCAATTTGAAATTCATGGATGTAAATTAATTACTAATATAAATCAAGGGAAAAAAATCCAGATAAATGGAAAAATTACTTTTAGAGGCTGCACCTCCTACTGCCCCATCAGCTGTGTTTCATTTTTTTTTCCCAGACAGAAAAACAAGACAGGACCTAACCCAACAATCCCACTAACAATTTGCAATTTATGGCCTAGTAACTGTTATCCAAAAGGATGTTGGATTATCTGGCTCTGTGTTTGTCTCCATCTATCCACATTCTGGGATGATGCACTTAATTCAGTGTTTCTTAAGTTTTAATTATGGTCATGCTTTGATAATTGAACTACCCCGTGGGAACGGGATATGTTTCTGCCACCTGGCCATCACACCCTCCACTAAAGAAACACAGCAAAGGTAACGTAATGATTTTTTTGGTAAATGATGTAGAGGCTCTGCATGCCTTCTGAATGAATGAATCAAGCAGTTTACCTTTCATCAAAAACATTTTAAGGTAGCTTTGCAGGATTAGTAAAGTTCATGGGAAATAACAGATGAATGACTGTGCTCTCATTGAAGTAATTGCACTGGGCATGACTGCATGATTACTGACACCTTTGCAACCACTTTTTCGAGTCCTGAAACTGACTACAGATTCCTGTTTCCCTCATCTTGCTAGACAGAATGACATTAACAGGTTTATACTGAGCGGTAAATGCAGTTGAAGAATATCCTGGGGAGAATTTTCCAGGGTGTCTACCTGTAACAACTTGTTTCTGCACCTGTAATTTGACTTTACTAGCATTTTGCTCCTGCTTTTCATATAAAAAGCTCCACAGCCTCTAAAACACCACAGAGTTCAGTCATCCTCTAGTACAAACAGGAGATACCAGGCTGGAAAGAATGGTTTTCTGGCATCCCAGAGTTTTGTCGCAGATGCAAGTGTTGCCAGGCCACAAAGGTGACACTGTTGATGAACTAGACTCACAGAGAAGGCACTTGCACTTTCAGGAAATATTTTGGGAGTTCTTAACCCTATGTCTTTTTTGTGGATGCCTTTCAAGGCATCTTGAAGCACTTATTAGCTTGCACAGTGAAAGAAACCTTGAAATTACTTGATAAAGCAAGTGACCTTCACAGTCGTAAATTAACTATAGCCATTTCACAGGTGAGACTTGTAAAGGAAGGAGGTTTGCCAGAAACCTGTGCTCTGTTACAAGTTCCGGCTTTGGCTTGTGATCGTGTGCCACACTCCTGCCCATCCACTCATCAGTGACTACTTCACTAGTCAGAAGTGTCAAATGACTGGTTTTGCTGTTTGTCATTCCACAGAAAGCAAACTAGAAAAGCTTGCTTGTGTAAAATGACTCTATTATTAATCTCTTATTTTCCATATCAAGGAATCAAGAGAATTAGTGCATTTTGTAGATGAGGCATCCTGATTGCTGGCATCAGCTGCAGGCTGAGTATTGTACAGTTAACAACCTCAGAAAGATGGTGTGTTGTCTTTTGTGCAAGACACACGCAGTGCTAGGGAGCTCTCTGCTAACTGGACTCACACACTATTTGAAGGGAACAAAGTATTCCCATCCCTCTATCCAAAAATAGAAAAGGGAGAGATAACATTTCTTCAGGCATTTGCCAAAATGATAAGGGAGATTAACAAAAACCACTCCCAGATCTATAAGCTCGCCAAAATGCTGGTTTACCTATTCCAGTGCTGATGCTGCTGATCCCAGACTCCAGAAAGTCCCACCCCATCTGTGCAAGGCAGTGAGAAACAGCAACGTTATCCTGCCTGCATTTTATAATAAAATCATTTGAAAAAGAAAAAAAATCCCAAAACTAACGCTAGTGAACTTCTGAAGGAAGTGACAGACTCTTTGATGGTAAAATCGGCATGCCCAGACCTGAAACCCCACCTCTCACATGTTCTCAGTGCATTTAGGTCACTAAAGTACATCTTTAGGGAGGGGCTGTCTCCTGAAAGCTTCAAGATACATTGCTTCCTGTCTCCCTAATCAGCTGTGCAATGGGGTAAATTTAGAAACAAAAGCCAGCGCAGCAGTGCTGGCAAATAGATTTAGTGCACATTAAAACCTGTTTTGGAAAAGTCAGAACAGGTCCTGCATGTCTCCAGCTCAGGCTCTGAGCAAAATAATAAATGACTTGCATACGTTTAGCGCCTTTTATCCCGAGAGAGCCTGCAGTGTTTTATATAATAGGAGTTATCGCCTACCCACCCATGAACAAGCACCTGTGGAAGGCTGCACGGGCCAGATGGGGCACAAGCGTGTTAAAGAGGCAAGTGAAGACGATCGTCTTCTTTATTCAAACACGCAGGAGGAATTTAGGTGGGCACACAAAATATCCAGGTTGGAATTTAGCCAGGAAAACTATGTATGAAATAGTCCTTGCTTGGCAATAAGTACAGTGAATTATTTAATGACCCTGAGCCAAATACAGACCATTTCATCTTAACTTACTGAAATTGCTCCCAAACATGTTTATATTCCAAAAAATTCTCTTTCAAGTTTCATGAAGCTTAGGGCAGAATTGTGTACAGCAGAAAATCAGCTACAAGGAAGGCCTTCCTCAGCAGGAAAAAGAAGAAAAAAAACCCAAAAAAACAAAAAAAAAAAAGGAAAAAGTTGTGAAGAGAAAATTTTGAGGTGAAGGGGGTGGGAAATATGCCAACCTCTTAAGGGAAATATATACCAGTAAACAAATGATGTATAAGTCTGCAGGCCATAATTTTTACCACACTGTTCTGCATCAGAGAACGTGCAAAAGACTGTTCCATTAAAAGACCACACACTTCTTTGGCTGGATTTTTTCCCCTCTTACCCAGTTTGATACTTTTGTTTTTGCCAAGACTGGTATCTGGGCTTAGCTTCAAGCTCATCAGTAGTTCCCCTAGAGTTTCAGCCAAAAATACATCTTTTCCACAAAGGCTGGATGACTTTCAGGATGATTTTAGTTCTCTGCAGGAGGTTTTTCTCCTACTAAGTGGGAGCTGTGCTCACTCTATTGTATCTTGGCCACACTCAAACTCAACTTGCTGGGTTAATTCACAGACAAATTGAAGAACATTTAGTTAGAAAACAGCACTAAAGTGCCCTTTACCACAGTGGAAACATTTTGCCCAATTTATTAAAGCAGTTAATTAAAGCATGTTAATATTTTCAGTAGAAGAGCAGGTACCAAAGGACATCTTAAGCAGGGAAAGAACCAGTGTTTGGAAACCAAAACTGGACAAACAGAAGTGGCAAGTAAGGGTTTTAAGGGTTTTTTTAATATTGTTTTTTGGCTTTTTGGTTTGGTGGGGTTTTTTTGGTTTTGTAGTTGTTTTTTTGTTTGTCGTTGTTTAATTTTGTTTTTACGCCATCAGTATGATCATCCATTGCAAGGAATTAACAAAGCTGCACGGTCAATACTGCACCTTTCCGAGGGGTTTACCCTAGCTAACAACAAACTGCAGGAGCAACAGCGGCTACTAGCTGATGTGAGGAAGGCGTCCATTGATCTGAAACTCTAGGAAGCTGCATTTTCTAACCCAGTGCTTGAGCTTCAACAGTAGCCCCAGTTCTTTGAGCTGGTGCTCAGGAGTGGCCCTCAGAGGTCAGCCAGCCCAGCCCTCCCCAGCTGGGTCAGCTCCATCCTGTTTCTGAGAGATGCTTATCTAACTTTTTCTCTGAATTCTGACACTGTAAGAGCTACTATAGCCTCCTCAGGCACCCCAACAAGACACCCAGAAGAGTAAAAGAAGGTTTTCTTAGCCTGGTTTACCTTACTCCGGTGTAACTTCTCATCCTCTGCTCTGTGGATAATAGATTCATACTAGCAGTTTTTACTCAAAGATCATCTTTAACCATTTAGCCAGCTTTTCTGTAGATAAACGACCCAGCTACTGTGATCTTCTCTTTCACATTTACTCCATCATCACTGCTCTCCTCTGGTCCACGTTCAGTCCTGTCTCTGATCAAATGCTGTACCCAAAAGGCTCACCCGCATTGAACCTGCTCTCTGATATAAACCAGCATAGGCTTCCTCTTTGCCTGTTGTATTTGCATTTGTGCATCTCATAAGAGCATATGCATTTATCTGTCAGTTAAATAACAGATTAAATGAATTTTCTGATGTTCTCCTGAGCCACAAAAGCAATTTTATCTACTGAGCTAATAGGTCCTAATCTTCAACTCCTGTAGCTGAATACTTCTGAGTACATACTGGTTTATCTTTCTTGGTTGGTTTGTCTCCATTTTTTGTCTAAATACTTCACTGTCTGATCTTGACTTATAGCACACTTGGAAGCCCTCCAGATTTTGTGTGTATTTTTAAATACAATCCACAAGTATATGCAAATGTATTAATACATAGAAATGCATAAAATGTAAACATCTTGGCTGAGATCTGAGTATTTGACCAACTCAGAAAGTATAAAATTCATTTCTACAGATGATAAATGGAAAAAAAAAAAAAGGCAGCCACTGGAGTTAGTGCTAGAAGTAGAAAAAGTGGGATTTACATCCCAGCAGCTGGATGTAATTCTGGGCACCACCACTCTCTGGGCCTGGCCATCCAGCTTTTTACCCAGTAAAGAGTGCACCAGTCCAAGCCATGAGCATCCCATTTCTCCAGAAGAATTCTGTGGGAGACGGTACTGAAGGCTTTACTGAAGTCCAGGTAGACAATATCCACAGCTTTTCCCTTATCTACAATGTGGGTCACCTGGTCATAAAAGATAATCAAGTGGGTCAAGCAGGACCTGCCTTTCCTAAACCCATGCTTCCAGACTTTTGGCCTCATAAGCACCCTGAATCTGTTTCAAATGCCTGGACATCAACATGTCATCTTATATTCCAGTGCTGCTGTTCTAACAAAGGTATACCTAGCAACAAAGTCAGAGCACAGAAATAGGCATACTCAAATGCAAAATAAATCCACATGTTAATACATTTTAAAACAGTCTAGGCCCACCCATGGAGGCAGCTTAAATCTTCAAAAACAAAAGAAACCCCAGCAACTGTCATGGGATCTTGTGGATGGGGAAGTAATCCAAAAACTTCTTAATCTCTCTTTAAAAAGAGCAAGTAGCATAGTATGTGCTATGTGTCAGTGGAACATGGTGCTGAGTTGTTTTAGGCACCCATTAGGGGTTTAACCCCTGCCATGAGTAAGCATGTCACTCCATGATGTACCAGTTCCATCTCCACAGCCACACACAGACACACACACCTCTGTGCTTGTGCATGACTGTGCAGTTACAGAGGGCGCACATGCTAAGGCACATAGCATGGCTATGCATCAATCTTGAAGGTAAACTTCAGCATAGACAAATCTGATCTGCATACAGTTTCCTTCTGACCCAGCTTAAAAGCAAAAGATGAACCATCACAGGGGGCAGTGACTGGAAACCCAACTTCTCTTATACAGCCCTCTGGGTTTGGGTTTTTTTTTTTGCATGCAAGGTGCTTTTAAGTCCCCAGAAGCTCACTAGTCATGACTGGTTTCTTGAGAGGCAGCACAGTGGAATAGCATGTGTGTTCATATTCCTCTCTCATTATTCATTTTGGTTTTCTGATTGAAATGCTTCTATATCACATTTGAAAACTTGAAGATATAAAAATAAGCAACTACTATTTAGACTTTATAACTGGGACAGTACTCCTACTGGCTTTTTTTTCCTTGTGATGCCTAGAACAAATATAATGCTCATGAGAAACTGAGTTGTCTTTAGGCAGGAAATTAGTGTTTATATATAGTGTGTCTATATATAGACATACACACACAAATGCATGCAGCATTACTCTGTGCCTGTATATATATATAATGATGCAAGATTTTTTTTCCCCCCTCACACTCTGGATCAATGTACTTTTACACCTAGACTGCTTCCTAGCAGCAGCTCATTAAGAAAATTCGACTTAAAAGATAGCTAAAAACTTAAGGATTTAGGCATAAATGTTTTCAGAGAAGGAAGAATCAGTGCACATTAATCTGCCAGTGGTAACTGTGGGCTGTTGTCTTCCACCAAATACAAGGGAATTCAAGTTATCTGGTGAACAGCAGAGGAGGGCTAACTCAAGTCAGTTCACCCTTCCTACTGAGTGTCCACATCCCAGTGAAAACCATCATTTGATATGCACTCATTACCTTTCTATAATGCATTTGCAAGTTTAAGCTAGTAGAATCAGATGCACACCTTATATTGCAAAAATTACATTCCTGTGATGCTGCCACTGAGTAGAATAGACCCAGAATAACACAGTTCAAGAATGAATTAAGAGGAAGCACTTAATGCTTTACACTCAAAGCATTTTGCAACATGAATATTTCAGTGCTCCCAGGACACAAGTAAAACCATGCACTCAACTTTCCTGGGAAATGGTCAAATGTCCTGCTTTTTAAAGGCTCAGCAGAAAGGCAGATGTGCTGTTATAAGGTGGGAGCCAACTTTACCCAGGGCAACACGTACCCAGGTATATTGTACATGACTACGTTTTAAAAAACATCTTTATCCCTTGTTTCAGTTGTCACCAGCGCATTCACTTCAATAACGTGGTCATCTGTTAGATATTAGTGACATTAAAAATGAAATGTAAGCAAATGTGAAGAGTCCACCAGATGTCTTCACTTGATTACAAGCGAGACATTTCCAAGAGCAGCTAAGAAACACTGGCCTCATGCAGCAGCAGTACAGGTCTGCTTCCTTCCTATTTTCATGGATCTCACCAAACTCCATTACTTTTTTTCAAGGTGATGATAAAACAAAATCCACATATCACAACAGTAAGCTTCACCGGCCGAGATGATAGCTGTAAGGAGCCTGAGCCTTCCTGCAATCATGGATTTTCATGTAGAACCAGCTCATTTTGCAAACCATGACTAGTATATGGATAAGAGGGTAACACTACTTGGGTTACAGGGTTTCTGGCACTCTTGCAAGTAATCTGCAAAGTGAAAATTATATTTCTCAGTGATCTATTGGTGCTTGTCACATTCGTATTCCCTATAAGAATTTATACCCATGGAAAGATAACCAGATCCAGAAAGGCTGTAAACAGGGAACAAGGACCTTTAAAGGGAGAGTCATGCTTTAAATGAAACCCAAAAATTAAGAAATAAATGAAGTCCCATAGTTTTATCACTGATGAATATGAACCAAACCCCAGGGCTTTAAAGCAGCTGCTGGAATCACCTATGGGCAGGGATGAAGGGGATGGCAGGTACAGGCTGCAGTGGCAGGGGAGCTTTAACAAGCCCAGAGTTGTCACCTTTTTGTAGCACTGACTTCACTCAGCAGCAGCCTGAATCTCTCCTGTACAGCAAAAGTAGGTTTTGCCAGCAACATCTTAGACTGCACAGACACTGGTTAACAGTTTTCAGGCTGAAGGCCACTGGTCTAACCAGAAGGAATCTCAGTTACTGCCATTTGCTGTGAGGTATCACCACCTAAATCACAACACTTCTTAGCACTGCGAGTCTGGGATTTCATCATATACATACCTAACCAGTTATCTTGTCTTGACTATAGACTTTGAAAATCCACTTTGAACCTCTCAGAGGCATATGGGTCACACTCTTCAACAGCAGATGATGTGCACGAAAGGATTACATTGCGTGTGGAAGTCTGAACAGGGTCCCTTTTCAATCAAGAGAGCTGAGGCAACTGTATTTGCATGCCTAACAATGAAACTACGAAGAAAGGCTGAATCAAACTGTCAACTTAAAAAAAAAAAAAAACACCAATACTGCCAACATCAGGTTTAAGTTTGGGTAGGAGTCCTCCAGTAGGCACAAGAGTAGCCTGTGCACCTGCTAGGACAGAGGGATGCAGAAATTAAAAGTAACAAAATAGCCAACTTTTCCAGTCTCCAACAGGAATAGGAAACCACCATCATTCAAAAAAATCATGCTTGCCAATAACCAACCCGTGACAGAAGGTGGACAGCAGCATGTTTGGAGTCTGTCTGTAATTTCTATGTTATATTACAGACTACACTGGATGGCAGCTGGATTCTGGAGAGGAGGAACTCTGCTCTCCTCTGGGGACAAACAGCACTCAGCACTACAGTCCCAGTTTCTAGGTGTTAGGAAAACAAAACTCACAGATGATAAATACAATAAATATTTTAAAACACGCTAGAGCAGCTGAGAAGTAAGATATATGGGAGAAAGAGAAAGGGCATCGCAGGTGAGATCTAACATCCTTCTTGTGAAGCTCTAGTTTGTTGTTGCAGAATACTGAAGGAAAAGCCTCTTGGGCCGCTCCTGATCCCTCCCCTTGAAAAAAAAAAACAACAAACCCAAACCAACAACAACAACAAAAAAACCCAAACAACCCCCTCCCCCACTTGGTTACAGAGACAGGAAAACCCAATAAAATGACTCTGCCTCTCATGTTCCAATACAAGCCAATTTTATATAGAAATACTGTCATCAGAGTGACGAATTTCATTCCCACATAGAGAAAATAAAACCAGTCAGTGCCAGCCTTCATCTGTAGCATGCACTGTTAGAACCTCTGCATTGAAGACAGAGGAGTACATCTAGAAAAGTAAAAATCATGAGTTTTCCACAAAAACCATTGGGCAGCTTTGTCAGATGTATCGGTATTTATAAGTTTCTCATTCAACGTGCTTCCTCAATCTGTAGAGAAAAACCCATCAGCTGTTTTATTTAAGAGACATCAAGTACTGCATATGGTATTTGGCACAAAGCTCTCATTCTAAAGACAATTTGATTCTTTAGTTAGTGTTGGTTTTGCCACTCCATGTCTGTCAAGATCTCTCATGTTGTACAGATGTCTTCCTATTCTAGTAACACCTAAATTTAGAGGGTGCAGAAAACCACTGTGAGCGATAAGAAGTGCTGACAAGGGTCAAGAAGCACATCTCTACTCTTTAACATGAATATGTTATCATCTGGATGCTGATACTGTAAATGAAATCAGTGGCCCCACATTATGCCTGAATGAACCTCCGAAACAGGAGGTGCAAGACAAATCATAGCCTGATCTCAAATAATTATTTTGTTAAAAATCCAAGATGAAAAATGCTTTCTTTGGCTAGTGATTTGTACTTGCTTTCTTGGAAGTATACTCTTTCTGACTTAATGAAATGAATACTTTTTAACTACGGGTTACAAATATTTCAAAGAGAATTGCCAAGTGACCCTGGAACACCTGGACCAAACATCTTGCTTTGCTGTAATACAGTCTACCTAGGGCTGCCTCAGAACATTCATACTTCAACTGCTGCAATATGTCACCACTTTACAAATGGGAGTGGTATCAGCAAATAAAATCCCTGCCTTATCAATTCCCTGGCAGTAGCCTTCTACTTCCAGGTGCAAGCTGTGATGTTAGGCTTATATTTAAAGGATCTGGGTGACTAAAGCTGGCTACCAACTCAGGAGTACACGACAAATGGAAAGAAGCATCAAGCCCTGCACTCTTAACTAGGAAAACACAAATGCACTGAATTCCACAGGGTTGGGGTATTTTGGAGCTAAATAGTAGTAACTCTGGGACTGCTAAAATGCAAATAGTATATGACTTTGGTCATTCCAAATTGCACTACGTTAAAAAAAACCCAAACAAAACACTTTTCAGAGTTTCTCTTTTACAGAAGGTCAAAATTAATTCTGTCAAGATATTTTAAACTAAAATCTTCAGACACTTTCAAGGTATGCCATTATATATTTCACAATTCATAAGTCAAAACTTGGAAATGAAAATAGTGTGTCTTTATTGATAGTCTGCCACAAATTAACGCATAAACTTAAGAGTTAGCAAAAAATGTACCTGCCATCTGAACATGGCAAGCAAAAAGTTGATGCTCTCTTCTTGTAGTAGATAATCAGATGTTCTGTTACCAGCTCTCAGTATAGTGCCATATGCAATTATTGTTTTACACAAGCTGCATGATGCTCAGCAGAGTCACTGTCTCTTCATTATTGCAAGCACACAAAGATGTATATTTTAATGCTAAGCCTTCACTGACATCAGTGGGACTCGTTTGCCTCTCAGGTGAGCTTGCACATCATATTTGCAGGACTGGAGTTTATGAGTACAAAAGCAATGACAAGGGGGACAAGAACAGACGCACTACAATAGGCATTCCTACAATTCAATGCATCCATCTTATCAAAGGAAATCATCTTTACATACCACTGAATGTTAAAAACAAACAAAGATGTTTAAGCACAAAGTATATATTTATAACAAATAAAACAACTGAAAAAGTATTACATAAAGAAAAATAATGTAACAGAATGTACTTGAGTACCTAGCTTACAGTCATGCTTGTATCTAAAATAACATTGGTAAGTAATATATAAGATTTTGGACATAATTCTCTAACATACAAGATGATTCTGTGATTCTAAATGTAGAGAGTACTTTTTTCAAGATACACAAATTATTTTACACAGGCACACTTGTTAATTTGTATAAAAAACATGCTTGTAAGTGAAAAGGTCACTGTAGTACTAATTTACCATGTAGTGTTAATCATGTTGAAATTGTCTCTTCTCCTTTTGCATTGGTGAGCGCCAACACTGAATGGTACAATATTTGATCCATGTGGTTTACTGACACTGCAACCTGTTTCCAAGCAGTAGCCCTGCCTGGGGGTTAACAGCACAGTACTGTACAGCCCCATCTGTCTCATATAGTGTATTTATAACTAAAAGCTATTACAATTATTACAATGATTTCTGTTTCAATATATACAACAGTATAAAATACTACCCAAAACACTTTCGCATATCAAACAATTTTAACCACTTCATCAAACAATGCATTTGCAGAATTAAAAAAAAAATAAATCCAAATTAACGTTGATTGCCAACAGTACAGCATCTCTATGGTATGTTTCCTAATAAATGAGAGAACGGAAATGTCTTATAATCAATTAAAATAAGTATCAGAAAACATAATTAATGTTAGAGCAGTTCAAGGATTCCCAGTTTGTCAGTATCTACCCTAAGCAGTGCTACCCAAATACAGTATGAGCCATTTAGTGTTTCTACAATGAAAATAAAACATTCAAATATTAAAGCTGTGACAAACACACAAAAGCAAGGAAAGAAAATTTGTTCTGTACTTATTTCTGTTGTAGCAAGGTACAGCACATCAGGAGTTTGCATCATATCTTGTTGTGTGTACAGACTGGGGAGCGAGATGCTGGAAAGCAGTGCCAGGAAAGGGACCTGGGGGTCCTGGTCGATGGCAAGATGAATATGAGTCAGCAGTGCCCTGGCAGCCACGAGGGCCAACTGTGTTCTGGGGGGCATCAGGCAAAGCATCACCAGCCAGGTGAGGGAGGGGATTGTCCTGCTCTGCTCTGCACTGAGGTGGCCTCACCTTGAATATTGTGTGCAGTTTTGGGCACCACAATATAAAAAAAGAAGCCATTAAAGAGTGTCCAAAGGAGGGCTATGAGGATGGTGAAGGGCCCTGAGGGGAAGCCGTATGAGGAGCAGCTGAGGTCACTTGATCTGTTCAGCCTGGAGAACTGGAGACTGAGGGGAGACCTCATCATGGTCTTAAACATCCTCATGAGGAGAAGTAGAGGGGCAGGCACTGATCTCCTCATTCTTGTGACCAGTGACAGGACCCAAGGAATGGCCTGAAGTTGTGTCAGGGAAGGCTTAGGTAGGATATTAGGAAAGGGTTCTTCACCCAGGGAGGGTGACTGGGTACACAAACAGACTCGCCAGGGAAGTGGTCACAGCACCAAGCCTGACAGAGTTCAAGAAGCATTTGGACAATGCTCTCAGGCACATGATGTGACTCTTGGGGCTGGTCCTGTGCAGGGCCAGGAGTTGGACTCAATGATCCTGGTGGGTCGCTTCCAACTCAGCATATTCTCTGATTCTGTATGTGCTATGATACCTGGATACAACTGTGGAAGACAACCGAAATGGAATCAACTCTGACTTTCCTTGCTGTTGTGGTTTTATGTCAGACCATTCAAGTTACAACAACTTAGTGTCTTTTTTTTTTTTTCTTCTCCTGAAGGGAAGGTGAGAGAAGAATTCATAATGAAATTACAAAAATGCTACTAAAATCCCTATCTTGGACACAATACACTGCTTTAGGAGCTACTGTGTCATTGCACAATATAAGTGGCCTATTAATCGCTGAAAAAGTTGGTGTAGCAGAATTTGTCATTGCGGATGTGTTTTAAATATTGGTGTTTTAAAACTTGCTTGTATCCCATAACAAGCCACAAAATTTTGTGTTTTTCAAACACTAATAGCCTTATGTAAAATAGTAAATGTACATTTATAATGGCAAATTTCAAATCTCTACCTCTTCTGCCTCAGTTTTTAAAATGAACTTGGTTCAGTTTTCATTCTTTACATCACCCTAAAACAGAACTATTTCTGAAGCATAAAAAATCCAAACAGCAATGATAATATGTGGGGGTTTTTTGTTTGTTTTGCCGATTTATTCCTAACTTGAAAAAAAATCAATATCTTTAAAAAAATGCAAAACAATAAAACCCCAAAAATCACTTCTCAGGAATAGTCCCTGGTGAGATTTTTTTTCAAACCCAAGTTTCACACTTACAGTATTTTTATAGTCATGTTATACACCCTTGAAAATAAAGGCTCATGTTGAGAACAGTGACAGGCCCTTAATTATGGAGGTGTTAACTGGTGACACTATTTTTCATCAGTAAAAAACCAAAAGCCCCACAAAAATTCATAGCTTATACTGAAAGTTTGATTCATGCTCATTTTGTTCATTTAAAAATACTCTTTGGAAACTTATGTCAACTCCTGCAGACAACTTAGTGATACATCTTTTCCTGTTAAAATAAAGATAATTCATATTCACCTCTACCCCATGCTAAACTCTACTACTAATATACACTTCATTACCTGCTCATGTCACCATCTAACACATATCTTTACATTCTCTTCTACATATAGTGTCCAGGGCTTATTTTTCACCAAACATAATTCAATAACTATTACACTTAAAACTTTTAATTGAGGATTTTTTTGGTGTTCTAGCCTTTTCATTGCAACGCACAGTAATATTAATGATTCAGATTTTTTGTCCATGCTTGAGAGAAATTTTTCATCCATTTTTTTCCCATTATGGATTTTAAAATCTAAACTCACTTAAGAGACCAAAACTGAAAACCAGAAGAGAGATTAGATGCATGTAATTTTATAATGGTTTCTGCTACCTTAAAATGCATTTAAAAACTGTACATATGACACAGGATTCTAACTTTTACATTGCTGTAATCGGATTGTAATTCAAAATCTTGCAAATATACACGAAAAATAAGCCACTGGTCATGAATTCTAATGATTACATTCAAAGCTAGCCTTTAAAAAAATAAAAAAGCTACAGGCAAAACATACTGGTTTATGTACTCACTAGCTTATCAGGCTACAATAGGCACGTTTTAAGTATAAAAAAAGCAGACAATTCAGATTTAAATAAGACTGTGTGAAATCAGAAAAAAAACTAGATTTCACTATTAAAAAAAACCCAAGAACACCTATAATTACTTCCCATCCTACAGCTACGGTTAAACCAACTAACAAAAATAATCAAAGTATTTTTGACAGACAAAAGTTAGGCTAGAATATGTGGCAACAATCAAAGTTCATATACGTTTCTATGTAAAATGACTCATGATTTACTATAACAAAATATGAACAAGAGCACTTTGCGACTAATGAAAGAGCTATTAGTAGAAACACTTAATGCCAAACAGTCTTCAGCCCTCCTTTAAGTCATATCTCCAAATCAGTATTGACTTCTTTTGACCAGATACATCATTTTTGGCTTGTCACCCCAGTATGCCATATTTTACCACTTGTCACAGGCAACAGGACACAACTAGCTAAGTGAATACAAGCAGTGACATGCAGAAATTAACTTTCAAATCTGAGTACTTAGATAAAATGATATGCAAGCACACATTAGGACAGAAGGAATGGCATTCGTCATCCAAATAGGCTCATCATCCCTCCCCACCCCCCTTGAACAGTAGTTGCAACAGCAATAGAAAAGGATCAAGATGTCTGTTCTTCAGAGTCAACTGTGGAAAAAAGTCAGCAATATATAACAGCAGCGATGGACAAGGAAGAGCAAACTGAAAGAATCTTGTTGAGTATTTGTTCATTTACTTTTTCTGAACACAAGCCAAAGTGTGCCACACTGGCTTGTTCTGAACTTCAGATACAGATGTCCTAATCTCCTTAGATCCTTCACAGATTTAGAATTCAGTCTCCCTGAGGCCCCTATAACCAAGTAAGAAAACTCTCTTTATCTAACTTGGTGGCTGCCAAGACAGATTCCATGTCATTAAGGATGTCAGAGCTCAAAGCCTCTTGCAGACTTGGCATCAGTTCTTCTCCTTCTATATTCATCCCATCTCCTTCCAGTGTCCCAAGGTCCACATTTGTCCCTGGAATGGCTTCAAGGTAGTCTGGAAAACGGTTCTGATGGGATGGTATGTTACTTTGGCCGATACTGTCACCTAGTTATAACACAAAGCAAGATGGATATTAAATATACTGGAAGTCCCAAATCTATAATTTATCAGGACAACTGCTTAAAGGTTAGTCATGTATCTCTTGCATCATACAAGCAACGTGAGAGATAGAAATCCATCACAAACTCCAAAGATAACTTGAATGCATGCAAATGTACAAAGAACATGCCTTTGTTTTTCAAACTTTCACCTACTGACCCAAATCTCTACAGATTTTTGATGTCATTTAGCATAATTTGATTTTTACACTTAAAGGAAAAAGACAATACTGAATCAAAGACAGTTTTGGAGAAGTGTTAACAACACTGGGTGAAGTACTACTCTTAGTGCTGAACAAACAATATTACTTTAAAAAGCAAATTCCTTATAACACACTCAAAATTCCTTTTAACAACAGGAGAGATACTGTTTATGAGCAATCTCCTATTTTTCCAATAGAGTTGATTACAAATATGTTTTTCAAAAATCTAACCACAATATTTCTATTACAGAAATAGGGGAAATAGAAGAAATAGGAGGTAGAAAAATGATGCAAAAAGTATCACAGCTTCTCACAGCTGCTTGTTTTCTTTGCAAATGGATACAAGTATATTTGAAAAATATGCATTAAAAATGTACACAAAACCAGACCTGTATCCATCTCATCAACACTGTTCAGGAAGTCATCTGGGGTTCTGGGTACACTGTAACTGCTCATGCTAAGTCCACTATCTGTGCTTTCATCTCTGGAGTGATATGTTCCACTGTAACAGAAGAAAGGGAGAAAAAAAAAGTGAGTGTTTTTGAAGAAAAAAAGGAGGATTATTGAAAAAGAAATTCTTGTTTTGAACCAATTCAAAAGCTTTGGGCATTACTGTCATGAGAAACGCTCTACTGTGATAAAAGGCTTCTACTGCGAAGCCTTTGTCTGTGTGAGGCACCTGGGGTTTATTTCATGCAGACCTTTTCCAATTAAAACCATATTATTTAGATTCAATTTAACTTGGTGAGAGCACACTCAAGCAGCTTTAAGAAACTGCCTGCTTGTGTTTTGCATAATTTTAGTCTTTTCACACCCACCAAAGCTAAAACCATTGGAAGCATATCAGATAGTCTGTAATGATTATAAAAATAATAATAATGATGGTGAACCCTTTAGTGCTTCCATAAGGATAAAAAAAAATATTTCTAACATCTAATGTCCCCACGTTTAATGAACCACTGAATTATATTTTTAGATCACTGCTGCTATAAATAGTTGGAACTCCTTTAGCAATCCTTCAATTGCTTCCCACTGCTGCATTACTACTTGTTCAGTCATACATGTCAAGACAAGAGAGTGCCCTAATATAAATCAAATACTGGTACAGAAGCCATCCTGTAAACAAAGCCTGTTCAGAATGATCCTGTTGACAGAACAGTTAACCAAACTGATGGCATGGGGCCTTATATGCACTCACTTTCTTCCTGCCAGCACAGCAAGACCAAGAGAGCTGCAGTGGGAAATTTGGAATGGGATGGGGAAGTTGGCCAGTGTACTGAGTTTACATAGCAAGGTTTTGATAGCTGGGGGTCTGCAGGGATGTACTCTATAAGAAGGCACCAGGAGCTGATACCATGTCTGACCCAGCTGGTTCCAGCTGGCTTCAAAGTGGTCCAACTGCCCAAAGCCGAGCCCATCAGTAACAGTGGTGGTACCTTTGTGATAGCATACTTAAAAAAGGGTAAAAATGCTGAATAGCAGATGGGAGAGAGGAGTTAAGAGTATGTGAGAGAAACGGCCTTGCAGGCACCATGGGCACTGAAGAAGGAGATTTTCCTGCCAGCATACTAAATGAAGATCAGCTTCATTTACTATTCAAATTAGCATCTGAAGACATACTGGTCCTTCTCATAAGGTGCTTCTGAGGTATATAGTATATGCCTTTTTGTTAAGTATGAAGAACCAAAAAGATAATGAAGAGCTATTCAACACTGGATGCCAGAACAATGTCATAAGCCATATATATATATATTAGACTTCATGAGGACATCTTTACCATCCATGAAAGTAACCTAACATTTCTTTCCAGTTAAATCATAAATATTTTGCCTTTTTTAGATTGATTTAAAAATAGAATGACACATTTGATACAATCCTAATAAATAAACTACTTAAAACTTCTGTGAAAAAAAAAAGCTAGTTTACTTTATTGAACAAAATACTAAAAACAGAACTGAGACTATGCTGAACTAAATCACTCCAGTGGAGAAGGCTTTTTGGCTGCTGCTCTCACACTTGGAATGTCCAGCACTCCTCTTCAAATCATTCCTTAATACACATTTCCTCTTTCTTCCACAAGGATTTCTTCATTTAGTAGTCACACCACCCAAAATTACCACATGCAACCAAACAGCACTACCCAAAATAGAGTGGATTCTTCTTCAACTAATAACTGTTAAAATATGTGTATACAAAAGAAGAAATACCAATTTAGGACTTAAACAGAGAATTACCATCACTACCAACATAAATCTAGAAGACAAAAATATATCAGCAGTGTGGTAAATTAAAAGGTGAAATAGTCTAATAAAGTCTGCATTGCTGAATGACCCATTCAAACAAATCAAATATGCCACGATGACACTAAGTACTGAAGACAGAAGGCAGAAGATTAGACTACATAAGTGAAAAGACTACTGCACATTTCTCAAATTGCTCCCAGTGCAGCAATTATTTTCTGAGATTTTTTGTTGTTGTTTCTATTATATAGGCATGGAAAATATTAAACTACGTAAACTTTGGGGCCTAACATTAGGACTGTCTCACCAGGAACTCTATATATATTCTATAAAGATACAAAGAAGCATTTCTCCTAGTCTGAACTTTAACATAAGGAATTACCAACAAGATTGTACCAACTGCTGTATCTAATTCAAAGACAGCAAAGCATTTTCATAAATGTCCTTTCTTAAAAATCCCATTCCCATACCCATACGACAGAATGAAATGTGCTGATGCACATACAATAACCCAAAAGGAGACAAGGCTCAGATCAAAATGTAAACTAAGTCAAACCTATATGTAAGTAGGCACACAGCAGCTTTTTGCACTTTGCAGTAAATATCAACCTGCCATGAAATTACAAAACGTCAATTCGCCCTTTCTAGCTTTTTTTTCTGTTTGTAGTTAAAGGCAAAGATTCATCTCTTTATCTTTCATGTGTGTAGACTCACAACGGATAAACTGCATCAGTCCATTGCTGTGGCCATTTGAAACCTGAACATGCATCTCTTCAAGTCAGAAAACAGGTTTTGAAGATGCAAGGACCTGTGTATGTATGATGGCAACAGCCTTCCAGAAATTCAAGCTAGTATGTTACTGTAACACATCAAGACCATGATCTCTCTACAGAGGCTTCTCACAGGAGAGCAGGCCAGGTTTAAAATTTGTCCTTTTTATTCCATAGGACAAGGCCAGAACAGTTGTAGCTCACAGGAGATCTCAGGATGAATTTTATGGAGAATAATCCCACCAACAAAAAATGAAGTTTTATAGTCACACTTGCCTGTGCAGGAGATAAATCTACCCGAAGTGATTACCCAAAATACAGATATCACTTATCTTAAGCTGCAGCAGTTTCTCCAAAGTTGCAATGTTTAGTATTAAGCATTTGAAAGCTGTAATTTGAACAGTATTTCCAGCAAAACAAACACTCCAATTCAGAGGGATTAAGGAAAAAGTTACATGAAAGACCCGTCTATACTGTAAAATTCTAAATCTTGAATTAAAATACACACTTCAAAATAATACAGCATTTAAAATGAAACATGCCACTATTTGCAGACCTAACATTAACAGAGTAAAAATACTGCTAAATAGCTGAAATGGAGGGAAAGGGTGAATGGAGAAACCTTAAAATTAACCTCAAGGTGTAGTCTAAAATGTGCCTCACAGTTCATTTGATCTCACAGCGAGCTATTCACAAATTCTTTGAGTCAGTAATTTGAAATGACTGTTAGTCAACACATTATGCAGAGGCAAACATGTTATGACTGAATAAAAACCTTCCTACAAGTCTGAACAGACTACTTCCTCCCACAGGAGACAGCTTTTAATCCTCAACTTTTACTAGACTTGCCATTTAAGGAAAGATTCATTTACAGCTGTGGCTCTTGGCACAGACAGATGTTCAAAATAAACTATTACATGTACCAAACAGAATTTTAAATCAGTTTTTTTTCCCTCTAGTAGCTACTCCTACAAACCTGTTAAGAAAGGGATCAGAACTATTTGTT
This sequence comes from Campylorhamphus procurvoides, assembly GCA_013396655.1. NCBI lineage: Eukaryota > Metazoa > Chordata > Aves > Passeriformes > Dendrocolaptidae > Campylorhamphus > Campylorhamphus procurvoides. The sequence goes on from WBMV01003750.1 coordinate 64,286, forward strand.
GTCATTGTTCTCAGTTCCTGAGACATTCCAGGAGATGACACGGGGTTTTGAGATCCACCGTCTTGTTCCATTGTTGGAAGCTGGCTACGGAGAGCCAATTCCTAGAATATCAGGAGGGGGGAAAAAAGAGAGATCATGTTAGGTATTTGAATGCACTTCTCAGATACATCAACACAGGATATTATGGATAATTGATGCTTCCAGTTACAAGAGTTAAATGAAATTAAGTTTCTGAAGACAAAGCAAGAATCTGTCCTGGCTTCAATGACAATGCAAGTTCCATCAGTCATGCCCAGCATTACAGACTGCACTGCAGAAGTATTTATGGATATAAATATATGTATGTTTGCATAAATACTTTCTAGTTAATTTCAATATATTTTTTCTAAGTCTATTCTTAAGATCAGAAAAGGAATTGTTAATACTATCTGACCCCAAAGATATGTCTGTCTAGATCTGCTGACTAGCACTTTTTCCCCATTTCTTTTAAATTCTGATTTAGTCCCTGGTTTCCTTGGTACTTTTCTTGTTTCAGTCAGCAAACTTTCAAGCCTTTCCATAAAAACTCCCATTCACTCCTCCTTTTTGAGGCACGCATTTTGAAATTTCTGACTGACCAAATCTATTTGATTTGTCCCATAAGGAAACGTCAAGGCTCTTCAAACTCCTAGAAATTACTTAGCAAAACTAAGACACTGCTCTTCTGAAGTTACAAACCTAGATTACCTATATATTTTTCCACATCTGAATGTTCACCAGCTTCGATCAAACAATCCATAAAGCTTGTCATTAGCAATTAATGAAAAAAAGTTTTAACATAAAGTACATGAAATTAAAGGTGGATGAAGGTATGCAGCATTTTATATAATTCCCCTTTTTAAAACAAGTAATCCATGAGTTACACATGTGAAAAATGAAATAATTTTCTTCAAGTAACTCTCCTAAAACACCATCAATAGCTCACCAAGACTGAGCTTTGTTAATGTAGAGACTCATGAATAAATCTACTGACAATCTTGCTATTAGTAATATCACTTACTCTTACTAGCATATGATTTCCAAGTTGTGCCTGGAAAGATAATCTCAGGCAAAACCAATCTTGTCAGTCTTGACAATACTCAATATTTCTTTTTCGTAGAGTGAGAGGTCTTCATCCGTTCTCAATGATAAACCTAAGGACTACTGTACTGTATGCTTTTAATATATAAAAATCAACTTTCTCCAATTATTCTACAAAGTGATTTCTTTTAAAAAAAGTTTGTTATTTTCCAGCAGATCGTGCTGAGTACTGAATGCTTCCCTACTGCCTGTTTTTCATTTTTATTTTTCTAATCTGCTTATGCTTCACTCCCATTTCTGTGGATTATTATTCTATATATTCCTTTAATACCAAATTTTGTGTCTTGTACTAGAAGATTTTCTCACTACAGTTGATTAGGTCTTTGCAGAAAGTGTACAAATATACCATTTTTGTGTTCATCAAACCTAACTGCCTACTCCAAGTAAATCCAGTGCCCTGCTGTCCACCCCTTTGCCACTGTTTTAACAAATAGCAGTAATACTCCTTCCTCATTTTCAGATGACAGGATGCCAGGCACCTTTAAAAAATTTCTAAAGGCTTACCCGTATAATTTTCATTTGCTTTTATAATAAACCCAAATGCAAAGCCTGTATAATGAGGGCTTACTCTAGAGCTAAGTTTACAAACTTGTATCAGTCACAAGTTACCGGACACACAGGTAGACTAAATTAATTAAAAAAAATAAAATATAATAAAAATTGTTCTTTCCTGGAGTGCTTCCCAAACAGTGATCTGAAGAAGGTAGAAGGTCTTAAAGCAGTCATCCCAGAGATGGCTCAAGAACTGCTCACTCACTCCTTTTCCCCTTCCATCTTTGTTTGATCTGTACATTGTATCTTTATTTCCTTGGGAGCAGCCAAAAGTGCCATTAGCCTGCAGAAGCAGCTAAATCACAGAGCAGAGCCATAAAGCGTGGTAACAAAGCAAAACCTACATGGAGTCAATTCCACATACAAAGTACTAAGTGACACTGTATCTGATTGTGTGGTAGGCCTGGTCATTCCAATCAGCACTGCCTTTTGATTCACTAGTTGAGAGAGAGAGAGGAAAAATCCATACACATCCCCTTTCCAAGAGCTACTGATACCAGGAAGGAAAAAAACCACGAATTCTCTTCTGTTAATGACATTTCACTGAAGGCCCACTAAAAAGAGATGTATTAAACCAGGAGACAGAACCATATTTTGCCTATTTTTTGGCATGTACAATGCAGTCAAACTAGTGTTTTTAAAATTAGTACTACTTTCCCCCTTGTTTCAACAACATTGCTAAAAATGTAAAACTCAACTATTTTAAACTATTTATAAATAGCATAACTGATACTTATTTAGGAGTCAGGAGCACTTTCCCCCTGAAAAAATGTTACATTAAATAATTTAAGTCATTTAAGTAATAAATTTATGTCATTCTGGTAGTCTGAAAGAGAAAGAAACTACAAAAAAAAGATGAGCTATTCAGAAACAAATACAGAGCAATTTTTAATCACTATGTAAGATAAGCAGCTTCCTATGAGCCCTGAAGAGTGCATTAAGACTATTTTTCCTAAAAGGTGCACGTAATGGAAACTGAGGTTGCGTTGCTTGACAAATGGTCTTTTTCATTTCTCCTTCCTTGTAAAACTGATTTGCAATAAAAAAGTTATGTGTTTCCTATACTTAAAAAAATGTATTGGAGTGTACAAGCCTCTCCCAGCTCCATACAGAGCAACATGAACTCTAGGCTTTCAGTTCATGTTTTAAAATATATCCTTTATTAGAAGTATTTAAAGTCTGGAGGCAAAAATAAAACCATGACAACAAAATCCTGGCTTAGATTTCTATAACTTGATCCCATCCTACTTTTGTAAGTATGTCAAACTTTTTTTAAGTAACTCTAGGAAAAGAAAAGATTAGTATTCCTATTGTTAACACAAAAGCTGAATTTTTGCTATTAGATAAAGACCAAAATGATCTGTCATCTCCTTAAATAATTTTAAAAATAAGGTCAGTGCTGTGTAGTTTATCTGGCTGACCTTATTCATGTTTTTTGTCATGACTGCATACAGATTAAGTTTTACATGAAGTTCCAGGTCATTCACACCATGTCCAAAGTAACCTTATAAAAGTACCTTTTTCAGAGCATTTTTATCTTCATGTGCTTTTGAGAAAAGGCAGGTGACTCCCCTGTGCAACTCACTTCTCATATTCCTACTGTATCAAACATATGATATGCTACTCAATTTGAATTGATATATCCTTAGAATTTGGTTTTATAAATGTACTTCAGAAGTGCCAATTGTAATATTTCTGCCTTCAACCTCTACTCCGCTATCAAATAATTGACAGGCTTCCCTGGGACGGGAGAGAAGTTTTAGGGGAAAGACAAAACCACAACACTTACAGACAGACTTACAGCACCAGTTACTTCTTCATATTAAGTGTTTGAATTCTTGTGAGGGCCACAGAGTTACAGCACATATACAAAAGAAACAGGGAAGACACAGGGGCAGATGAAGACAAACGAACTCAGCAATGAGGAGTTATGCAATTTGTGAAGAGTAAGGGGCAAACATACCATTCAGTGTTGCAATCATGAAAACCAGCAAAATTAATTTAAGAAGTGATACTCAAAGAGTGATAATTAATTGTATTGCATACACCTGGAAAAGAACTCAATGCTAGAGCATGGCAAGCGCAGATAGACAGCATAAACTGGAATAGACTTTTGTAATGGAAGTCTGGCTTCTTGTCTGTTTTTTCAGTCCTTTGCTGTGCCACTGCTTCATGCCCCTCTGGGTATCCATTTGCCTCTGGCTTCACAGCACTACACCTGCCCTGCTGAAGCATCTCAGAGCCCTGAAATGTAGATCCCTGTAAGCAGGAGTCTGAGATCAGGAAGGCCATGCACAGCTAAATGGCCTCCCCCTGCCCTTTTTTGTTTGCTTATAGCAAAAGGTGCTATTCGCAGCCTTCTCATATTTGGGTCAACATGACTTGTATCTTTGGCCACCCAATTGCTTTAGCAGTACTTCTGTGATTAAGTTTTGCAACTGCAAGCAGCCCTGGTGACTCCAGAAAACCCTCTGCAGTGAGCTACAACTCCTGTACAGACATAAAATGTGTCCTGACACAATTTGAGGCATAAAACAGAGACACAGGCAATGAAGGCAGTTCTCATTTATTCTATAGACTTCAAGACAAGGTGTTTACCCATAAAGATCTACATTCAAAAGCAATCAATGCAATTATTTTGTCTATCTGTAAAATTTAGGGTGCTGCAAGTCCAATCAAGAGCTTCTGAATTTTCAAGTTACTAATATAGCATAAATATCTTTCCTATGGGTATCTTCCAGCTACTGATATTCAGCATTTTCCACTTAAACCAACAGAGCGCATATAACTCAAACTCTTGCTACCCAAACTAAGAAAGTTCCACTTAGATCTACGGTTTCCAATAAGGAATGAAGCTATAGTATTTCAGGACCTGAATAACATTTAAAGCATTTAGTTCCCAGGATGGCTGAACAACAGCAATGCTGCTTTTGCAGTAAAATTAACTGAATTTCACGTTTTATATACTTTGATGGCAGTCAGCATACACTTCCCTCCCTCCCTACCCCCAGTGCAACCACACAGGACCCCCTTTCCACAATTTAGTCTCTGTCTGCTTCTTTATGTCCAATCATGTATTTAAAGTACTACCTTAATGTATGCTCATCAGAAATACCAAAGACTTCAATAATAATGACGCCATAATTTCTGCAGGACATCACATTTCAAGCTGAAATCCTTGATGCTTTGACAAAACTTTCTTATTTATTGCACAGTATTTAGAAGCAGCGGCTTGTTAGTCCATGCAGAGGAAGATCTTTATCTCTTAATCACTGTGGGTCAACACAGCAGGTAATTCCAAAGTGGCTTTCTACAGATGACCTTTGACTGCATATTCTTACCCCTCCCTTCAGCCAGAGCTCACATTTGTATGGCCATATGCTACGAAAACACAGAAAACAGATCTAGCTGAAAAGTATTTTTTTCTGATAGATCAGTTTGATCTATCTCACAGTGTAGCCACACCAATGCTTCAGCTAGTAGATCATGCAAAAATGATGTTAAATACATCCTATTCTGCTGCCTTATTATTAAGGCACTCACTGGCAGACAGCCAAGTTTAAGATGTTAAACTGCTACAGTTCAGTTTGCCAAAACACGTCTACCAGACCTCTCAGCAAGAAGTAATTTTATTAAGAAGCAAGTATTTTGCTTAAAAAATACCACACAACTCCTCAGCTGCAGTCTTCAGCTCCAGTTTAGGATGGCTCTAGCCAGCTGGCTAAGTCTTCTCGTGAATTAATTTCCAAAGTCATGGCACTGCATAGGTGTGCTGCCTTATGTGTAAGCCTCATGGTACTCTGTAAGAAAGCTCTGCGCAACTGATGCTAAGTAAATGACAGGTACTTGACAGATTATCTAAACTAACCTTTAGCTTCCTAAAATACAAGTGCTTTCCCAGAATCAGATGTCTATATAAAGACAATACCCTAAGACTTGTTATTACATGCTGAATTTACTGCCACAGACTAAAGGAATCAGTTCATTAATTACAAAGATTTTTGGAAGGTAGTTCAGTGAATAGTAACAGTTTGTTACTTAATGAGGTCAAACATTCCTACTAACTAAAGTGTATCAAACTGTTCCATGAAAACTGAGATAAATGCATACAAAGTTGATTTGTATCATACATGCTGCTTGGCTCCCTTATCTTCACAACAGTTCTGCAGTAATATTTTGTTATTGATTTTGGACAGTAACAATTACTGTCCACTGTGCTAAAAAAAATCTAACAAAACTTAAACCACAAGGGATAAAGCAAAACTTAGAACTAGTAAAAAGATCCATCAAGCCACTAAAACCATATGAAAGGTTCACAAAAAACAGCTGAAGTCTTCAGGAAAACTTCCAGTCTCACTAACATCATGGAAGTTAGGAGAGTACAGAATTCAAGACTGCACTTATTTTTAATGATTCCTTCCTTACTTTCTAGATGATGTCAGAAATCTGACAGTAAGACAGCTTTGCATTGATGTGCATGCACAGTGACTGAAAATATCTTTCCTTGAAAAATAATTAATAGAAATCATAGGGAACTAAATTAATATTTTAAACCCAGTATCTGTTCAGTACTGTAAATGGTTATATTTTATGCCGCGCAAATATGAAAAAAGTATGAGACAAAACAAAGTGACTCAGCAGACAGTGACAGACTGGCCATATGTCTTTGCAGATTCTATACTGAGCAGGGGAATTTCCACAATGTCACTCAAAAGTAGATCAGAAATTAGTTCCACTCAACTGGACACAGAATATGAGAGGTACTTCATAAAATACAAAGGACAAAAGAATGGAGACAACCAACAAAGAGCGCATTCCAGGTACGCAGAACTACCAAGAAAGCAGCACAGGAATAACAGAAAGCCAAGTTGGAAAGCACAACTGAGCAGAAGAGCAAGAAAGCAGGGTTATATCTGGTTCTTAGAGATCTCATTTCAGTGCTATAAACAAGCAGCATGAGAATGAGCATACATATACATAGGAACCTATCTTGTAAATGTCTGTGTAGTATGCTGATCTTACTAGCAGATACCCTGATATTAGCAGCAGATAAATAAGAAAACTTCCAGTCTCAGCACAAGAAAGCAGTCTGCACAAAATCTAAGAATAATGCCACCAGCACTTTGACGTTATTTGCCTCTATTTGTTGCCATGGCATACCGGAAGATAAGAAATCTGTTACTTTACATCTGGTCAGTTTTATGACATATTCAAAAGTTGATTGGCATCTGCTCGAGGTGACACATTGTTGACAACCAGATGCTAACTGCAGGAAAATGGAAGGAGAGCTACTGGGGATGGAGGGAAACTCAAGTTGTTCAATCTCTTAACTAAGACAGATAGGCATCTTTAAGGTTTCACAAATAATTGATGATGATGATCATTAAGTAACTGGATAGATGCTCAGTGTTTTCAAATTTCTTGATGTAACAACAGTTCTTGTTTATAAACAGTAAGTCTGGAAGTTATGATTTTTGCTACAGATACCTTAGACTTGGACATTTTTAGAATTAAAATACATCCTCATTCAAACAAGAAGTCTCTTACAGTGCTTGCTAAAAAGGATGAAGCTGAGCAATTGTTTACTCTTTGAAGAAGGTGCTATGGCCTCCATACATAACACCTGAATGTTAGTGTCACTATATTACACTACAATATCATGGCAGAGGGATAAAAACTGGCAAGGACACTATGGTCGCTTGATACCAAAAAAACCTGACTGTAGATATCAATGCAACCATGGTACTGTATCCTGACTACATGGACAAAAATATCAAGAAGGAAGACGATGCTGGACTAAATGACCTCCACCAGTCCCTTTCAATCTATTTGATTTTGCGATAAAGAAAACCTCAGAGATCTAGTTAAAAGTTAAGGAACATTTCTCAGATTTTTTTAATCTATATAAGCCAGATATTTCATTAGATGCAACCTTCAAGAACGCTGGTGTCATATAATTTCTTTACAAACAAAAGACTTCAGTCTTCCCAGAATTAAGAGCACTAAACATATGAAGATTTTATTTTCAATATTCCTTAAGAGAACATCTAAAATTTAGGAAGAGAAGCTATTATTCTGCCACCAAGTAGAGCATCATGAAAGCAGATAATTCCTCTAAACTTCATTAATTTTATTCAAAAAGAAAGAAAAGATCTGTTAAAAAGTTGACCAAAGAAATATTCATTCTTTCTACAGATTTTTCACAGATTCGCTGGGTCAACTTGTGATCAAATTGGAACTTCAGTAACAGCATCATTGGAGAAGACAGACAATTGCCTCTATAGTACAAGGCCTCAAGAAGCATTTAGAGAACAATTTCCAGAAGCAGTTTTCTAAGCACTTTCTTCCACCCCTGGCTGCTCATTACATTATCAAGGTGACACATGAAAACAGAAAAAAATACATTTAGATGATACAACATGAATAATCTAGTATTATAGAACTTTCAAGTTGACATGATGGTCTGCTTTTCTATCCAACAGATCACTCAAACATACCTTGACTCATTAGCAAGTGCAGACTAATAAAACTGATCCAGGCAGGTGAGTATATAGGTGAGCCTGGTATGAAGCCAGTTTCAATGTAACTGCAATCCTGAATTTTGCATAGATCCTTCCATCAGTTCCCATCCAAAACAGAGTGACCACTACATATGCATTTAATGAATTATCAGTATAGTCCCTTTGAGTTTTTGCAGCCTTTTAGGATTTAAAGCCAAAATTTCAAAAAGTTCCAAAACATCTCATCTTACAGAGTTAAGTATGAAACTGATACCAAAGTTCTCCATTTGCTGCATATTTCTGAGTTGGCTACAGGAAGAAGTTCCTGTGGAAGAATGAACAAAGGTATAACAGGGCTCCAGGCATACAAGATAACATAGAATATGGCATTCAGTAAGAAAAGCATCCCTTCTGAATGACCTAATTATGCCGGAAGATAAGGTGTTTCCAACTGGTGTGGAAGAGTGTCCTCCTTTGTTTATTCTCTTGTATACCTGCAATACTTAAGGAATTTTTTTCTCCTCCAGAATAGGATCTGATATTGATTGACAAGATCATTATGTGGTTAGTGCTCTGTAAATGAATCAAGTTATTACATCTCAATTAAAATGTTTCAGTTTAAGAACTGCACTGGTATTGCCAAACAAGAAAGTATTTTTTCCAGGATGTCAGCACTGTTCCTAAGGTCTGAGGTTCCTTTTCTCAGAATTAGTAACATACAAATTTTGTGGTACTCTTCAGAATGCAATAGTACACCAGTACTCATGGCTACCAAACACAGGATACTTTCTTTTATTCTGGTTTTCTTGCCTAGTGCATGCCTAGTGTTTTTTTCTTAAAGAACAAAGTACAATATAGGCCAATATAAATGTTGTACTAAGGACTAATAGATTAAGAACACTGTTAGCAATAGCAAATATGAAGCTCTTAGAATATACCCATAAATCCATCCTTTCAGTGACTTATTCTATATTCAATTTCTTTAGAGACTAAAAGAAGACCACATTAACCTGTTCATTATGCTTCACATTTTGAACAATTTTATTTTCATCTGAGCTTGAAAGATTTTTCAGAATTGTTTTCTATATGGAAAAATGCATCTGTGAAAGAGCCTGTTCAATGTCAAAATGGAATAATTACATATTATGTATTAGATAATTGCATAGCAATTCTTTTGTTAGTCTAATCTATTAAGTAATTCTGTTACAATGTGCATGCTTTAAAAATTATAAATATTTCAAGTGACTTTTTATTAACTGATTACAGATATCTGTCTTTAAGATCATACCTGTTTAAATAAACCGATAAGAACATTCATATGAACAGTACTTAAAAGTCACCAACTACTACCTTAGATATTTCTTTTAAATACACATCAATACACATCTTGATGACATCAGGACTGGAACGGCAGTATCCTCAAGAATGCAAAACAAGAAGATTGTTTTCAATGCAGAAAAATGTGCAATGAATTCCTCATTTGCTCTTAAATATTGCTATAAAGTTGTGGAAATGCAGCACTCTTAAAAACAATGTTAGGGTCATGACCGGAAAAGTGGTTCAAAAATGTGCACGGCAGAGCTCGGTTTTTTGTTTGTTTTTCCTTTTTTAGAATGCCTTCATGTCGCAGAAAGTTCCCTGCTAGCCTAATGTAATGCTTTCATTTTTCTAATTATGCTGAAACATCAGTTAAGAGCCTACCTGATGTTTTGGAGAATTTGCTGTGCTGGGATTGATATTCCGCAATGCCTAAGAGTAAAAATAAGATGGATAAAAATTACTTTAGCTGCATGGTTTACCTATGCAGGCTGTCTTATAAACACCATCTTGTAGTATCAAGCCCCCGAGACAGGCCAGATGAGACAGGATAAGGGAGTTAAGAAACTATGAAAATCACGACACAGTGAAACAAAACTCACAAATTTACCAAGGATACATATTTGACAGATAAGCTTAATGACTAAGGAGAACAACATGAAGAGAACTGGCTGTCACCTGGTCCAAAGTTAGTCAGGTTCTCAATGACAACTGAGGCAAGAAGACAATTAGAAGGCCTACCTAGAAGCATGCTAGCGCAGGGTAAAATGTTTGTTGGTGGATTAATTGCAAAGCAGGAGCAGCAGAAGCCCAGGTGCTTAAGCGGAGAGAAAGTCCTGATGCCACCTTTGCAATGTATTCTTACCTAGAGTACTATAAAAAGTAACGGCTGTAAAGATGACCCATCTTACACCAAGAGATGCTGAAGATTCCTACAAAACAGGCCTTGACTACAAAGGGGATAACAGGAGTCAGATTCCAGGACAGAATACTGCAGGTGATGAAGAAAGAGAAAAGCTGTCTTTGAGGACATTAAGATATTATCCTCTTCTGATACAAGGCCCATCACCCAAAGTGAAAAGGATAAGATTTTAGAAGGTTTTCCTCAAAGAAAAGATTAGTGTTTTCTCTGGCAGCATCAAAAAACCAGAGAATATCCTAAGTATCTAGCACAGATGGTAGCAACTCTTAAAACATTCAGATGGAAAAATTGAAGCAGAAGGCTTAGAGTCAAAAAGAGGTCAAGCCCGAATTCAAAATCCAGAGATTGAAAAGTCCAGTCCTACACTTAACATCTGCTACAGTGATATTAACATAGTAGAAAAACACTGAAAGGAATAGCTTGCAGCTTAATTATGAATTTTGAAATTCTTCAGCGTAAGAAAACCACAGGTTCAAATGCAGCACGAGTGATTTAGCTGTTCCATGCTCACTCCACTGTTGAATAGATACAATTCCGGCAACAAGGTGTCTCCTCAATGTGTCTTACATAAAGTTTAAAAGTCCTTCAAAATACTACAGACTACCACGGGTTCTAAAACTGACATCTTTCCTCCTTAAAAGGGAGAACTAAAGAAGCTATGGAAACCAACTTTTTGCCTTTTGCATGACTTGGAACTCAATGAATATGAAATGTATCCTCAAGAGGAATATCCAATCACATCAACAGTCCATGTTGTCATCCTTTTAGTTTATGAAACCTGTTATTAGAGTTTTTTAGAGGGAGGAGTAAGGGAGGAAAACCAAATCCTTCAGTCAGATACTTTCATTAACAAAGCTGGTATCAGTAAGAGAATGAATTCAGACCTTTTTGATCTCAAGGCTTTTTGAGCAGTCACTGGTCTTTAAGACTCACTGAAACAATGACTTAGTCAAATTAAAACATAACATACAAAAGAAATAGTGGAAGTAGGTGTCTAACCTGTGGCCTCACCTGCCGAAGCAGTTCTTGATGCTTCAGTCTCAGCCTTTCTTTCTCCATCTGTAGCTGCTGAAGTCTCATCTGCTGCTGCTGATTGGAGCTACTCCCACCCATCACACCACCCTGGGGACTCTGAGGAGCCAGAGGTGGTGGCTGTTTCACTGGAGCACTTTGGCTGATTCGTTGATTCATGGCTAAGGAACCAAAACAATAAATATTTAAAAAATAAATTCAAACAAATACATGTAAGGAAAGTATTATCCATAAATGAATATATTAAAAAAATTATATGACAGGCTATGACAGTGCAAAACATGCAGTTACACTGATGTTCAGAGTGTGAAATGTATGCTCACACTTATGAGCAATCATTGTGTGTACAGTTAATGCAGTAGTCTCACATTTAAGAGTACATACTTGTTCTAAAAGTTTCTGAAAATAGTTAAATATGTAAGCTGGTGAAAAATTCAAAAGTGGTAGTAAAATATTTCAAGTTGAATTAGAAGGTTCTCCCTTCTAATAAACTATTTTCACTTTAGAGACAAATAGTACAAAGTAACTTTTTTTTATTCGTGTGAAATCTTGGAATCATTGAACTCAAGAACAGAGAATGACAAAACGGATCATCCCACTTATACTGAACTACATGTAGTTAAAGGTTACCATTCTTCCCATTGTGGTGCAGGTCATGCAACAAGCATTCACATCCTTGTCATATCAAGATTTTAGTGTTACAGACTCTATTTAATAGAGCTTCTTGGCAGATGAATTATACAGCCACAACTACTTACATTAACATAGGATTTTGCATCATTTTCTTTTACTCCACAGCAGTAAGCAATACCTCTTTTCTGAGGAGTGGAGAAGAAAATGTGCCACCTCGTATGCCTAATGCACAATAAGAATCCATCTTCCCTTCCCACATGAAATCAAGGTCTAAAACAATTTTATTTTATAAAATAATGCTTGACTGGGATGCATCTACTTGACAGGCCTGATTTCTTCCTCATGAGACCCATATGGTAAAAGTCTACAGAGGGACTGGAGTTCCCACAGTGAAACGGAGGGCTGGAAAAGGCTGATTGTATTGCAAGAACAAAATTCAAGGGCTTTCAGTTTTGGAATTAGCTCTCCATCCTGTTGTCTGTAACAGCCTGAATCTGTTAACATTCACAATATGCTGCAGAATACATTTGCTGAAGCAGTGATAGGAGAATGGTATACTTTTTTTCTGGGAATGAGGATTATAGTTTATGGAACCTGAGAAAAAAAACGGGAGAGCTTCTTTTAGGATGACAGGGTGATTTGTGGCCAAGAAAACCATCTGTTGATTTAGTTTGATTTAATGTCCTCATCTTCTAGAGGATTCCTAGAACACTAACACTTCTAACTACCATAACAAAGGAGAATTATCTCATAAAGAATCTGTATCATCTTTTCACTGAAAAGCCCTTCAGCCTCCACTGTCTTCTGAATGTTCAGCTTAAGGTACAGTAATGCTTTCCTTCTGTTACAAGAAAGTCTATGTATATTTATCGCACAATAACAATAAAAATGGCTGTTCCTTCACAGTCTTGCTTGCTTTTCCCCTTGCTATAGCTCATCTTTCCACTGAGAGGTAATATACGAAGAAGATATGACATATGCTCACTGGAGAGATAACAGAAAATGAAAAGTACTAAACCAGTTACAGACTCAGCTGTTCAGTCTACCCTTTCAACTAATCCACCAGTCAGAGTCAATAGTCTAGTAGGCAGATAGGTCACATTTTCATGAGTCAAGTCAAAATAAAATGGTGTCAAATAGCTTGAAGTAATTTGAAATAATATTTTATGCAGTTACCTGAGAGCTTCATATATATGATCGCTAATAAGATGAAACTTCCTGTAAAGGTAAGTGGACCAGTGAAGTTGGAATAGAAAGTGAATCCCAGTACCAAGCAGCAACAAGGTGAATACCAAGGGCTGAAGGATCAACTGCAACCCACAAGTCCCATCCTGATCCAGCATGGAAAAAAAATAGTGAGGACGTGACATTCCTGTGGATCAAAGCTTAAAACCAAGCAGTTGATGTTACATGACACCCAGCGCCACTTCACCATGAGAACTGAACTTCAAGAAGAAAGTGACAAGAATCAGATAATTAACCAGATCTGTGACACAAGATGTGGTCTCTAAGGCAGCAACAGGAAGACTGGCCCCAAGACACTGGAAAATGTTAAGCAAAAGTTCTAACAGCTTCTAACATCCTGTGAGGATGTGGGCAGTGAACTTTTAATTACAAGCTCCAAGACCTCCACTGGGCAAAGTCTGCTGGAAGACTGACAGCAATCAGACTACCTCAAATCAGTTTACCAAATTGTGTCAAAGCTGAAACTAGAGGAAGCAATGCAAAAAGAAAGGCTGCCCATCGAGCAGCTCCAGACAAGGTACACATGACATTGCTGGAGTGGGGAATATTATGTCCTGCTTTCTCTTTTTTTCAAGTCTGGAACCAGGACCATGTCTTTTTCTTTATGTATCTTACCCTCTTTCACCTTAAAAGCAGTAATGAAGGGGTTAGTAGGGAACAACAGAGAACAACAGCCTTCTCCTGCCATGAGTTAAATCTGCAACTCCATCCGAAGTTTATGCTATCCTTCAGAAGTTCCAGGATTCAAACCCTGTTATTAAACATGATGGAAAGTCAATTACAGTGTAAAATCAAGAGGGAGACAAGTTAGAAAATGACAATCACCTGAAAGAATCACACCTAAGTTAAAAGTGGACTACCTAGTTTGTAAAAATTAAGTAACCAAAGCTGAAAAATGTCAATTTTCTTTTGGTTAAAAAGGCTGCCTTTTTGGTCCAGTCCCCAATGATACAATCATGGTTGTGGAGTCCTGCCTCAATGTAGTTCACAGCCAAGTCATGTTACAGATAACCTCATAAAAATTTAACAGTGTCTAACCTTAGTTAAACACTTAAAAGTGCAGTATCAATAGCATTCCTTCAACATGTTACGATTCTGTTCTTCCTGCATGCACCATAGAAGTATGTTTCCCTAGGTCTCCTTTCCACTAATAGGCTACTGTGTAAATAATTTCCTGCTCCTGCCAAATGCTTCCTACTTTATATAGATGTATCTTTCTGACAATTGTTTGTATTATTTCTGTTCTTTCTGACCACTGTTTGGTCTGTTCTTTTCATCTACTGATTTTGCAACTAAAACTGTAAGAAAGTAATCATGTTTCTCTGATGTTTTTCATTTTACTCCCTCATTTTAGATCCCCCAAATGCCTTCTAATGTCTGTTTTTAAAGTAATTTTCTAACTGAAAGTGTATCTAAAACAGGAATATCACAAGATACTGAGACTTTGGTGTATACTTAATATTCATCAATAAATGTTAGGGGAAAACTTAATGAGATGATTTGGTAAGTCTTCAGAAACTGAACCTATAACTCCAGTTTCTAAATTATTATTAATCAGGTATCCATTAAAAGCATAATTCCGAACATCTTGTTATTTCAAGAATGAAAGTGCAAAAGACTTCAAATTGATAAGACTTTAAACTGTCCTCAAAAAAATCATGGAGATATTTTTTATACGACAGGACTATTTTTAACTGTGAATATAAACTAAAAGTTAGGATATTAAAAGATGCTGCTAACTGAATTTCACTGATATAATGTATCCAAGTGAAGAATAAATGGGAAAAAAAACCCAAAACAGTCAGTAATTTTCAGCCACCTTACTGATAACACGTGTGCTATCCTTAAGGGCAAAAGAAAGAAAAATGTAATTTTCTATCATTTCCAACACAGTATTTAATGAAAAGATAGGAAACACATCTTGTTTCAATGACAGTAAAAAAGAGGGGTTTCAAGTTTTCTGTCTTTGCTTTGGAGTTGGGTTTTTTGTTTGTCTTGCATTTGGCTTGTTTTGTAGTTCATTTTTTACTTGTGTTTCTTTTATTTGTTTATTTGGTTTTTTACACCCTCAATTCTCCATTACTTACCAAGGACCCAACTGCAGAAATCTGCACTCTAAAGAACATGCTTATCTGTGTAATCTTAGATAAGAAAATTTTACTTTTTCCACACCTCATAGGTTTGTGATGACCCTGACATGCACAGCTCTTTTTACTGCTTTGAATTCAAAGGCAAAGAGCTGCATTTTACCTATTAGCTAGATAAAATATCTATTATCTATTCCCAGTTTTCTAATGCGTCCTGTTCCCTACCTTCCATGGCTATGGAAAGCCTTTAAATAAGGGGCTCTGCACCCACACAGCGGAGGCTGCAAAGACCTCACAGGCAGAGCAGGAACAAACAAGTCTTTGTTTCTAGAAGAGGGGGATTTGAGGGAGGAGGGGCAGACAAGTTAAAAAACATGGGCAACTTAAGACAATAAAAAATATCTTGTTGTCCTATAGTATGGCTTAGCTTCACAATCTGCAGGATATAGTCAATTGTAATTGCTGCAATACACTTTTGAGAACAGAAAAGTAGTGGTCTTCAAATCCTACACATTAAATATTCTACTGTCCAAACTCAACAGCAAAAATGCCTCTTCTGTACTGCAGCAAATAATACCTGACAGTTACTGAAAAAAAGTTTAGACTGCTATCTACATGATAAATACTAAATGCAAAAAAAAAAAACAAACCAACAAAACCTCACCAAACCACAGCCCCTAAAACCAAACAAAAACCCAAACCAAACCAGCAAACAAAACAGAAACCCCCAAACCAAACCAAACAAACAAAAAAATCCAACAATAAAACCAACCAAAGAAAACTCAAAATCAAGAGGGAGAAACTATTACCAGGCATTGATGCTAGAGAGAAAAGGCCAGCAGATTGTTAACAACTCAAATATAAAAAGGCTAATTCTCTCCCAAGATCCTCTGTCAATTGAAAATCACAAGTCCCAGGGCCATTACAACTTGGAGTAACACAGTACCTCTCCCCTATGCAGAACTACATGCAGAGATTGCACCCTTAATGATTAAGGGGCACAGCTGAATGTTTGATGTTTTTTCTTTCATTATAATTTCACCCTTCAAAGCAAAACCTAATCTGCAAAATTAAAGACATTATTTAGTTGAACAAACAACAACAAAAAAAGTTCAGGATTTGAGCATACTATAACTGACTGTCCTTAGTAATAAGAATCAATGTTTCCATTGGAGAAACTGAAAAAGAGAACTTGTACCCTTCAGCTTCATTTAAAAAACAGACATAATTTTTCTCATTCTGCATTATATTTAGCTATGGTCAGGTTCTTACATGGTGCTACTTTGCAACTGCAACAAAGGCAAAAATCATCTCTGATTAAATTTGAAAGAGCTCTGAAGAAAAAGAAAAATTACCATCAGAATTTGAAAGAGTGAGACTTGGAAATAATAAAAACAAGTTCCAAGTGACTTTTAAAGGAGAGGCTTGGAACAACGATTTTTTATTTAATCAAGGTATAAGTAATATTTCCAGATTACATTCTTTATAATGCATTGTATTTTACTTTAAGGAAATCCCAGTTGCACTTTCATAATGCTGTTGTTATAAAACAACCTAAAAATTAGCACAATAAAGTATTCCATTGCTTTCTGTCTCTGACTAACCTGAGAATCCTGGAACTTAAAGAGTATTGGGAAAACCTGAAACAGTTCTCTCAGTTCATTTTGCTCTCTTAAGTGCACAAACAAACTTTAGTGTCTTAGTCAGGTAAAAAGAAATATTCACAGTCTCCCGAGGTGAACTTTTGGTTAAAACAAGATCTATCCAATGAAAATACTATTACAGAAGCATGTCCAAACTACTGACTGCTTACACTGTATTTATCAATTACGTGCATTCCAATGAAATCAGTATTCTTTTTGTTCTACTACCACTATTGCACCTGGTGATTAAAATGATATAAATTTCCTTTTTCTTTGATAAAGATGCCATCGTTTTTAAAAGCCTTTCTGCATTGTAAAATGCAGAGGTTCAACAGGTGGATTCAACAGCACCACTAAGACTGTAGCATCTACACACAAACTCTCAACAGACTGGGAAAATAAATTAAGAGTAGAATGCTGTGTCAGGTTTTTACCCTCATAGCAGTCAATAGCAGTATTTAGGAAGCACTTTCACTTAACATATGCCACTTTCAGAACAACTGAAATATTCTGTCCAGCAAGAAAAGCAAATATAAATGAGATTCAGCAGTAAAGTAAGTAGCTATTAGGAACTTCTGCTCAATGCATAGATACAAAACAAAACATTTTCCACTCTTTAAAAAGAAATACATTTTAATTTTGAAAGTCAATACAATTTTGAAAAGATTTTATTTTTAAAGCTTCCTACAGAATGCAACTGACGTGATACATATTAGTACTACAGGAGAACTATGTAAGGCACTGCATTGGACAGATTCTGAGAAGAAAACCAATCTAATGTCATCTAAGTTTAAATGGTATGTGTGAAAAACAGAAGCGCAGGAAACCAAGCTCACCAAGGCCCCATGTCTGTCCACTCACTATTTGGGAAAATATATTTAATGAAAGCTAGTTCACATTTCAGAATGAAGTTTCATCAGCAAACAGTCTACATACGGGTATTAGCTACAAACAGTTTCACTGCTTAATCACCACATAACACTCCCTGGGTTAAACAGGCCAAAAACTTTTTTTTTTTTTTAAATGCTAGTCTCCTTCAATTTATTTCAAGGCAACCAACCCTACGTATATGTATGTGCATATCTGATCTTTTTTAAAAATCTCTGTCATAGGCCCATTACAAATGATTAAATAGGAATTAAAAAATCAACAGTATACTGTCAAGAAACATTTCTGTATCTAAGATACTGCAATCATGTCTTAACACGATTGAATTCAAAAAGAAAAAAAGCTGAAGCTTCTTTGAATTTAAGATGATATATGATTAGAGTATATAATTATTGTATACATATATATATTTAGATAATAGATAAGGAATTATGTGTTCAAAATGATCCATCTCTAACTTTTAACATAGCTTGCTCATTAACAGAGAAGTGCAAACTGTAGTATTAGAAGGACATGGTGGAAAAATGTGCCTATTAGGAGTGTAGTTTCACTATCACAGCTGCTTAGCACAAAACTGGAAGCATGCATTATTTTTACTGGAACACAGACATCACTAGCAATAAATCTTTCTCTAAGAGGACTAAACTACTCTGAAAACAAAACAAAACCCCAAACAGGTATAAACTCACATAAACCCACTGCCCTGAAAAATCCTTAATAAAAATGTGGTTTTCCCCCCTCTTTATTTGTTTAGAAATATTCTACATAAAGTAGATAATCGCATCCTGACACTTTACTTGTGGACAGATTTAATTACTTCTTCAGTGAACCCTCTTCAGTTAAGAGGTATAAATACATCCTGTTTTCACACAAACTAAGATTTCACTTCCTGATATGATGCTGCACAAGTATTTATCATTACTACCATAAAGGCAGCACCTGGCTATTACAAAGGGATACTTACCAATGAAGTTTCATCTGTCTCTGCAGATTTGCAACAGACTCACTTTCACAGAAGTCACTGATTCACTGAAAACTGATGCTGCTTCACCTGTACACACTCTCTGACACACATACCAAAATACATAAGCCTTTTCCCCATCCTAAATGATCTGCTGAAGCGTTCTTCTGCAAAAACAGACATAAGGAACTGAAAAAAATGTCATACCACAAGACCTTTCAGATGAGTCAAATCCTCTTTGTTCTATGGAGTATGTAAAGAGGATATGCCATTGCATTTGCAGATCAAAACCACTTGTGGCTCATGCTCTGCCTTTTGTACAAAAATGGAAGGCAGATTTGGAACTTAAAGTCTGAAATGCTACTATGACCAGACACAAGGTCTGTTTTTTTGCTTTGTTTTGTTGTTGTTTGTTTCTTGTATTTTTTTTGTTTTGTTTATTTTTGGAGTTTGTTTTGTTTCTTTTTTTTTAACTAGACAAAGGCCAGAAACCAATTTTCCAGTCTAGGGTTCCCATTCTATCTTACCCACAAACCTACATCTGGAAAGGCTTCTACAAACCAGTTGGAAGAAATATATTAAACAAAGTGCTAGACAGGTAAGGGATAAGAAAACAACGCTTTGGAATACTTCTTTCTAATTTCAATACTTAAAAATTAGCAGATGCTCTGAAGTTTAATCTTTTAAGTGAATTAGAAGCTTGTGTGTTTGCTTGCCCTTTTTTTAAAAATAGAAATAATAGATATATGTTTCAATGAAATGTACATTTTACTACAGTATTTCTGAACAAGCCCTTTTCGCTGTCCAAAGGTGCAATGTTTTTACAATACAAAAAAAAGGAAGCAGAAAATCCTGATGTGCATTCTCCATACTCCTACTGTCATCATCGGTTTTATTCTACTTCCTACTTCTGCAGTTTAATCAGCTACTGTACACAGAGTCCCTGTAACACTTTCCAGAATGATATTAAACACTCTCTGGCCTTACCTTTCCCCTCATCCAAAATTCATTCAGAACTTCAAAGAATATTAACCTAATCTCTAAGTGGAAGTAAGAAAAATAAAGTCATGGCCATGATTTCAATCCGAGGTCACATCCTTTGCTTCAGACTAGCTATCGCAGCTCCAGCAATTGAAAGAACAGAAGGAAGGAGACTGGATGTGTATAACACTAGTATCATCACTAGTTACAAACCTTTAAAACTGAAGTCTGGAATAATATAACAAGAAAACTGACACAGTACCTTGTTTTACTCCAATCCCTGAAGACACTTGTCTGACTACTCCAATGGAGTACTTACTGTTTCCACACCTGGCTTAACCCAACAGAGACAAAGAAATCAGCTGCCAGGTTCCAGAATTTTCTCACTTCGAGTCTGCTGTCCCATCTTCAAATTTAACAAATTAAGTATCCTCAAAAAGCAAATTATTTTAAGTTGCATTTCAAAATCAAGTCCTGTCATCTGCAAACTTAAGTAACAGTAAAAATCCCTTTAATGTTATTTGATACAAAAGCTAGTTCTTGGAAACTTGTAGCAATAAAGTTGAATGATTCCAAACTTCAACTGGTACTAGGAAATTTAATGTTATAGAAAAAGCAGATGTTATACTTCACCAACTCCAGACATTCAGAATGCACAGCTGACCTGCTTCCTATCCAGATGTTCTTTAATTATCAAGGAAATGTATTAAGTTATCTGGAAAGCTTAAAAATCCAGTAGGATCCGTGAAGAATGACCAAGGAACAACAGCAGAAATGACAAAACAGTCCAAAACATAAGCTCAACCTGATACTCCGATTAACTTAGAAGAAAATCTTCTACATTAAAAAAAAAAAAAAGCAATTTGATGTCCCTTATTATGAGGCCTCTAAAGGCACTGAGAAGGTAGGACAGCATGTTTGTACCAGATGCTCCACTAGACAAGAATCCTGCTGACATAGGCCTGAGTACCATCCCTCCTCTCATTCCCATTCCTTTGATCCCATGTCATAAGAAGACCCTCCATTCTTACTTAGTTCTTTCCTAGATTTTAAAGCTTGTGAATTCTCTGAATGCAAAACTGTTTTAAAATCATATTTGTACACTTGGAGGATGAACATCTGAGCCACAAGACTTTACTCCATTTAAGTGGTGTAGCTGAAGACCTCAAGTCCATTTCAAAGATGCTAGACATTAGTCTTGGAACATAGTTCCTATCTTCAACTTGGAGCACTCAGGTTTTAGACCTAGCCTACATCACAGCTGGGTATTCTGACAGGGCCTCTTATCTGATACGTTATTTCTAAAAGCCTGCTCTGAGAAAGAATCCATATTAACTACATTCTTTTATTTTCTTTTTAAAAGCATGAATGCAATACCAAAATTCCCCTTAACAAGTCAGTCAGTCCACCTAAAATGATTTTTTCAAACTGATACTCCTTCCTCTGTCTTTTCTAGCGACAATAATGGAAAACTCCAAAGTACTATTTGAAAAGGGGATATATGCACATGTACTAAAGAAAATAAAGATGAATGCAAAGCTTCCATACAGAGACGTAAAGGCTGTCTCCTTGGAAGCTGAGAATTCAGAAGAAGTAACAAAGACTCTTCATACCTTCTGGTTTTGAATACCAGAACAGAAGAGTATGTTTGCACATGCCATTCAATAGCTTTGCTTTCTTAAATGGTTCTTAGGATTGGTGAAAGTGGCAGTATCAAGCAAGAAATTAATTTCTCCTTCATTTTCAATCAGCATTAGTATCACTGTAATAACCAAAAGCTTCAACATGACAAAGATCCATTCACCCGGCTTCTAAAAGTGTTAGTAGTCAAAAAATAGTGAAAACCAAGTCCTTTTATTAAAACAGAGCCATAGAAAAAGGTATGGTGATCCTCAGTGGGGAAAAAACCCAGCAGGAGTTTCAACCTATATTAAGTACAGAAAGGTAAACTTCTGAGTTATTCACATGCTATTTAGGGTCACAGCACATATTTGTTGAGGATCTCCACATGATAAATAAATGCAAGACTCAGTAAGTTAACTGTCAGAGAGATTTTTTTTTTTTCCTTCCTGAGTGGAGTGACTTAAGGAGGTCACAAGTGAGAAAGCAACAGGCATAAGATTTTGTATTTTCTTGGCTCAGATGATAAAAACATAAACCACAATACAATGCATACAACTTAAGTTTTCAAGGAAAACTCCTTCAAGCTCAATAGCAGCTAGCAGCTTGTCTCTATTTGCCGTCACTCTAGATCAGAAGAGCCCACATGCTTTTTTTTTTCCTTTCCTGCCCCTTTCAGTTACACTTGAGCTCTTTGACTGAAAAGGTCTGGAACAGATTAAAAGTCCAACCACAAAATAAAGAGCCTTGGCATGTACTCAAGCCTGTCTGGGATACACATACGCAGTGGGCCCAAAAAGGGAAGCTATGCAGCAAGAAACCCTTAATCAGTCTTTTGGACATTTCTAACTTCTTTCAGTTTAACTGCACAGCCTTAACATTTGATGGAGTTTCAGTATGCACAAGACAAGTAGCTTTTGCCCTAACAGTTAGACCACTCTATTTACAGGAGTACAAAACAGTTCTGATATGCAAGATTCATCTCATTCACGACTTCCGTCAATGAAAGCCTTTTCCACACTCCTTTTTAATTCCAGCTCATCATTGGAAACTATAAAGTAATACATCTAAAGAAAAATAGATACCCTGCAATATTGCCTGAGTAAATATAATTGACTGCAAAAGGCAACACTGCTTTTCAAAATTACTGCTTCCTTTCAAGCCTGATTCACATATGAAGTAATGTGACGTTGCAAATTACCCACACACACCCCTTGCAACAAGCAAACAGGTCTGTAGCTCTGGCTGGTGTAAAACCCAGAATGGACATTTGCCAAAGCTGACACCCTACCTTTGGGCTCAAGTGGCTCAACCTGTCTACAAACTGGTGAGCAGTTTATAAACAAAGTGTGACAATATGGTGTTCTCCATAAGAGCAAATGGATGTTTTAAGTCAGCACTCAAGCCTACAAACCAAAAAATGCAGGAATTTCCAACAGCCAATACAGAAAACAAAACAGAACAGTGACTGTAGAGTTTTGTAGCTCTGTATTTATATGGCATTCATGGAGTTAATGCCTTTCCCAAAAGGGGCCCACAGTTGTTGTTAGGTCAACCCCTGTAAAGCTTCAAAGGTTTTGTATCCCCTCAGCCTGACCTACTCAGTGATCTGCACACTGTTTTCATTTAGCTGCACTGAGTCCAAAAGTAAAGCCTGAAAACCACAATGATCTCTTCTTTTTTTTTTACCCCTACTGTTTTTCCAGGGCTCTGGAAAAATAACTAAAATCCAAAGGAATTGAAAATAGTAAGTTACTGGGAAACCAAATCAAGGGCAAATTAATACAGCTAATAAGGCTTATACACACAGGTCAGGCCTTTATACAAAACTAGAAACTGTAATGCCAGCTTAAATATATCACTTGGACAATCTAAGAAAGTAGTTGAGAGTCTTCATATATGTAATTACTTTTCATAGTCATCAGTGCCAATGTTCTACCAAAAATTTGCAGTTCTGCTCTTCACATAGATCAAAAACATTATGGAAAAAAATGACACATAATTTCAATTTTATTGAAGTCCTACATCTAGACTTTGTGATCCTTCACTTAAGTTATTATTTCTGTTTCAAATATTACATAATCTTTACCTCACAAAAAGATTATTAAAGTAGAAACAACAAAACTAATTAAATTTCTCACCGTATTGTGTAAAACAAAGTTTTGTTATGATCATCACTGTGACAAGCTGGAATTATAAGCTGGTATATGTTTCAAGTGTATTTAAACAGCATAAATTATTATTTGACAATGCCCTCTTAAGATAGCACAAAGGAAAGTAGATATTTGTTTGGGAATTAAAAGACTCTTCTGTGGTAAAGTTTCATAATTTTAAAGGAAAAGTGAACTTGGCTGAAACTGTCTCTAGATAAGTAATTTCTGAATGTCACTAGTTTTGGGAACTGTATGGGTCATATGGCAAAATACCAACCCGCAGCATTAAAAACTTGGGTAACATACAGTCCTGAAGGATATATACTAATAGTTTTTAGCTTAAAAAATTATTATTATTTAAATAACTATAACCCAAATTAAAATATATTTTAATTGTACTATAGAGTTTTGAAAATATGCCTGCAAAATTAAAGCTGTGTGAACTGAGGCAAATCAAGAATTCTGAACCAAGATGAACCTTTACCAAAGCGTGGGTCAAGCCTTGGGTCTAGCCAAGATGTGGTCTTGTTCTTATGGTTTATGTAGTAAATTTCTCCATCCTGGGTCATAGCTTGTTCCCATCCATCGGGGAGTGGGCCTGCAATATAGAAGGAAGGAGTTGATGGCGAGCTCTTGTTTGCTCCAGCTGAAATTGATCTAAAAAAAATTTCAACATTTTACATATATAACAGTACATGAAGCAGAAGAGTTTCAAGCTCGTGTCTAACATTTCTGGGATAAGGGCAAAGAAGTGGTGGGTGGGAAATCAAGGAACAGAAAACACTTCTATCGTTTTGATTTAGGATTTGGCGTTTTATTTTAAAACTTGTTTGCAAACTTTCATATGCTTTTAACACTTCCTTTTGCTATAGCATTATAATATAAAACCAGCAATAAGTCAAGCCTGCCAGAATGAAACCAGCATGAGCACCAGGAGAAAGAAGCATAGACATTATTCTGCATCTCACAGGAAAGTGATTAAGGCACAGCGGCAGCAACAAGATAACACTGAGGAGATCTTGAAATACTCCTCGGTCTTTCACAAACAATTAAAAGAAGTGACAAAACTAATTTCCCCTTTACGTAATATCATAATTTTCTGTGAAAACATTCAAGGCTTAAACAGGCAAAAATGCAAACCTGAAGAACAAGGAAGGCAAACGAGCAATGACAAAGCAAAGGTAAGAAAACACCACAAGCAGCCACAGAGACAGCGCCATGAACAGCAGTGCTACACCTCAACGAGCAGAAAGGTACACACAGGGAAAACTACTTTTAGAAAACAGCAAAAGGAAGGTAAATGATGGCTTTGTGGAGTCCACAACTAATGTCTGAACACAGAGCATGAGGACTGCTTTCCTAATGTTCCAATCAGCAGCCTTCAAGAAACCATCATTCATTCCTATATAGTTCTTAAACCACTCACTCCATCTCTGTACAGTCATGTACATTCATCCGTATTTTTCTTAAGACTGTAAACTATTTTTAAAGTTACATTCATCTCATCTGGCAGGTGCTTTACAAATACATATTTTTGAATTCTTACCCTCACATAGACATGAATTTTTAAAAATAGCTAAATTAGATACAGTAATATCTTCCTCATATTTTATATTTAAGTAGAGTCCTAAAATTACATAACAAAAGATCAAATAAAAATGTTAATAGAATAGAAATTAGAACAAAACCTGCAGCAGCAAGCCATCTTATTTCAATCTCTCGTTCCATTTTCCCTCAGTATAGTGCAGTAATACACTACCAAAAGCCATCTGGTTGTTAAACTTGGACTAACAGACTATTCTATATAATGTAAGATACATTAAATATGCACAAACATCATAATTTCACATGTGAGATTCAGATATACACACAAAAATGTGTGAATCTGGTAAATGCCTTCTATATCCATCTTCAAACTACATTAGCTCCTGAGTATCTTTTTGTCCTGAAGTCATGCTCATGCTGAAAAATTCAGTCTGAAGCTAGGAGTGGGGGTTGGGGAGCAGGATAGATTTGTTTGCTTAATCTCAAAAGATGTTCTTGAAGAAATGTCAAAAAGAATAAAACAATAATTCGATTGCATTCCAGTAATATCTCAAGGCATAACCAGTACAAGAATTTCTTGCGGTCTTCGAAGATCCCTTGCAAACTACCTTTCTAATTTAAACTTTCATTTTGGCTCAAAAAATGATGCCCTTCTCTAGCAACTTCACTACTCCACCATTACAGCTACAGATTTTCAAGTGAGGAAAAACAGTGAACACGGGACATTTCCTTCCCATCCCTAATGCTCATAAACTTAAAATGCTGCATGAAAGTAACAGGTACCTCAGGCTTTTATCCTAAACTAGTGAACAGAGCAGGCAAGAAAGAGCGACAATAATACAAATAATTCTTAAATTCTAACATATTCGCCATACAAAAGGACTTTGATGGAGAATTGAAAGCTCTAGTGCAAAGAACCCTGTATTTTGTTATCATACCCAAAGACCAGCCAGCTAATCAGCGAGATGCTGTTTTATAAAACTGGGGCACGGGAACACAGTGACATGATCCTCATCATCTAAGTGTAGAAGCCAATGAAGAACCAAAACCATTCCTTGACTGCTAAGCCAACATACTAACCATGTGGGCAGACCTTCTCACTACCATTCTCCTCAGAGTCTTTCCAAGCCACACATCCCTCAAAGAGTCAGCAAGAAATTCTCTTTTGAACTGCAAAGCCAAAAAAAAACCCATGTTGCTCTAGAAAAGCAAAACCAGCCCAAGGGGTGTCAGTCCTGCTGAACAGTGAAGTCTGTACTGGTAGAGCATGTTCCTTTGTGACAAGCAAGAACAAAATGCTTTTGAAGCAGGTTGCCAGAAGCTGATCAGTCCACCTACCTGGTTGGAACAGTACTACTTACAAGACTCAGTGATCTAATGAGTACTAGCTTACTAGAGATAAACCTGGGCAAGGTTCTCTTTCTAAATAAAATGCCCAGCTGTGAAACAGGACAAGAAAGGTCCATTTCCTCACCTGGCTCTCACAGCAGCAAACCTTCCTTGCTAAATGCCATCAACGACTGCAGAAACAGAACTTCTCTTGATACAAACATTTGGCGTTAAAAATGTTTTCTTCCTTGGACAACAAACTGCTCTTGTATTTCTGCTCTCACCCTTATATGTTGAAATGGTAGTTCAAAAACTGCTTAGTACTGCTTTCTGTAATTCCTGTTTGAGTTTGTGAGTAATTAGGAAACTAGAAGACAAATCTGATTTTCTAACTGGTTGTCTGACAAACTAGGTATTAGAGGCAAGTACCAGAGGAAAGAAGGAAAACCACACTGAGGAACAGCAGACACATTCACCCAGAGCATCTAGCAAAATTCCTTTGTAATTACATGTCCCTTTCCCCAAAAAAGGCTCAATAGGAATGGAATTTCCAGCACTAGATTTTGTGACTTAAGTTATCTAAGCCTTATATTTCTGCTCTCCAGACCTTCTCACTAAAATTTTCATAGTTATTGTAGCCCATGTGGTATGGAAACATCAATGCTGGGTCTAACCAAAAGTCCATTTAGCCCAAGCATCTAGACTGGGGTGATGAACAGATTTCATTGCTGAAAACAGCCCATTTAGTGACTGTCACACTCTAAAAACTTTTAAATCAAGTATTAAATACATATATAGGCCTAAAAGCTACAGAGACTATGAATAGACCCTTGGCCTCCAAGTATGCTGGACACTGGAACAGGGTCCCCAGGGAAGGAGTCACAACACCAAGTCTGCCAGAGTTCAAGAAGGATTTGACTAACACTCTCGAGCACATGGTGTGACTCTTGGGACTGTCCTGTGCAGGGCCAGGAGTTGGACTTCAATGATCCTTGTGGGTCCCTTCCAACTCAGGATATTCTCAAGCTATTCCTTGAGCCAGATTCTGTCTGCTTGCTAGGTACCAAAATATCTCTCTTTCAAGTACTTTTCCAGTCTCCCCTCAAACTTTTACAAACATTTAGCACCTACAATATAATATCCCTGTGACATTGCCTCCTACTAGTCCTGTTTGGTTTCATGACCAAGGAGTCAATTGAACATTATCACAATGATAAGTTTACAATTCTATGAGATTATTTGCAAAGGGAGAGACAACCCTTCTAGGCAACTCACCCTGCAGTGTGGTACTTTTAAGGACAAAGTTATCAAAAAATTAAATTCTAATTTCCAAATGTAAGCCATCTTTACAGAATTAGTGATAAGGCATACCTCTGTAACTAAATATTTATATAATGGTGTAACTTAATATAAATAACATGCAATTTTAAAAGTCTGTGTGTATGTCTATTTGCTGCATGTCTCCACTTTTTGTGAGACTTTTTTTACCTTCTCATATGCCATGAAATGTGGAATGCAAAGCAGAGCTCACTGCTGGCAGATAGAAAGCAACAGGAAGAGTAACAGACGCAAAAATGTACCAGAGATTCAAGCTGTACTGGGATACAAAGGGAATATCACAAGTCCCTACAGGTTCTAGTATTTAATTGTAAAATAAATGTTAAAAAAGGCCACATTTTATGAAAAGGTCTATGCATATTAAAGAGCATCTGTACCTATATATTAAAAGAATATGCATGTACAACCGAGGAACTAGAACACCTATATTCAAAAACAGGAATCGCATCACCTAATACAAAAACTGATCTCCGAGGACTTTCCAAATCTTTCTCTGTGGATGCTGAAATCTTTCTCTTCATTCACTGCCACTACAATTCGAAAACTTTTAAAAATTCTAGCAAAGTCTACAAAATTTACCTAACGTATGCTTTTACCCTGTCAAATTAATAAAAATGACAGACACTATTTAAAAAGGGGCACTTTTTGCATATGAAGAAAACAATAAACATTACTGTCATGTAGATACTAAGAAACATGATTTTCACAAGAGATTGTATGTAGTAGCACTGACTGCACACAAAGCAGGCTTTGTAGGATGACTGGCTACAGAGGAAAAATCTATAATTGAAGTGACCAAGAACCTAAAAGAAGAGTTAGAACTTGCTTTATTTATGGGCCTATTCCTTTCTACCCTCCTGTCAACCAAGAGTTATGAATTTGAACGTTCATTTTGCTACCAAGCTTTAACATGGCACTACAGCCTTAGAGCCTAAGAGACAATGGAATTGCACTAGGCCTACAAATTTTCACTGGAAAACTCAATTCAAAACTGACACATGAGGGTGAAGACAAAAGAAGGTAAAGACAAGTAATCTGCTCCAAAGCTAATTATCTAAGGTCTATGCGCAAGCGGAAGAGGCTAAAGTAAGCAGCGCTGTCAAGCATGATTCAGGAAATAGAAGTATCTGAGGAACAAAAGTATATAAATAAAATTACTATCCCATCTCATCTGTAATTGTGTAAGAAACAGCCACTGTTTGTTTTCAAATGTATAACTTCACCTCAGTAAACAATGTATAGAAGATGTTCCTCAGAAGAGCAAGGTATCATTATTGCTACCTTTTTTTTTTTTTT
>WBMV01003750.1:93474-143615 GCA_013396655.1 Campylorhamphus procurvoides
TTTAAATGAAGACAGAAGAACATAGTATCTTCTGTAATACCTTTAGGGAAAAAATGGTCAGAAACAACAAAAAAAATCAAAACAGTCACAATTGATTTTTATATACATGTGGGATATTTACAAGTAACAGGCTTGTTTCCTTCCTGCTATCGATGTGAAGATGCAATATTATTTCACAGATGATTAACCAAGAAATGCCATCTAAAAGAACATTGGACTGTTTTCTCTGCATATTGTATGGCCCAAACTATTTTATCTGATTACTTATAGCAAGCTAAGATCAGCAGGACTAAGACAAGAAAAAAAACCCCTCACTTCTTACACTCTGATGCCTTCCTATAGAGGATGCATGTTAACTAACACTCAGAAAATAATTCATTCCCAAAATCATGCCAGGAACGGATAAAGCTGGTTCAGATGTCTATTAACCTCCGCAAAGAAACATAACTTACAGAAAAATACCTGGGTTCTTGCCCAGTCTTAGGTGCCTCAAGAGACAGAATGTCTTAAGAAAGACAACCTAAAAATTTCAACCTAATGCTAAACTACATATTTCTTACTTTTATATTTTAAACAATCTTTTGATTTGCCCTTAGTTAGTCCCTTCTAGTTACGCTTTCTTTCCATTTTCCCTTAGTTCCACTTTCCCTATTTATCAAAAAACACAACAGGTTTATCTCCAATCTGCACACAGCAGCTTTCAGAGGACTCTTCTGTTTCTGCCTCTTCAATTTATTTTCCGGCTCTTAATTCTAGCCAATGACAAGAATTCTAATTCTGGCTAAATGGTTAAAGCTCCTAGAGACTCTCAAGGCAGCCCCCAAAAATCTCGCTTTTGTTTCAGCACAAGGTCCTACGGTAGTACACTAAAACTTGGTCAGGAACTTTGATCAAGGGCTACAGTTAACAAGCGCTATATATACAAGATATATACGGAAAGGAAAATGTTCTCCTTGTGGCATTTCAGATATTTTTTTGCAAGTCAGTGACCTCCAGCTGTCACAATACTTGCACTCGGTTTTTGCCAATGCCTTTCATGAAATGTTCTCAGAGCACTAGGGCATGTTACATTGCCACCAATATTTCACAATGGGAAACTTCTGTATTAAAGGTTTCAACTTTATTTCCCAGTTCTTGAGGATGAATATCCAAATTAGAACATTAAGTGATCTTATAACATTGGCACTCAGATTTAAGTTCCACTATGCTGAAGTGGTACAACAGTTACCTGATATTTCCATTACTCTCAAAGATTCTTTAAGAGGCCACCACAGAAACATAAGCTACCATGAACTCAGTAATAAAAAGTAACAAAACTAGATATAAGAGCCTTTAGGAAAAACAATTATATAGTTATAGTTTAAAGTTAGTACACCAACATTTGCCAAATCAGAAAAGAATCAAAAAGAATCATACCCAATAAATGCAGGTTCAGTAGCATTTAATTCAAAGCAGTCTTTTGTTAACAGCAAATAAAGTTAAGGGTAAGCAGGTGCATCCAAAGAGCCAGCTCCAAGTCATACTACCTCAACTGATTTAAGTGTAAAAAAACCTAACATCATGTAAACATGTAACTCAGTATGCACAGAAGTATGCAGTGGGAGGAAAAGCTTAGATTTTCAGTTGATATTCAACACAGTATCATCTGTGAAATTAAATGTTCAATGAACTTGTATTTAAAGAAGTGCCTTCTCAAATCACAAGACAACCCACTTAAACCTCTGAACTGTTTTTGTTGCACAAGCAACAATATCTATGCAGCACCATTCACTCACACATATCAGGCAATTACATGTAAATTCTTTATTTTCTTTTAAAAATAATCCTTGTGTAGTGATTGCTAGCTTTTCTAGTTTGTCACCTTGTTACAATTAAACAGTTTATTTTTTTGCTAAGGACTCTTCATTTCTTTCAAAGCACATAAAATGAATCCTACTTTACTATCACTATTTCTTCCTGTTAATTTTTGGTACAACTGAAGGTTTGAGGAGTTGTTTTAAAATACAGAATTTATGTCAATATTGAAACAACAAGCATCTCATTTTAGCAGAAATAACAAAAGCAAAATAGACCAAGGGAATTGTTTCCTTTCTCCTATTCTCTGTTCTTCAGAAGTGTCCCTTCAAAAACATGTCATCTCTATTGCTCCAGGTTTCCTGGGATAAATTTACAGAAAAAATAATCAAGCTATTTTATTTTCACATAAGAGCCTGAGATCTTAATTGCTGTGAATCATGACTTCCTGAGCTTGAACAGGACTCATTTGTTTTCAGGATAATCCAGCCTCCTGGCCTAGCCAACAAAAAGTTTGATTAACTTCCCCTCTACTACTCAGTCATGAACAGCACAGTTTGGTCACGCCTGTTAATCTTTCAGTATTGTCTGCAGGACATGAATTGCAGCATGAAACAAAGCTGTCTAAACGGACCACAAAGAGCAGCACCAGAGAATAACCTTTGTGAAGTACAGGAACAGCAGACATACACAAAATGCAATCAGACTGTGAGAAAATAAATATAACATGAACCTCAGTGACAGACAGAAGGTGACAAAGCAAGGGGAAGACCATAGCATTCAAACTAGCATGGCACCAAATGTATCTATTTGCTCTCTGCAGTCAGGACAAGAGAGTTCTGAAAACATAGAGCAGTTCTACAGCAAGAACAAGAGCACTTTACTGCTGTCTAGGGATGGACCCTCTGAAAACCAGCTGAAAAACAATTCTTCCATATTCCAGGAAGAGACACCAGATTCCCTGGCTACAGGAACAATAATCATGAAACTGGATCTTGGAAATAATAGGGAAAAAAGGGGCAAACCAAAACATCTCTGCTTCTTTTCAAGGTGTTTGCTTGATCTATTTAGGGAAGACATGAAAAAATAAGATGTTGATAATAAACGTAGAAAATGTAAAGAAAATGGCAGTATACCATGTCCAGTCAGTGAGCAAGGACCCGCAGAAGAACACTGCAGAAGCTTTAATGCAAATTGACATTAATTTAATGGAAATTCTGGTCTTCATCAATTTTACAGCATTTTTAGTCAGAAGAAATTAGACAAAAATTCTGCTTCCTTAGAAGTTTGAACCATTCATTTAAAAAAAACCCAAAAAAACACTGATCAAGGAACTACAATACACCTTCTATTGACAACAAAAATATAAAAATTCTCTTACTTCAAGTATCAGACTCTTGTTTGATGCATCATGCATCAACACATTTATAGTTTTAAACCAGGATAACTAGAAAAACATTTCTTAAATTTGGACTCTCTCCCTCTGCAATTACAATAGTTTGTGGTTTCTTTATTTGCATGTTTTTTCATAAATACTAATTTTGCTTACCTGATGCTGAGTTCATGATGTTCTGCTGCACAGAAGGACTAGTGGGAGCTGTAACATTCATCTGGGAGAGCATGGCCTTCCTAGGATCTTGCCATGTTGTTGTTTGATCAATGTGACTAAGACAAAACAAAGCGAGAGTTAGGACAGTCATGCATTCACAACAATGACCTGCTAGCGCAGAAAGTTTAACAACAAAAGGGTAAGCCTACCAACAACAGCCACATTCAAAACCAAACAAGTACATTTGGATTCTTTCCAAGCATCACTGTATGTCAGATTCTCAAACCCTTATCCCGGCCACCACCACTTTCCCAGCCAACAGCTGCAGCAATCAGAGCTGCAGCAATGGTAAGATAAGGTTCATCACGAGTATCGTAATACAGGCTGTTGTACTCTTGAACTAAACATTCTCTTCCTCTTCTCATTGATTAGTTACTTGCCATTTTTAAACATGACTTCACAGACTTTCAAACCAAGCCAGTTATGTCTGGAATCTCAAGCACAGGCCAGTGCCTTGGCATGATGAGTTCATATGCAGTGCTTAGGGAGTGGTAATGAGCTGGCTAGTAAGTAATCATTAGTCTTGGTTCTAAAACTTTCTGTGCATAGACCATATCCCTCAGATTATTTGACGGACTACCCTCCTCACCATGGACATTTGAACAATCTCTCTGTGATAATTTAAGTAATCAGTCACACTAAAGCAGTAATGTGACAGTGATGTGCAGCTGCCTTTCAACTTCATGTGAAGAAATGAGGACAATGGGACTGTCAAGTCATCCATCTAGCACTCTGCAGAGCCTAACTGCAAAACTTTGGGAGCTCAGATTCCTCTGTTTTGAAAAAAAATGGAAAGTACCTTCAGCATAGTCATTCACAAAAGTATTCCATTAAATGAAAATACAAACAGGTAATGAATGATTACTTTTCCTTTTGAGTATGTGATTAAGATGTTTTGCTAATGAACAACAAATGCAGGCTATTCATAATAAGCATCAGTGTTATCTTGGTGTCATTAAGCAACACTGAGAAGCCCACATGGGCAAAAACACAACTCCAAATACACATTGAACATCAAAAAAAGTTTGTTAGCCATTCATTTAGAATGGGTATCAATTGAAACTCATATTCAGGTACATGTCTTTATCAAATAGAATCCAATGCATCATTAACTTGGTACCATTCTTTTCTTAGATTAATTATCCTTAAAATTAAGCTTTTCTGGATTACATGGAATGCCCATTTTCATTTACTTCAGCAAAACCACAACATTTAAAAAAATTCAAAAGAACATAAAATGAAGTGTCCTTAGCAAAAAAATAAACCGTTTAATTGTAGTCACCAAAATAGTGACTTATGTAAATTATTTATCACATTCTAACCACTGAAGGTACTTTCTGTTAAAAGGTAGAACGTACCATGACCTGGCTTCTAAAGATGTTTTAAGATGTGTATATTTTACCCTCTCTAAACATGCATACAACCATTTCTACGTCAAAATGTTATAGACACAGTGCAGTAGGGTCATAATACAGCTCATTTAATACAGGTATGTGCTAGTTTTGTCTGGGGTAATTTTCTTCACAGTGCCTAGTATTGGGTTATGTTTTGGATGAACCTGACATCTCTCTGATCATCACACCAATGACTTTATGATGGCTGGGGTTAAACCCTGACAAGGCACTATAACCACACTGCATCTTTGGCTGTGTATGTTTTCAAATATTCAGCTCCACTGAGAAACATGCCACATACAGCAAGACTTCTTTTTCTTTTTTTTAGCCTATTTATTTATAAAACATGGCACAGCATAGTAAAGGCTACCCTATATATACACTGGACTATACATAAACCTTCATACTGGAGAACACTTTTTCACTTTTCTGCTGGTCAATTTTGCAAAGCAATGAAAACAGGTAAAGATAATACAGATGTAAAAACTCTGCATAGTAATGCTTCACAGACTGTGTGTTTAAGTTACAGTACCAGCATGTGCTACTCCTCCCATCCATTTCTGATTTGTTATATTTGCACAACTCAGTTCTGGGAATAGTGGAAACTATGAAAACACCACTGCAGCCATGATAACACATTCATTTATTTCTATTTAACTCCTATAACAATCCATGTAGCACTATGAACTTACAAATTGTCTACCTAAAGTACATAATTTATAGCCCTTGTTTTCATATGCTATTTGAGTGTATGTAAGAAATAGAAGGAAAAATGTTGTCTCCTTGCATTACGGAACCATTTTTGCACTCAATTGTACGAACACATAGAAACTATGCTATGGAAGAAGCAATTTTAGAAGTGCCTCTAATTTTGAGCACATTATTGATTCCTCAAGATTGATTAAGCATATCACACTAAGTACAGTTAATGTTCATACGGAGTTGTTAACATGGAAAGCTATTTTAGGCAGCAGCAGCAGCTTCCACCTTTTTGCTATCTGAGTATCACTTGAGAAAAGTCAGCATGTTCCTTACTTGACCAACTAAACTCCAACCAGTAGTCATCTTAGAGCAAAGAGCCACGAAAGAAAAAAACTCAAAGTAAGCAAGCTGATTCTTTCAATAATTGTATGACTAGTTCTAGAAAGCAAACTTCTGTTTTTTTCCCCTCCCACTCAGCCCTGTGCTTCCTGACCTAAATACCCATTTCCCCCACACCCTGCCTCAGAACTTTCTTTTCAACCTTTATCAAATCACAGTTCGTCTATGTATCTTACCAGCTCCATACCCTGAGCATTTGAATACTGTATACTAAGAAACCGGCCTAAACACAACAGGTCAGTTCTTTTCCACAGATTCCAAATCATGCTAATCAACTTATGCAATACAAAGTAGGCAAACACCCACTGATTATGGATGAAATGTTTAAATAAATCCTAGTACTACAGGAAGGAATATAAGACTCTATTTTGTTCCTATCTGCAGCATATGCACCAGGGCAAGTAACTACAAACACCATGTATTTTTAATTACCAAGTTAAGTACTGAAAGAGGACATTTCTCCACAGGTGAAAGATCTTTCCCTCTATTTTGAATAACAGCACAAAAAATGTCTGAATGGACATAACAAGAACTGGCATCCACATTACATTATTTTTCCCTGCAGTAAACAGATTTTTTTCATAGTAGCTGAATTACATGACAACTGCCCGAATCCTTACATTCAAGATTTTCTATTTCACATTATCTGAGGCATATCTAATTACAGAACTACTATCAGCATAAAAAAAAATAAAAAAACATTAGCAAATTATATCAAATCAATGAAAACTATAAATCAGCCCTTAAATTAGATTTGTATTATCAAATTAAATTCCACCTACTCACAAATGAGACTGTGAACAGAACAAAATGAGTAAATATTCTTGGAATTAAAATCAACATCTCTAGGATAATCAAGGAATGTAAGACATTTTACTTCACAAAATAAATTCTCAAATCCAACATCTTCCTACCTGGCACTATTTATTATTGTTTATTTATGCCTTGGTGAAGCAAATCCTTTTTAAACTGGATAAACACAGTATAAACTAAGGAAATCAATTTATATTGTACCATAAATGTAGGTTGATGGTACCAGACCTTAGAAAAACAAAGCTAAAACACTCATGACATGCTGAACATTTGTTAGCAAACTTACATCAGTTCTAGTATGGAGAAGACTGACTGTTCCAAGCCACATCACTCACGACTCTCCACCAAAAAGTACTTTCAAAGCACTGTGCATTAAGAAGAGAATGAGATCCATCTCCTCAGCCATCTCCAAGTTCTACAGTCAAATACAAATTATTTGCATTTTGACAACAGCAACTTTAAAGAAAAATGGTCTCATTTATATACACAAAGAGCATTTCTGCAGTTACTAAGAATTCGAATTTCTGATTGAAAGAAATCTTTATTGGCATTAAACACTGTCACATGCCTGAAGACTTGTCAGATTCAAATCCTAACCTAATTTCAGAGTTCATGGTTTGGGTTTGTTGGGTTTTTGTCAGAGGGAGAGGGGTGCAGGGATTTGGATTTGGGTGTTGGTTGGTTGGGGTTAAGTACAATATAAAAGAAGCAGGAGATCCAGAGATCTAAAAAACCCAATCTTTTTACTGAAAATAACCCTTAGATCCCAGGAGGCTAATAAAATAATACCATTCCTAAAACCAAACAACTGATGTGCCTTTGCAGAAAGTGTAGTGCACCTTCACATTCATTATCCAGTGGCTGCACTGCAAAGACATGAACTGTTATTATTGGAAGTCATGTCAGAAATGAACTAACATAAAAAAGACACTCACACAATTATTTAAATGCTTCAAGAAAGGTGTATCTGAGAAGCCTTCAGTTTTGATATTCCTTAGTATTTATTACAACTACAATGTTGCCACTGGTAGATAAACTTTTCAAGGTATGCTGAGAACTTCATTCGTGTAAGAGAATTTTGCGTCATTACAAAATCATGTTTCTTTCTCCCCCTTTTTCATCTGCATTAGTATAAAATCACCTTATATACAGTGCACATTTGCTACAGCATTTGTAGTGAGAACCTTCCACAAAAAAGGATTTTCTCAGAACAGATATTAACACAACCAGATCAGAATTGCACGACTTTTACTGAAGTGTGTAACAGAAATGTAACATTAGGAAGAAA
The DNA here is from genome assembly GCA_013396655.1 of Campylorhamphus procurvoides. NCBI lineage: Eukaryota > Metazoa > Chordata > Aves > Passeriformes > Dendrocolaptidae > Campylorhamphus > Campylorhamphus procurvoides. The sequence continues at coordinate 101,474 of WBMV01003750.1, forward strand.
AGCAAAGACAGTGAACAGGTATTTTAATCCTCATTGCCCGAACATACAGTATGAAATTTCTGCAACAGCAAAAAACTGAAGAGGTGTGATCTACACATAAAAGAATAAATGCAAGGCAGAATAAATAACCCGTTGCTTCTCAATACGTTTGGACACGACTCTCCATAACAGGACATTAAAAAAAATTAGTCTCAAACATTCTGAATGGCAAGTTGTTCTTCAGTATAAAGGCATCACAATAAAAAAACTTATGCAAGCATCTCTCCATAAGGTAATGCTTGTGTTTAACAATGTAGACAAGACTTATAGTTTACGTCTTTGAGAAAATTATTTCCAGTCTCTACTGAACTTGAGATGACTAACATGCATTTTGGTTTTCAGATTTTTGGGACTGATTTAAGAATTCACCAGAAATCATATTTTAAGAAAAGGAACACAAAAACACACACCACTGACCACATCATGACAAACCTCCCAAAGCTGTTGACGTGGCATTGTGTACTTACTGTTCTGGGGATAGAGAGGAAAGTCTCTGTGTAACATAAGCAAGTGCACCAACGAAGCTAAACCTAATTCTGTTTTAGCAGGCAGATAAGAAACCAGAATATCGACTCCAGCAGAATAACAAATGTGGTGGTCTGACCATAGGGCAGGTGTGAAAGTGAGAGTATATACTAATTCAGTATATACTAATAGAGCTGGATGTATATTCCTAAGAAGGGCAGCAATAGCTAGAAGATCAGTCTGATAGGGCAGATGGGCTAGGGGAATTCCCATAGGTAAATTTTTCATAGTTCAGATTAGAAATTGGATAGAAGAAAGGGTTAAGTATAAGCAGCTTTCACATGAACTGCTTTGATTACACTCTTAAAAACTGGAGTGTACCACACTGAGACTTCTGGGTTATAGGTGATTATGCTCTTAGGGTATTTGCACACAATGGAGTCAATTCAGCTTTGTCATAGGATAGATGATGTGACATTCTTTGTGTGTGCACCCCTTTCTATCCTATTCAGGGGATTTCAAGAATTGGAAAAAAGTAAAACAAAGTCTTCAGATATATGTGCCATTTTTAGTTTGGCATAGTTGATTTAAAAGTGAAGTACATTTCTTTGCAAGTGGTTTAACAAACAGGGTAACTATACCTCAAGTAGCATTAATACATTGCTTGAGATGATTTCAAATCAAATTGAATTGCAATTATTTCTACTCCCAGTTCAGTCCTCCATAATCACTATTAGACAAGGTTACACACTTAAGGTGGCCCAAAGCCCTTTAAGGGTTTTCCAACGGGCTTTGTAAAGAAAAAAAATCCAAAAAAATACAGCAAAGAAAAGCCAGGTCACACAGCATTGAAAATCTCAACTGCTAAGAGATTATATTCCACCCATTGCTTGGGAAAGCACTGTATTTCCACTTGTCTTCTCCATATTAACTTGGGTTTCAGGATTATTACAGCCTAATATATATAAAAGCATATGGCAGCAAAATTCGTAACTTTCTAATCTGTTTCCCAAAAGTGTAAGAAAAAGCCACTAAAACTCATAACACAGTTTGTCTCTTAAGGATGGTCATGTCTCCAGGTTTGGTCTAAATTGCCTCAAAGAAAAATAAACATTGATGTAAGTTTCTGAATACTGCTGCAATATGTAAAATGTTGTAGTATTGAATTTTTCATATTCTTTCTACTTGATAGGTCTTTATGCATTAACGAAATAAAGCTTTGTTGGATTATGCTACTTATGCCGCTGATTGTGTCCTTAACAAACTGTGATTTCACTAATTTTGAGATAGAACAAAAGTAACAAAAGTGTGAGTGATGGGCAAGAACAACCTGTTGGCTTGGTGGGAAGACAGCCTGTCAGAGCTCAGGCCCCTTAATCTAGAGTATGAAACAGAACCACATATGCTATCCTACAAAATTACAGTCCTAGGCAGCAGAAATTCTTTCAACAAATTAATGGTTTGAAACTGAACTAGAACTATGCAGTAAGGGAAACTTAAATGCCTCTGACAAAAGTCTAATTGGTCAAGAAACAGCTTTTGCACACAGTCATACTGGTCAGGCTAGCTCTTCTACAAATCCCTCTGAAATTTATTCCTAAAGTGGTTGGAGATTGCAAGATGCAAAGAGGTAACAAAAATTCCAGAAAGCATGGCACATAAAGCAGTGGACACTGATACATGAGATAGAGAGCTTTTACAGATACATAAACCATAGTATTTAATATTAAGGTATTCAAAGGCAGCTTTCATGAGCAATGGCCTGCCTGCAGACAATGCACAGTACATACACCAAGGACTTAAAACTAAGCTTCCTGCTCAGAGTATAAACACCTCGCTCTTTTGAAGCTGCAGAACAGCACTGCCCTTCTTAGGAAAGCACTCACAGAAAGGTCTTCACTTCAGAATGTGTAATGCTAAAATGGATGTGTGGGCAGTAGGCAGTCTGACCACACATGCATTATTAATAGAAGAGATGAATGCATGATATGATGTTCAAAGATCTGCCAAGGTAGCACGACGTTTACTATAATGTGCTCTTGAAAGAACTGCCCTTAGTCAACACAAAAATGGAAGCAATAACATACATTTATTATTCCTTTTCCTTCTGCTCCTCTTCCTGCCCCCCACTCAAGGACCTCATATAGAAAAATAGAACTAATATCAGAATGCTTAGAAGTATTTAAAATTGGTTCTCAAAAATATTATTCTTGGACTCCTCTGTGAATTTCTCAATTAAAGTTATTTTCTGAGTTTTAGTAACAAAAAAAGGAATATGAGGATGTTTTCATTTCCAGGGCTCTTTCCATTACTTTGAAAACTGTAAGACAGAGCAGTATTACAGAGACTAAGAAGAAAAGTCTTTGTCTTACAGTCTTTGTGCCAGTTCAATCTTTTCTCAAATCCCATAAAAGACTAAATGCTGTGATCACATTCTTTATCACCAGACATTTAATATTAAACTTGCCCCTTCGGTTTCATAGCAGAAAAAGAGGTTATTTTTAAAGAAAACCTCTCCATCTCTCTACCCTGCCCTCAAAGGTAAGAAGTTTGCTTCCCATGGCTTCATCACTCAGCATATGCAGAATTCATATTTTTTTCTCTCCTTAATTTTCAGTGAAAGAGATAAAGATACATCACCAAGAAGGGCAAATCTAAAGGAAGAACTCTCTCTGCTGCTATTTTAAGTGAAATTCCTGTATTTGTTTAACTTTACAGATACCCTCCTACACCCCTGCTTAGAAAATTCAGACCTCCTCAAGATTGCAACCATTTTGCCTTCTGTAACACTAAAGACAAGATTACACAAACACTAGCTTTCACATTTATTAAGGGAAGGGCAGATGATTTTCAGAAGTGATGGGCCATGGAATACTTTATCACTTTCTTGTCCTTTTATCTTTGAGATTCTATCTCAGTTCTTTCTCCCTAGTTAGCTTTTAAAAGGAGACAAAGCAAGAGGGAAATCAAATGTCTCTTTGCATGAACAGAAGCCAGGCAATTTTACGCCCCTCTCTATACACCCTACTTCTGTTGCCTGAAGGTTTCCAAGTCAGAGAGGCTTGCCTAAGCATGCTGCAATAAAAGCTGCTATAGTCAGCTGTCTTAGTAAAAGGGGTTCATTGCAATCCTGTTGATTAACCCCGAGGCTAACCACCACCAAGGAAAACAAAATATTAAGATAAAAAGATTCTTTAGGTTGTGTTTCCTTATTGCTTTAAGTAGGAAGTCTCACAGGGCAGTTCGAACTGGTTGTTTGACTGTTCATACAATGATCACTCCCAGATGGCCTTGACAAGATGAACTGACTCTTAAGAAACCATTAGGTAGGACCTACTGGAAATGAATGCATAACTTTCTGCTACAAAGAATAAGTGACCTGTTCTTCTTGCCAATAAAATCATTAATATTGATATCTATTTTTAATATATGCTTCAGAACTGACACTTCACACCTTAAATCGATCAGCTATTTGGATGTTCTCAGTTCCGGTCACAAAAATAGTCTTATGGACTATCTTTTCCTTCATTTGAGACTCCATTTTGTTTAGCTAAAAACTAATTCTGTTTCCTTCGTATGACTGTGTTTCAGGGAGAGCTATTTACTTTTACAATTCAAATACTATGTGCTGCTGAGGTTGGAAGCAATTGTTCTTGTCCTCGAAGACTCTGTAGATTGATATGTTAAACAAAGAAGACTATTTTCCAAAAGCAAGTTGCTGCCTGAGTCAGTACTGGTGAGATACCTGCTCAGCCAACTCTAGGCAATCTTGCATACTTTGTTTCTCACCAGCAGATTGTTCGTTTTCCTCCCCCATGCTTCAACCCCCAGAAGACAGATTTCCCAAGCTGCAATGCACCAGAGGCAACAGATTTCTCGATCCCAGAGACAATACACTGTCTCAAGGCTATGTTTTGAAAAGTTATTTTTATTTACCCATTTAACCTAGAATGCCAAGGAAAATACAGAGCAGAAGACTGAGAAGACACTGAGCTACTTACTATAGCTATCATTTAAATTTATAGTACACCTAAATACAATAGCTATTATATTTATTTTTAAAAGTGACCTAAAATTGTTTTCAACCTGAGGAGTTTCAGGTTCTAAATTTCCTTTCACCATTCATAAAGAGTTTGAAGAGCATCAGTTTAAAAAGTAGTCAGAAGTCCATTGTAACATAAGTGAAGTGAAACTAACTTTGAAGTCAAATTTCACTCCATGTTTTAGAAGTTATCAACTGGAAATATTAATTTATATTTTATTATGAAGAATTTGGGTATTCACAGAATCTGTAAGGTTGGAAGAGATCGCTGGAGGTCATTTGGTCCAACCTCCCTGCTCAAGCAAGTAACAGTGGTACAGGCAGTACAGGATGGAACAGAAACTAAAAGTTTGACTGTGAAATCATCTTTAGCAAAACAAACAAACTCTACCTTCTTTCTAGAAACAATTAAAGTTTTAATTTATTTCATTAAATCATCACAATATTTGCAGCAATGTCATTTGCTTTCTAAGCATCTTTTGTACACTGGGAATTGGAAACAGTGATTATAAAATGTGTTAAGCACATGATCATATTTAAAAGCTTATCACTTATATATTGAACAGTTCTTAAAGTACTAACAGTTTAGTCAAAACATCAGAAAGCAAAAACCACAGACCTACAAATTTCACTGAATTTCAGGAGGATATTTATAAAAAGAGTTGGAATTACAAATAAATCCTAAATAACTTAAAATTATCACCTTAACTTAGTATAAGTTAATCCCAAATTTATAATCACTGCAGTCTTCATCTACTAGTTATGAAAATCAGCATTCAAACATTGGGAGAGGAAGGAGCAGAGTCGTGAAGGGGGTGTGCTGCTACTGTAAGAGATGGGGAAAAACATTTTATTTACTTACTGGTGTACATTTTTAAAAAACGTACTCATCAAATATATGTCTAGCATTTAATAGTTACAGGCCTCTCTAAAGAAATTAGTACATTCTACCCATTAAAGAGATCAGACTACAGGTCACACACTACTAACTTCTGTTCCAGAAGTCAGTTATGTGTCTTTTTTTAATGCCTACCAACATTATAATGAAGCTTTCCTTCTAACATAGTCCTTCCCCACTTTCTAATAGTCCAGTTTAGAGATTTAGGAAGTGAGGTCAGTTCCTAATACATGAACTCACTTACAGTGTTTGCTGATCATTAGTCAGCACTTCCCTACGACCCATCCCTTTCCTCCTACTCCCTTTCAGTTCCAAATGCTGTCATTAGAGCTTCCAGTTTTTCCTCTTTTTTTGCCTGCAAAATTCAAACACTGTTTTAGAAACTCCCTTGAGGGTAAAGCAGCTTCTTCCCATGAGTATTAAGCCACTTTGAACTCTTGGACAGAGTTCCTTTAATCTCTTCTATAAGATAGGCTTCCTGTAGCCAAAAGTCTTCTTATCACCATCCTACAGGACTACTTTTGCCCACTAACTAAGCAGTCAAAATTGTTTTAAAACCTTCAATTCAAGCAAAATTGTAAGTGCAAGCTCTGAAGGTTGTCTAGGTTTTGTCTATTTGCTTGGGTTTAGCTCATTCAGTAGCTAACATATAAAATTCCAAAGACAAAACATATTTGTTTCATAACCCATGTTTGGAAAACACACTGCTACTGAGCTCAGAAGAGCCAATATGCACTATCACATATCAGTAATTTCAGCAGCTGAGTAATAAGACACAGCTTTTCTGAAATTTAAGCAGTAAATTAGAGAACACAGCTATTGGAACAATATTCATTCCTGTTCCATGCCAAATTCTCACTAAGCAAGCTTTTATATAGTCTACCTGATACACACCTGCTGGGGCAAGGCACCTAAACTGTACATGAACACACAGTTACAACATGGCTCCATCACAGTGACTCACTGTCACTGCAAACTTCAGAATATATGCACTCTTGCCCTTTAAATTCAGCAATCTAGATTGTAATCTTCAGATCAGAAGATGTAAACCATACCTTCAGGCAAAAAAAAAGGATATATGAAGAAGAGAATGAAACTCTCAATATCTTTTTTTAATTAATAACACTTCATAGTCACCAGCAATTAGTTTGCTAAAACTGAACTTTGAGCTAATATAATCCTTTTGGTCCGCCCCCCTCCAGTAACTTTCAACATTCCCATAAAATATCTGACCTGTATTTAGTGACCTGAATCAACTACTTCTATGTATAGAAAGCTGTTTGCAATAGATGTCCCTTTTTTCCATCAATTTTACATGCAGAATTATGGAAGAAGGAAACAAACCACTTTGCTCTTCGGCTCTGAGTTTCTTAGTTTTGAACTAAGATGGCTGAATAAACAAAAAAATTAAACATTTACCCGGCTAATGCTTTTTTAGCTGTGGTTTAATACTTTATAGTTCCAGGTACTTACTAAGAAACTTCCTTCCAGAATCTGTAAGTCAAAATTCAGTAGCAAACATGCACTATTTCGTGTTATCTTAAAATTTATTCTGCAATCACTTGGTATCACTACACAGGCCATAATTTTAAACTTTTATCTCACAACCTTTTAAAATTGAACTGCACATTAAAGAAATAAATCTATTCCTAGGTATCCAGACTCTAGTCGTATAAATTGGGATGATAAATCTCCTAGTCACTCGTCTCTGCTATCTTGCTATCCTTTAAATATATTTTCAGAAATCTATTTCTTCAGAAAATTGCTACAAAATATGTTCAAATGAGAACTGAAACGGAGTGTTACGGGTCTGACAATGTAATGTGCTTCTCTACAAGAAACTTTTTTTTTTATTTTCATGTATATCAAGAACAACAAAATCTAAGAGTATAACCAAAGCAAAGAATATGCTGCGGAAGACAGTCAAAATATCTAGTATGAAACAGAGAAACTCAACAAGGCCGTGGGGTTGCGTGGCTCTATTTCATAGTCCTCGTTTCTTTGTGCTACATTTCTCCTCACCTCTGACTTGATTACTTACATGCTGAGCTCAACAGAACTGCAATTCTTACTTAACTAACTTGCAGCAGCTCTGTAATCTAGCAGTCTATCTGGTAACTCTCCTACTCTACTACAGGGAACAACTGCTTGGAGAGCAAGCATCATCCAAGCAGCCAAATACCACCTTCTGTGCTAGAGCATGCACAGAGTTGGCTGGAAGCTACTGCTGCCAACACCGCTTCCACATGAGAGAGGAGGGCCTCGGGGCAACACTCCTCCTGCTCACAGAGCAGGCCAAAACTGCTTTTTGCTGATTTTGTTGATGAAATCAATGGGGGAGGTGGTACGCAGATGATGGATTTATCCCTTAAATACAGTAACTGCAGTGAGAGACCATATCACAGTCAGTGACACAAGACAAATGAATCTGCTGATGGAATCACTCTACTACAATACTATATAGAAAATCATTGGTGATTATGTACTTCAAACAAATCTATTTCCTGGATATCTTCATCAGATGCTAAGCTATCTAGCATCTTATCTGAAAATCATTGTTAGAGTAACAGTGTTCTGCAAATGAAAGCTGCTGAGGAACAGTTTGCACAAAAATGAATCACATCCACTGAAAACTAGTTTTCATCCTATCCAGAACTGTGCAAAGATCTAATAAACTGTTTAATTACCAAAAACCTGTAGCTATTTTGTGAGATAATGAAACTTGTGTAAACTTAGGTACTTTCATAAAAGTGAAGGGCACTACACTTCAAAACTGCACACGTGAAAACATGGTTTACCTGACTCCATAACTGTTATTTATCCCTGTGAACCACTTCAGCACAGTACTAGAGGTGATTAATTAGGGAGTGGTGGGGGAAAGGATGAAACATCAAAAGAAAGTGAATAGAGTAAGTGTAAAAGAAGAAACATGTCTTGCAGAGGGATCTGGCAATCTTGTAATATCAACATCTCCTAAGGAGCCAAGCTGCATGAAGAGAAGCTGAAGTAGCCAAGGAAAGAGGTTGAAATCTGCAAATTTACAAGTAGCCAAGGAAGAATTCTTGCCGAGAATGAACAAACTGTTGAGTTTACTGGACAGAAATATATTGGTCTGGGAGATTAAACTGGGAGGCAGACTCTCACTGGAGTAGAAGTCCTGAATAAAAACATTATGAACCCTCTCCTACTCTAAGGCAGAGAAAGAACAGAGAGCACTTGAGCTCAGGGGGAAACTCAATTTGTTGAGTATGAAATTATCATAGAGGAGGAACACAACTTACCAGAGACTAGCAACAGTAACAGAAGGATAAAGACATTTGTATATCAGCAGCTGAAGAACATAACGAAGGAAAAGATAAAAGCTGATACTGTAAGAACAGATTTTGTTTGGTTTTGAATCTGTACAAGCCAAAAAAAACCCACTTTGAATACTTGTGAAGTAAAACTACTGTTCTTTCTTTAAGCGCACATCTGAAATGCACTGTAGATATCAACTGAGAAACAAAAAAAATTATCAAAAACTGCAAAGCAGTAAGCTTTACAGTAAAAAATATAAGCCAGCTGGATACAAAAAATGACTACTTCTCAGTGCTAGAATTATTTTTAAAGTGTTGTGCAATTCCTTCTCTTTTGAAAATCTTGCCTAAAAAAAAAGAAAGGAAAAATCTCCTCACTCTCGTACTTCAAATTATTAGATGAAACATTTTTACTTCACCATAACTGGTAACAACCAAGACTTTCACTTAGTTTTGAACCAAAGGGTTTTCTAAATAAGCAACAAATATCTCAATACCCCATAAAAACATACTGTATGTAAGGTGGTAAGGCTGTTCGCAGCACAGAGAATGCTAGCACTGACTTAGCAGTTTTGTGCACAAAGCTGCCCATTTGCTCCTTACTCTCCTTGTTTTTGCTTTGCTGATCAAAGGAGTTGCCAAGTTTTTTCTTTACCACTACAAGGCAGGAAAAATGGCTCTCCTCGGAGAGGCCCCTTGTGAAGGTCACAAAGGTTAGCTCCACAAGCCCTGGAGTCTGCTCTGATGCTGGAGTGATTGGCTGGCTTCCCTGCAGTTACCCTGCATTTCCCCTCCTTCACAATAGTGCACTGGTTATGGAAACTAAATATGAAAGAACATGGTGGGGGAGGAAAGAATTTCTATGGAGACATTCTAAAACACTGAGAAGTTCTACTTGTGTGAGCAGCCCGAAAATCTATCATTCTAAACCGTTTGATTTCTTTCTGAAAAACTCACAATATAAATTTCAGCCTACAATCCCTTCTTAACAAAAATTTTAAAGGAAAAAATCCTCAAATTTTGCTTTTTCTCAGTGTGCAAGGAAAAAGACAGTAGTCTGCCTTGGTTTAGAAAAAGTTTTAAGATGTTTACTTGCCCCATACCTGGACTTAAGCAACTGGAACTCATAGGTCATTCCACCTTAATGAATACTGAAATGAAGGCAACTAGTCAGGATTCAGATTTGTAGCATCTTCCAGCTCCAGAGCAGTTCTACACCAGAGACATTTTTACTATCTTACAGAATATATGAAAGTTTATTTATAGGTATCACACTCCAATTACTTTTAGGTCCTAAAGTTAAGTAATGAAGACATCTTGGAGTATCCAGAAAAACAGTAATTATGTATCAGATGGCTGTTTAAAAACACTCCCCATTTTCTATACGTTCAAACATACCAACACACAGGCAGCCACAACTATTCAGGTTTTGCTTATACACAAAAAAATTAATCTGTAGTATATACACTGGAAGCTCTAGCCATTTTGAAACAGCTACTCCTAGGAAACAGATTCAATGTTGGTCCAAGTAGGGGAAAGTAGCATAAATTTTCTATATTGAAGAAGGAACGTTTTGAGGCTTCATATTTTGGGGGCACAATTTCCTATTACTTTACAAATAAAACTGATTCTCAGCATTGCTCAAAAAGTTTTCATACTGCCCTAAAAGTAAAGCCAGGTTCTTTCCTCTCTATATAACTGCAGGTGTCAGATTCTACCTCCAGTGCTGTCACCCATATATTTGGACAGATGAAGCCAATTAAAACTCAACTATCACTGTGTTTGATGATGAACCCACCTCTGCAGCTGTTCTGAGCTCATTATGCTACCAGGAGTCAAAAGTACTTCCAGAATAGTCAGCCCCACTAACTAGGTATTTCAATCTGTTTAAGTACTCTCAAGATTTAACAATACCCAGTAAGAGAGAGGCTCATACTACAGCTTTTTCTACCTAGGCAGAATCAATAGGCTTCCTCTTCTTAACCAGTTGCCTGGTTAAGAATGTTTTCCTTAGTGTTCACAAAACACTAAGGAAAACATTCTCTATTGGGAGACAGCAATAAATTACTGAGAATGCCAGAACTCTAAACTGAAAACAATAAAATACATCATTAAAGAAGGAATATCATAGTTCACATAAAAGGACAGAAGTGCAAGTGGGATTTTGACCCAGTTGCTTTGATTTATTCCCCCCTAGAAAGATATAACAAAAGTACAGACACCTCAAGGGGTCTCCAGAACTTCTTCACCCACAAGTCCAGATATAAATGCAGGGAGAAATCCATACAATAGCCATATCATAATAAAAAGCAAAAAGTACATAGAAAAGAGCTGCACCTGATCACGATTAATATTTAGTGGAGAAACTTTTTAAAAAGCACAAAAACACAATACCAAATTCCTCTTTTCCAAGAGAGTTTTTATCACCAACACTTGCCATTCTTTTTTTAGCTGGTATAATAAGGGATAGCGCTTCTGACTGAAAACCTTATCAGTCTTCTCAAGCCTCTTTGGGGTGGCCACAAAGTCCAGCACACCTAACATCTACCTAACCCAAGCCCTCCTCTGCTCCCATAGAAATGCTGGGCATACAATGTGCTGGACAGCATAAAGTACAGACACCACATCACCTGAAACATTTACAACACTGACGGATCACTCGTCTTTCAAACTTGCAACAACAATAAAACCCAAGAGGAGAAAAGATTGAGTCAAGACTCAGTAATGCATGCTATTTTGCTACCAGGCACATATTTGATCATCTTGGTATAGGACAGAAATTCTTACCCTTCTGGCTGATGTTGCTATGCATGCAAAAGCCTCCATGCATATGCTGTGATAACATTAAGGCATTTTCTCCTGCTTTTGTTACTTAGATGATACAAGGCAAAAACCCTTCCTTATGCCAGCACCTGCCCAAACCAAAATAAGGGGTTCTGCTCATGTTAATCACATTTTCTGACAGGTATTTACTTCATGACTACAGTAACCCACTCTATGTAAGGAACCAAATTCGGTATCTGAAAAATGCGGAGCAATTGAATGAAAAACACCCTATAAGAAGCAGTAAGACCAAGGTACCACCGAAACCTGTAACATGAGAAAAGGCTAAAGTTTAAGACTACGGTTTTGTTTTTATGTTAAAGGTTCAGATTGCTGTAATGCTTTAATAATGACACAACTGGGCCAAGGAATCGATGCACTGTAACAAGCCTTGTCTTTCTGCTGTCTGTAATGTAATGTAATGTAATGCAGGAAGAACATCCAAGTCTGCTTTGGAAAGCAACCCCCTTCAAAAACACATTTTAAGAAACTGTTGAGTAATTCCCTAATACAAGACAGAAGCAATGTAAGAATCTATCCAGTGGATGTAGGACCAAGTGCCATCAAACCTGAAACTGTACAGAAGAAAGATGTTCAGAGCTACTGCCTTTTTTGAGCAAGTTACAGAGAAATTACTAAAACCAGCCTGAACACCTTTCTTCCTTAAAATGAAAGGAGAAGAATATAGACAAAAATGAGGATGCTTATCAAAAGAATTTAGTTTTTAGCTTAAACTGTGATGGGCTTTATTTTTTGTATTTAGCCTATAAACACACGCAAACCTAACACCATGTTGTTGAAAAGAGTCCAGTATTTCTTGGAAAATTAAATTCTGAAATAATATAAAAGTGCAACTTGTAAAACTTTTACACCAGAGCAACTGAACCAAAGCAATCTTACCACAATTTAATTGCTCATACCAGACCACCTCACATATACCCACAGAGGTAAACCTGATCTCCTAAAAACAAAACTGAAAAATGCTTTGTTCTCAATATTTTAAATATAAAGTTATAAGAGAATACAGAAGTTTTCCAACAGGAAAGGGTAGTAATACAGAGCACACAACGAAAACACACATACCAAAATGCTTGTTACAAGGCAGCTTAGACCAGCTTAGGCCTCCAAACTTTTCTGACCACAAACCTTAACAGTAAAACAGTTTTGAGTATGCACCTCTAATATATGTATATTTATAAATAATACACATGTAGTGCACATTATGAACACTAATGTGTTTAAACACGCACTAAAGTAGGCAGAATAAAAGGATGAGCTAAAGACCAACTAAGCACTATTTTATTTCTTAATTTTTATTTATTAGCAGTATAAAATACATTTTTCTGACCCTGCTGGACTGTCCTTCACACCACTTGAGATACATGCACCCTACATTGGAGACCACTGGCTTGTACTGCCTAAAAGATGAATGTCATCCTTCTGAAATGCACTCAATTTCAGAACATAGAATATGATTTCCCCTCAAGTAGTCAAACATACAATTGAATTATTTTTGAAGTAAATTCTATGGGGTGACCACACTGCTCTTAGAGATAAGTTGCACAACTACTGGAAAGGCTGATGAGTTATACTTTAAATGAAGGCTAAAAACATATATGTTTTGTTTATAACATACTTTCATTTTTAACAAGGACTGTATTTGTTACATACCACCAAAAGTTACTGAGACTTCTAGAAAGGTAGGGAGGAGACAAGGAAAAGCTGGCAGCATTTAACACTGCAAAATACTGTTTTACAAGAGATTACATAGTTCCACCTTTACAACTGGGAAATCCATATAGGCACATTACTAATATTACCTGAAATTAGAAGTCTCACACTGAAAGCAACTGGAATTTATGTTGCCTGTTTTCATAAATGCAAAGATGTAAATATCTGACCTGAATTAATTCTCCAACAAATACAACAGGATTGGAAGAGGGAGTGAAAGGAGGGAGAAAATGTTATTCCAGTACAAAGCCAAGTCCAAATCCAGAAGACAAAATAATATGCTGCAATGAAACCAGGCCTGACGTAAAAGGCACAACCTACTAAAAAGGCAACATCTCCATTCCCTGCTTGCTGCAGAGAAGGAATCATTCAATTTGCCACAATATTAACATCAGTTCACATCTAAAAGGCAACCAGACAGTCACTGATCACCTTTTGAAAACTACCACTTCAGCGGATGCTGATTTTAGCTTGAAGGATGCTCTATTAAGAAAACAGCTATGACAATCTATAGAGGTATCTATTTCTTCTAAATGTTATTACTTTCTTCTAGATCAAACAATTAAGTGTCCAAAATGTATTCATGCTATTGAGAAGTTAGGACAGGTTAGAGATTCAGCACTACTCCTAATGATTTCTGAGTCACTGGGCCACAGGTTCCATTTCTACTTATGGATAAACAGAGAAAAAAAAATCATTTGTCCAGGAAAATCAAGAAGACAGACAACACTTTGAGAAAATCATCCTTTTTTTGATCCAACACTTCCTAAGCACATAGTATTAGCACCCCAAGACAGTCATGAGAAAGACTCAAAGTATTTACGAGTACAGTTTACTAAAAAACCCTAGTAAAGTGTCAGGGGAAATTATGGCCCACTTACTAAGCTTACATTTGTTATGCGAGAGTGCTATTTATAATGTCACATGCTGGAACTTGTTCCCAAGCTAGCTCAACCTACGTGCTTAATTGACTCAATAGACAATGCTACATTGTCAAGACTAATCTTTTCCTACAGGCTACAGTTTCTAAACCGTGAAAGCTTTTATACATTTTAATTTTTTCTGCAGTCCTGAAATCAGAAAACTTCAAAATACGCAAGCACATATAGACACACACAGTATGTATTGGGGTAGCTACGACATTGACTACCACTAAAATTCACATATCCATATGCAGACTGACTCATCAAAAAGTCCAAGTATTTTAAAGACCAATGAATCCAGAAGGTTCTTTAAGTTTTTATTTCAGATATCCAAAATAGTAGGGACTAAGGAAGAAAAAGCCTGGGAACAGGTTCATGTCACCAATATATGCCACAGGATGCATGGAGCAGCAGCATTCACATGACACTGGATTTTGACTACGCCACCTTATAAAGTATTTGTTTCAAGAGTAAGGTTTTGGGAACTTCTAATTAGTTTTAAGTCTGACAAGTTCACAATTAAGAACCAATTTAAACAAAAATTACCCTGAATGCTGCAGACAAACTGGACTGTCAACTCCTGCAGATTACCTTACTTTTGCACAGTAAACAAGTTTCATTAAGTAATTCAACGGTGAAATGAAACTTAAGTTTTTAACATTTGCATACCAACTATGAAAATAATTGCTGCATTTTAGGAATTGAAGTGATTCAATTACCATTTATTTGAAACAACAAATTGGTTCAATCTCTTCCATAACCAGCTTCAGAAAGCTGAATTTTGATACCTTAGGATCTACCAAGCAATTTTGATTATTTTAATATTACTCCTGCTCCCCTCAGCCCCCTAAACTTATGAAAAGAAACACCTTAGAGAACAACACTATTACATCTCAAAAACTCTTGAGCAGCTTTAGGAAAAAATAACAAAAAAATAATTAAACTATGCCTTCTTAAACTATTGCCAGATGTAAGTGATTAGCAGAACTGAAGTCTTCATAATACTGCCAAGCAACTCTGACAGGAGAACTTAAGTTCTTTAAGTCAATTGTGATCGGCTGGTCTAAATGCCTATGAACCACAGAACTACATACACCTACAATTACTAATATACAGAGACTAAAAGTCAAGATAAACATTAAAGGCATCAGTGTACAGATGTGTATATATATATATTTCTGTACAGACTTGCTGTTTAATGAGCTTACCTTTTGATTTTTTATAGTTATTATAATGAAGATTGTATTTGAACTCCCTCTTTTTGTTGCCAGTATCTCGACAAGATAGCACTCATCAACAAGAGCAATCATCCCCTTTAAACAGCAATTCTTCACTGCAAAGACAGTCTCCAAAAGGATAAATTTACATACATGCAACATTTTTTGAATAACATGACAGCACGAATGACATTGCTGAGCGTGCTGCATGCAGCACACTGTTGATCAAACTGTTGCAGATCCTCTCCCATATCTCATATTTATCATTGACTCAAGCTGAAAACAGCTTTCTAAAACACAGGAGGGCTAAATTAACCACTATTATGTTTTTCCTCTGTAATGTATCTCCTAATTTTCCCATACCAAGAAGCTACCAGGTTTAAACTCCAGGAGATAAAACAGCTTTGCAAAAAATGATGCACAACTCCTTTTAATAACATGCTGAAGGGTATCTGGTCCCATTTGTTTCCCTTTTTTCTGATTTTCACAAAAAATCATTATTCTACCCGACTGCAAAAAAAAAAAAAAAAAAAGAAAAAGATGTAGATGTAGATAGAAAACTGTTAAATTACTTAGAGCATAAAAAATGGAGTCCAAAAAGTCAAGCCATGTTGGAAAGATGCTCTTTCAATTGCCACAGGGTCTAATGATATTTTGACAAGACTGCAATTATGTTTCTGTTATAAGAACAGATCTTGTTCTCCACGTCTTCCTAGGATAATACTACTTTTAATTAATGCTTTCATTGTGAAGTGTTCCCTCAGGCAGTAATAAGTTTTATAACAATTTCAGTATGTAGCATGTATTTCCCCACACTATTTATTCAAAATTTCTCATTATTTCAACTCCTAGATAATGCCCAAGCCTTTGCTCCCCAGAAGGCTTCAAAACATGGCTAACCACTGCTGTGCTGAGCAAGACACTGTTAAAACATGTCTTCATATGACTGCTTTCCTCTGCTTCCCTCGAGAAGGAAGAGAAACATTACATGCCTATCAGACTGGCACAGCCACAGGAGAACCAAATTTCCTTTTAAACATCAGCTCCAGTTTCATTTTCAGGAAGCAGCACACACATCTTTCTCCTTTTCAAATACTTAATCATGTTTTTAATGTATTATCTTTTAAACAGAGTTACAACCACTGCGAAAATATCGTAAGGTGCTGATCTTCAAATACATTCACTGATCACTAAACCTGGGTAACACACTATAAAGTGCAGCTTTTCTTCTTACAATCCACTTCATACCCACCTCTCCAATTTGTAAAGTTGTGCTAAAGGAAGTTACAAACCAGGGCTTCAGGAAACAGGCCATTACTGAAGCTGTGGAACTATAGACACACACTTCTCTGAAGCTTGAGACAAGTACAGTACTGTGTGGGAAATGTTATGAAATCCCTGTCAAGAAAACTAGGCCTCAAATTTAATCCACTCACTGCCTCTCTCTACCACAAACAGCTATGAAGTAACTAACTTGCTTTTGGTTTAAATGTTATTCATTAACTCCATAAGAAGGTGGGAAGTGTCAAACTAATTCCTATATGCCAATTAAAATTGGCTTTATAAGGTGTTTAGAAAGATTGCATTGACTTTGAAAAGCAAAGTCAATACACAAGCTGCTGCTTTTACAGACTACAGTGACTCATTTTTATCTGTCACATGTTCTCTGACCATTTTCAAGAAAAGAAAATATTAAATCTCAATTCCCTTTAAGTATTCGAGCTTTATGCCTTTTTTTTCCCTTAATTAAAGTGGTCTCTCTATTTCACTAGACTGAGTTCTCCAGAGGTTGAAGACTAAAAGCAATAGTATGTTTATACCTTCAACAGAGGGAGGAGTTAATGTTAAACATTATTTCCGATTATTTTCCATTACATTTTATTTCTCTAATAAAACAAATCCAATATTCTGTCTGATCTCTCAAAAGTGAAATTAATTTCAGAATCCTGCCCCCATTTCATGCACAAACAGTTCTCCTGCATGATCTTTGCATGACTTCACAGGAAGTAAGCATTTAAATAAGCCAGTATTTGTTAAGAGTAAATGTACATATTGTCAACAGCAAGATCCATGGATTACATTATCTGGCCTTTATCAAGAAGGTCAAACTAGGTGACAGACAACTTACTGTTTCCAAATTCTCTGGCTGTAGCTGGAAAGTGCATCTGTCTAAAAGGCCATAATTTGAATTTTTTAGCCAGGTTGGATTTGTTTGTGTAGTCTAAAATCCAATGAACTAGTAAAAACAACATCAGGTTGATCTCCCAGTTGTGTGATTGTCATTTGCAAAAGCAACCAGTAAAGAGTTCCAAGGCTTGCAATGTCATAAAAAATGAAGTTAGTTAGTATGAACTCTGCACACCTTCACAGACATAAGACCACTCACACAGAGAACCAAACAACTGTGATTATGTAACTATTTTTAGAATCAAACCTACCACAACTTTGAGTTTTTGCAATCTTAACTACCAATTTCTTCTGCACGGCTGACATATGTTCCCAGAAAATAACTACTGATGGACCTAATCAGAGATCAAACCCAAACCAATAATAAGCACAAGCTTTCTGTATAAGGGGTTGAATTGCCGCAATCAACAGAAATTCACTGGTTGGCTTTGAACAGATGCTGTAAGGATCAGTTGAAGAACTGACCCTTCTGACCCTGCCCCTTTTCTTTCAGAGGAAGCCTTACTGAAGCACTCAGTTCCCAACGTTTGTCACAATGAAGCAAAACATTAAGCTTGTAATTAAACAGGATTCACCAAACGGAAGCAGACTGAATAAGGAGTTAAAATACTAGACTTCTGGTAACCAATCTTAACACTTTTAACACCAAATCATTCACTAAAGAAGTCACTGTTCATCCTCTAAAAGCCTGTAAATTGGCTTCAATTAACTAGACAGTCAAAAAACTTGTATCCTGAAACAGAGAAGTATCAAAAAAGGAAATTAAATAAATTAATTTTTACTGTCTCTCTCCTGTTGTTACTGGTTGACATTACCATCAGTGGCATACCTATTGCTACTAGAAACAAAAAAAATAGCTCACAAGCAAAGGATAAGAAGTGCGTAAAACTTACGATTGAGATTTATTCTCTCTGATTTTGTCACATTGGCTAAGATTCACAGTTACTCTGTAAAAACTACTAAAACCCATGTGAAATAAATTCAAATAGAAAAAAATTCGAGAATCAGAACTACCACCTTTAGATCTCAGGCACATCTGATAATTTCTACTTTGAAAGAACAGAAATTTCATGCTCTACAAAGTCCTTGACTGGATGCACACAAATTATCTAATATTGCTATACTTTTTTCATTCCAAGGATGCACCAGTAAGTGAAATTCTCTACTGAACACTGAGAATTTTAAATGCACTTATTTCCTAAAATGTTTGAGTGTTACAATTCTGACTTCTGATTAAAATCCAACTGTGTATATCTTGATCTGTGTATCTAGTTATATACATATGGGAGAATAAAAGGTTCACAGATGAATTGAATAAACCTTTCTGTAATGAACACATACACTGAAACTATTTGCTCTATCATCATACAGTAGGACAGTTAATTAAAGCATTCAAAGTTTACTTTAGTTTTACAGACCACAGCAGTTAAACCAAGCTGGTCAACTGGAGGAACAGGTCATAAATCAAAAAGGAGCCATGTGTAGCAAGGAACAACTTCATTTTTTATTCTGATGTTTGAGACGAACCACAACTGCTGTAACTATTTACATAACAAACAAGAAAGAAGAGATTTTATAAGTACTGAACTTCAGTAAATTTATAAAATACTACTGTTTACTCACACTTTCAAATGTTTAGTAGAATATTCAGGCTTGAATTCTTTGTTAGTATCAGTTCCTCCAAGAACAAACCATTAGAAATTCTTCTAGTAGCAGACCTGTAGCAACATGTTTCTTGTTTCCCTACATCATCTCCTCTTAGTCAGACACTCAGTATTCTTCATCACCCTGCTTTGCCTACAGCAAACAAAAGAGCCACCTGTATTGTCTGAGAAAAAACAGCAAAAAACCCAGCCTATCCTTCTGCTTAGGCTTCCATATCAAATCTAATTTTACTACAGGACATTAAGCAGCAGCATGCTAATTTTGTCACAAAAAGCCATGCCATTATAATTTCAAACTGTCATTACTCTCTAAAACTAAGCTAAATCATTACCTGTTTTACTGCTCTTGTTGAACAACTTTTCTTCAACATGAGGGAGAAATGAAGAAATCCCAGTTCTGCCTTATTTTTCAGTTTCTTTCTATTTCATGCTCCTTCTAAGCACTGACTCACATTACCTGCTGTATGAATTTGTACCTTGCTCTACACTTGAATTTTGTTGGTAGCTGAGCTTCAAGAACTTGCAAGGTGTTCAACAACAACAAAACAGCAACAAAAAACAACCAAAAAAAAAAAAGGATGGTATGGATACACTTATGAACAAAATTATGTGTTCGCCCTTCTCAATAAAGCTTGCACATGGGTACTTAGAAAACTTTTGAGAACAGAAAATAGTCATTTTGATTTTACCTAGACCAGGAACAGTCAGAGTTGCAACAGATTAAGTGCTGCATAATAAAATAGTTTCACTGTTAAATACCCCACTTAATACTTGAATAACTCAGAATATTTATCAATACCTCACTTTATATCTAAACCATTCTGCTTCTGTAAAAAGCTATTCTTTCCCCCCACCATTTTATTTTTAGCATGCTTTGATCAAATTATTACTGAGTATAGTTTCACATGCCAACAAGGTGGGTATCACAGTGGGAGTCTGTTATAGACCACCCAAACCAGGATTAAGAGGCAGATGAAATATTGTATAAGCAGCTGAAAGATGTCTCACCATCACTGGCCTTTGACCAGCTTATCATATGTCAGCTGGGCATATGACACAGCAGAGGGGAAACAGTCCAGGAGGTTCCTGGAGTGTGAGGATGAGACTTTCCTCACACAGCTGGGTGAGGGAGCCAACAAGGAAGAGCATCCTTCTGGACCTGCTGTTTGTGCGCAGATAAGGACTGGTGAGTGATGTGATGGCCAGAGGCTGTTTTGGGCACAGAAGTCACAAAGCGTCAGTTTTTGGTTCTCAGAGAAGTAAGGAGGGGCATCAGCAGAACTGCCACCTTGGACTTATAGAAAGCGGACTTTGGCCTGTTTCAATGCCTGGTAAAGTCCCTTGGGAGGCTGTCCTGAAGGGCAAAGGGGTGCAGGAAGGCTGGAAATTCTTCAGGAATAAAATCTGAAAGGTGCAGGAACAGGCCATCCCCTTATGGTAAAAAGATGAGCTGTTGGGGAAAACCAGCCTGACTGAATTTGATTTGGCCAGAAGTAATGATAAAAAGGAGTTTATGATCTTTGGAAGAAGGGGCAGGCAAATCATGAGGACTGCAAAGGTGTTGTGAGGTGATGCAGGAAAAAAATTAGGACTAAAGCACAACTAGAATTTAATTTGGCTACTGCTGCTGCTGAAGAAAATAAAAAAATGTTTCGATAAACATTAGCAACAAAAGGAGGACTAAGGAGAATTTCCATACTCTCCTGGTAACAGGGAGCATAGTGACAAAGGATGAGGAAAAGGCTGAGGTACTTAATACCTTCTTTGCCTCAATTACTCTTAAGAGTAAGACCAATTGTTCTCTGAGTACCCAGTCCCCCAAGCTGGAAGACTGGGATGGGGAGCAGAACATAATTCCCATAATTCAAGGAGAAACAATCAGCAACCTGCTACACCACTTAGACACATACAAATCTGTGGGGCCAAATGGATTCCAACCAAAGGTCCTGAGGGAGCTGGTGGAAGTGCTCATCCAGCCACTTTCCTTTACCAGCAGCCCTGACTCACCAGGGCAGTCCCAGCTGACTGGAGATCAGCAAATGTAAAGCCTATCTACAAGAATGGATGAAGGATAATCCATGGAACTGTCAGCCTGACCTTGGTGCTGGGACAGTCATGGAAAAATCATCTTGAGTGCCAGCAGGACAATCAGGAGATCAGGCCCAGACAGCATTCGTTTTGGAAAGGCAAGTCCTGATTGACCAACCTGAGCTTCTTCTGTGACAAGGTAACCCACTCAGTGGATAAGGGAAAGGCGGTGGGTGTGTCTACCTGGACTTCAGCAAAGCCTTTGAAGGCCAGTGGAATCCTCGCCTGTATCAGCAATAGTGTGGCCAGCAAAACCAGGGCAGTGATAGTCCTTCTGTACTTGGCACTGGTGAGGCCACATCTTGAATCCTGTGTTCAGTTTTGGGCCCCTCACTGCAAGAAAGACTTTAAGATGCTGGAGCATGTCCAGAGAAGGGCAACAATGCTGAGGAAGGGTCTGGAACACAAATCTTATGAGAAGCAGCTGAGGGAACTGTGGAGGTTTAACCTGGAGAAAAGGAGTTTCGGGGGGACCTTATCACTCTCTACAACTACTTGAAAGGAAGTTTCAGACAGGTGGAAGCTCACCTCTTCTCCCAGGTAACAACAGGACAAGAGGAAATTACCTCAAATTGTGCCAGGTGAGATTTGGATTAGATATTATGAAAAATTTATTCGCTGAAAGGGTTGTCAAGCATTGGAACAGGCTGTCCAGAGAAGTGGTGGAGGCATCATCCCTGGAGGTATTTAAAAGACATGTAGACATGGCACTTTGGGATAACCTGACAACACTGGGTTTGCTGTAACAGATTTGACCTTAGAGATCCTTTGCAATTTTAATGATTCCATGATTAGAAGTCACTCATAGGTCAGTCATTAGTTTGGCTCAATATTTTTCTTACAGTAACTTTCTAATATCAGGTGTACAAAATTTGTTAATAAAATAAAATTAATATTCTGATCCTTCAGTAAACTACAGTAAAATGTTTGTTTCATGCAGATTTTAGACCCTGTCAAAGGCTTGAACAGACTGAAACTCTGTCAAACACTTGTAGGCTTAAAAAGTTAACATGCAGTGACAAACATCCAAGTTGTCTTCCTCCCAGCACTCCCCCCAAAACCCACAGTATTTCTGATCTTCCAGTTAAGCTTCAAGTTTTTCACTCTGATAAATTAAAAGGAAATAGAAGATTCTATACAAAGGCAACACTATTTCAGAACAGCTTTAATAGAGTATTAACTAAGATAGCCCATATGATGTGTTATGCTAACAGCTCAATTCAATGTGCAAGTTTATAACTAAAAAAAAAAACCCAACCAAAAGCCTCAAAACCACAAACCAAAAAGAAAAAGAACAACGAAAAAAACCCCCAACCACAAATCCACCACAGACCCCCTGCTGATTTCAGCTGAATGTAGTTCACACATCGAATCTGTAACTGCAGCAAAGCCAAGTTTACACATATTGTTAGAATAAAACCATGCTCAGATCTCGATACAGAATGCATACTGGATCACAGCCAAGTATAATACTTATCAAGCATTAAAGTATGTCTTTTTTTCCTGGGTTGAGCTTTTTTTTAACTTGCCAGTCCTAAGTAACTAAGATGTGTATTGGTGTAATTGGAAGAACCACTGTGTAACCCTAGTCCAGGTTCTATGCAAAAGGAAGGTGGTAATTCTACACAGATGTCTGCAATAAAACTTGAAGAAGTTTACAGGCCAGACAAACACAAATGCTTTTTAATTTTTTTTCTCCATAGGCTCATTTAGAACTCCTTTCCCCCTTTATTTTTTTGTTGCTTGTGTACACATTAATGCACAGGTTTATCTACTAAACAGAAACTCAACAATGACCAGCCCTCCTGCCCATAAGCCCCATCTAAACTAGATTTGTTATACCAATTTATCTATACTTTTTCCTCTGCCCCACAAGGATATATCACATATTTGGAGCAGAAGACCGACATTTTCAGATCATCTTACACGTTTCAGGCTACTCCATTCAATGAGATCTATGCTTCTATAAACAGCAAAAGAATGCAAATTCCACAACAGAAGAAGATGCTGATCACATACCTACAGGAGCTCAAACACAAGGGTGGTTTTTTTTGTTTGGTTTTTTTGAATCACATACCTCAAAATACAATTTTAAGAGTGAAATTTTGCATACTTTTTCAGCTAACTTCTTGAGCACTATAGTCAATCAGCTCTCTGAATTTTAGATTAAGAATTGTTATATTTGTTTAGCATCGTCATAGCTGATATGATGTGCATAAAGATTAACTGAAAAACCTAAAGGCCCTCTTTTCTGGAGGTTCATAATAGAATCTGAATTCAAGAAAGACAAGAATAAACATTATGCCTTACTACTGGCTTACTCTTAGAATGACTGTGTTTAATATTCACATTGAAATTTTTTGCAACTAGCAGTGGAATACTGCTTAGAAACTTCAGTTA
The DNA here is from genome assembly GCA_013396655.1 of Campylorhamphus procurvoides. Classification (NCBI taxonomy): domain Eukaryota; kingdom Metazoa; phylum Chordata; class Aves; order Passeriformes; family Dendrocolaptidae; genus Campylorhamphus; species Campylorhamphus procurvoides. The sequence goes on from WBMV01003750.1 coordinate 125,247, forward strand.
AGAATTAAAACGTAATATTTTAAAAAAGCTTTTAAAAATGTCTACATTGTCTCTCCTTTAAATGTAGGTTTATTGTTCAACTTAGTCATCATAACATTCATCAAAATATTGTTTGAGTACATCATGGTGTAAGAGAATAAAAACAGGCATCAGTTAAATCTAAAATATATTTATTGCAGACCAAACAAACGGATCAAATCCTGTCTGAAACTGCCCAGAACAGAGCAATATAAAATCCACCTATCTGTGCACAGGAAACAATAACCATATGATTTTGAACTGCAGAGAATAGTATTGACAGTAAATGTAAAAAATAAACTCAAACAAAAAACCCACAACACACACTCTTCCCTAAAATCTCCGAAATAAAACCCACACCCCACCACGCAAGCAAAAAGCCCCTTCTCTAAATTCCCAAACCCCTTCAGTACATCCCAAGCGTAAATGAAAATGGCTCCAAAATTGTATTTGGTCTTCTAGGAAAATACTACTAAAAATGTGTGTGGATAAATAAATAATATTTATTAATTGATTGCATAATTTACTAGTTCTGCTATAAGACAGCAACATTGTACAAATTACTTTAAAAGCTCTAAGAACATAAAATATTTGGTTTATGATTATATTGAATTTTAGATGAACAATACTAAAACCCATAAGAAATACTTCATGGAATAGTGGCTCGTTTTGAAAAGAAAGCAAAAACAGATTCTGATGTCAGATGGAATGTCTCCACATGCAACTTTCTTTTGTGGCGTTACTGATTTAAGGCTTAATTAACTCTCGGGAAGCGTCTATCTCTACGTCCTCCTCCGAGCAGTCTCACCATGACCTGGATCAGAGAAAGAATCCAACTGAAAAAATATCACCGCAGAAAAAAATCTCATGTATGGCTTATGGCATAACCACACCAGGAACTATGTCAGAACAGCTTCAGCTACAAAACTCAGAGAGGCTGCCCCAAATGAAGTCTACAAACAAAGTTTGCTTTTGGTTTTCAAACCCAACCTATTGTAACATCTTTAACCTCATCATGCTCTGCTGTCTTCCTATGACTTTACTTATTCACACCGCATGTGCCATACAAATTCTCCAACCATGGACTTACAGGGGAAAATTAAGACTAACTGTAGCAAAAACAGTCAGGGAGTAGTGCTGCTGACAGAATGCCCCTATCTGTGTATCAATGTGGCCACCTCGCATTATAGGCACAGTACTGAAATCGGCTGGGAAGTTAGCGCTGTAAGAAATCTCTTCAAAATCAAACTACATTAAAAGACATGCTTTCGCAATAGAAATGTTTCTCTCTGTTCCATCTAGTTCTCTCTTCATTCTACCCTGTTCAGAAACCCATAATTATAGTACACAGAGAGCACAAATATGGATGATTTCACAGACAAGCAGCAATTTCTTCTACTTTGAATAGGATTCCCTGCTATTATGACTTAACACTTAGCATATAGATCATTTAAGGAATTATGTCATATACTAGCTGAGAAGCAGTTACTGTATTACACATCCAGTAGCCTGTCAGAGCTTCATGCAAGTTAAAAGAAATTGCACAAATAAGATCACAACTGTATCAGAAAACTGATATACATGAAGCAGGTATTCCCAGAAGGCAAATCCCTGGATGAATTACTGAATACATATAAGACTGTAAAGTATAGCATGTCATTTGGAGAACATAGTCAGTGTAAGATGGTACATGGGATGTCACTACACAGCACTAATGTACAAAAAATCAGGCTGAGAAACTGTAGTAGGTTGACCTCAGCTGGCCGCCAAGTGCCCAGGAAACCCACTCTATCACTCCCCTCCCTCAGCTGGGTGAGGGAGAGAAAGTATAGCAAAGGCTCATGGGTTGAGATAAGAGCAGGGAGAAATCACTCACCAGTTACTGACAGAGACAAAACACACTTGATGGAGGGAAATAAGTTTAATTTATTGCCAATCAAATCAGAGTGGGCCAAGGAGACATAAAATCAGAATCCCAAAAACACCTTTCCCCCACCCTTCCTTCTTCCTTCTCCCTCAACTTCACTTCTGATTTCTCTACTTCCTCCCTGATAGCAGTACTGGGGGACAGGGAATGGGGGCTGCAGTCAGTTCACCACACACTGTTGTTTCTGCCACTCCTTCCTCCTCAGAGGGAGGACTGCTGCTCCACTGTGAGGTCCCTCCCATGGGAGACAATCCGTCACTAACTCCTCCAAGGTGAGTCCTTCCCATAGGCTGTAGTTCTTCATGAACTGCTGCAGTGTGAATCCTTCCCACAGGGTGCAGTGTTTCAGGAACAGGCTGCTCCAGCATAAGTCCCCCACATGGTCTCCAGTCCTGACAGGAAACCTGTTCCAGCGTGGGCTCCTCCCTCCACAGGGCCATAGGTCCTGCCAGAAGCCTGCTCCAGCATAGGCTTCCCACGGGGTCACAGCCTCCTTCAGGCATCCACCTCCTCTGGCATGAGATCCTGCAGGGGTTGTAGGTCAGTCTCTGCTCCCCCACTGACCTCCATGGACTGCAGGGGCACAGCTGCCTCACCATGGTCTGCACCACAGGCTGCAGGGCAATCTCTGCTCCAGCACTCGGAGAACCTCCTCCCTGCCCTCCTTCTTCACTGACCTTTGTGTCTTCAGGGCTGTTTCTCTCACATATTCGCACTCCTCTTTCCAACTACTGCTGTTCTGCAGAAGTTTTTCCTGTTCTTAAACACATTATCCACAAAGTGTTACGAGTCTTGCTGATGGGCTCAGCATTTGCCAGCAGCAGATCCATCTTGGAGTTGGCTGGCATTGGCTTTGTGAGACATGGGGAAAGCTTCCAGTAACTTCTCACAGATGCCACCCCTGTAGTCCCCTCTGCTACCCAAAACCTTGCCATGCAAACCTAATACAGCAAGGTTCTTAACTGCTCTTTTTTTCCAATCCTAAGAAAACCTCACCTAAAGCATGACATTCCTTTTTTTTTTTTTTTGCTAGTCATCATCTAATTTACAACTGATCATCTGATCAGGAGCAACACTATTCTATTATTATATTTTATTTTTATATATTTTATATTATTATATTTATTTTATATATTTTATATATTACATTTCATAGATTATATTATTATATTTTGTTCTGCTGCAGAGAAACCAGCTTCTGAAGAAGTATATTAATAGGAAGGGAGGGTGTGGTATCTTCATCCTTGGAGGTTTTCCAGACTTGGCTCAACAGTCACTTCTGACTTGATTTAGCTTTAGCAACATTTGTGCTTTCAGCAGAAGATAGGATGGATAATCAACCTTCACTAAGTACTAGGCTGGCTAGATAATAATAAAGACACCTATGGCTGTGTTTGTGAATTTTGGGGTGGGGAAGAAAAAACTGTATGTAGATCACCAAATAAACTCATGGTCCTTTGAACTTCCAGTCAGCTTAAGATCCTAACAATCCTGTAGCTCCTGTGCACAATTATTCAACCTTCATTGGTGGGAAAAGAAAGCTTACACTGAGCTAACCACTCAAGCATTTTTCAGACTCAGACAACTGTCCCTTATTATCCATTTACTAATTGCCACATTTAAACAATATATACAATGTCACAAAATCAGTTACAGCTGATTAACAACCTTTCAAAAAATCACAACTTTGGAGAGCCAAATAACTTCTCTTTCTGTGACTGAACTATTATGATATGTAGACATGGTGCACAACAGAGAAAAATCTAGACGAAGCATCTGGTACCCAACCACTAAGAAATTAAGCATGGTACTCGCAGAAACAATTTTGTAATAGAACTTGGTAGGATATGAAATAATAGTTCCAAAACAAGGTTGAGACGGACATTCTTTCAGCATCACTGGAACTGAGTATGTGAAGAAACATCAACCATCTTCCAAATATGCTGGCGTTGCTTACTTCTCTAAGCACATATCCATTCAATTAAAGACCTACATACATGTGTCCTATCATTCACAAAATATTTTGTTCTAGAAATGAATCTCACTTGGATTTTTTTAAAGCACATACACATCATATTAGCACACCAGCATACTTCCATGTTGTTGGAGCAGCTTCCAAGTATAAACCAGAAGCAAGTGCAGATGATCTTTCTCTTTCAAGGTGAATACACAAACAGAAATATCTGCATGCCAAAGTCCATACAGAAGGCTCAGCTTATGAAGACACAGCAATCATAGCAGGCATTAAGTTTCAGAAGCCAATGCCTACAAGATCTGATTAGGTACAGCAAGTATTTTACAAAGACAAAGAAACAAAAGGAACCTACAAGATGAGGATAGGTCCTGATACGACAGGAACAGTTACTAGTAAAACTGAAAAAAAACCCCACAAGAAAACAAGTAAAACCAAGAAAACACACAGGCACCCCTAGGAGGGAGGAATCAGCAGTTTTTGCACCAGAGGTAGGACTCTAGTCAACTTTCACAGGGACCTATCCACTAGGATCTATCCAAGAAGGAGCAGCAGCATCATGGTTTCCCAGTGATAAAAATTTAGCCAACTGCTAACTGCAAAGAACTTGGGGTTGGGGGAAAAAGCTGTAAAAAATAAAAGGACAAGCAGCAGAAAGGATAAATTATCTTTCAGATAAAAGGTTCACAATGGTGAATGCTGTAAAACTTTCCTAACCTTTCATTTGAAAAATAACAAAAACTGGAAGAGGCATGAGTTAATGATATGAAAAACAAGAGTTGCAGGGATAACTAAAAAAAGTTTTTATCTCAGGAAAACCCAGCAGGTTAGGACCCCTCAAGTTTCAAAACAACTGATTTCCAGAGGAAAAGATAACCATCTCGAGCAGAACAAATATGCATCAACTGTTCACTGTCACTTCCAAAATAAGAACTGGGCACCACCAAATGCAGCTGCTGAGAGCCAATCTTAGAACAGATCGAAGGCATTCTTCTTGCAGTGAGTAGACAACCGGTGAGACTCCCTGCCAAAGCATGCAGCAGATGCTCAAAGTTTCTGTGACCTCAAGAGAAGACAGCACATGTCTTGGAGGACCAGTTTGAAGTTGGAAGAATTCTCCAAGAAGAATATCACATATGCCTTCCCTGTTCTTGTCTTTCCAAGAAATTTGCTCATGACCACTACCAGCCACAAGATACTGATCTGGACAGGCACTTTGTTGGAATCAATACGGGCAGTTTAAAGCAATGCTGCTAGCATGCTCTCTTCTAAAAGCAAAGCTGGCAGAGCCCAGTGGCTGCTAGGTTTTAAAACGGAACATCTTATCAAGAATAGCAGAGGAAGACATAGGGTGAACAATACAGCTACTTCTACTGCCTCCCTGCTGCTAGTATTTCTAATTTTTGTCTCCATGTCAACCACACATCATCTGATTTTTTCCTTCAATTGATAATTTTAAGTATACCTTAGACACGTTGCTCAGAAAGATACCTGTATGAAACAACGCAACACTATCATCTGATTTTGCAGTTCAGCTTTGCTGTAGGATCCACGAGAGCTGATCTAAAACACTGGTCAGGAGCATGAGCTAAATAGCCTAATAGCTTTGACAAATTTGTTTTTCTTTATCAGAAATACTGCCTCAAATGGTATACAAGATTTATATTAACCTAAATGGAAAGCTACTAGGCCTAATGAAGTGCAAATGAAAGGACTGTTTTATGAAGCACAGTGCGACAGCAGCAGTTGCTACTGGCGCTGCACATTAGTTTAACAACACTTTTTGGAGTAATCCACTGGATGAAGTAATTGCTTAGAAAAATTTGCATCTTACTTATTTTTCTGCAACTTGCAGAACAGATTTTTAGCTGCAAGTCAAGAACTGAACTGCATGCTCTACAATAAAAGAACACCTTTTACCAAAGGTATATCTTGTAGTTTGACTCAACGAAGAAAGGCAGTATGTGCCTATCCACCTACATATGGTCGGCAGGCGGAGGTGGAAAATGTTAATTGACAGTGGGTATGTAACTGCTTGGTTACACTCAGTTCACAGATACTTCAATGAAGTATTCTAAGTTCTGGTAACTTCATATCACAGATGTGGGTAAGTGCAATAATGATCAAATATATTTATCTATAGAAATCAGAAGTTAGCTATTTCAGCTAGTTAATAAGTAAAACCACTTGCATTAGCAGAACTGTACGTTTACTTCTGATTTTGACATCAACAATTTTGCAAAGTTATAGGCCAATTATGCACAGATCCTGGCAAAGCAAAAAGCATCAACACCAGAACCTCCTGTATTTCAAATAAACTCTATACAAACATGTATGAATGTCTTCATGCACAAAACAAGCTCAATAGTTTCTTGTGAGGATATGAGACTTCTTCCTTCCCATAAACTGATTTACATAAAATTTATCCATTACAATTTTCACTGTACTGCAACTCCTTCAACTATTTGGTAAGTTAGCTGTTACGTTGGCTTGGAAACCATTTAAAATCCTCCCCCTTAGGTTTCACAGAGCAAGCATTTGAGGCCATTTCAAAAGGGCAAAGCTTGGCACAGACCAGAGTCTACACTCCTACTCCAGTAAGACTGCAAAGTGAAGGAATCAAAGTTCACACACAATCTCCAAGTTGCTTACCATCACAGCATAAACAGGGTTCAAACTGTAGCCCTCAGCAACAGCCACACAAATAGTTGCACCAGAAGAAAAAAAAGCAAACTAAAAACAAACAAGTCCACCTTAGGTTTCCTGCTCCCTATTCCAAGGTAATCTTAAAAACAAAAGTTGAAAAATGGATACCACAACTATGAAACTTTTTTCCTTGAGATATTACCACACACAACTGTTTTAAGAAAACAATGAATTGTCCAAGTTCCTCAACAAATTTGTATAATACGAAACTGATCATGTCAGGACTCATCTGACAGCTGAATAAAAAACGGGGACAATTCTGAATTGCAAACTATTTTTCAAAAGCACATAATTAAGATTTCCTTTGACCTCGTTAACAAGGATGCTAAAATGTTAATTCTTAACTAACTGTTTATGCTAAGGTCTGTTTCACATTTTCTCTTCCTTATGCGTAACCAATGCCTAAATTATCAAGATATTGTGAAATATACAATATTTTTTTCCAGTTATTAGTCATTATGGGGAGAAAAAAAATCCACACCAAAAATCCCACAAACATCCAAACAAAAAACCCTAAGCATAAAGATTAACAGTTCTCCCAGTACTACATACCTGAAAGTTCCTGCCCTCTGTTACCTAGTACTTATTTAGTTCAAAAATCTTAAGTCTGCTTTAGAATGGTTTTAGAATTAGAATCTCATAAAAAGTGAAAACCTAAAATATCAATTATGAAAGGGAATGCTTACTTCAGTCCAAATGTTAAGCTCACAGGCCAAAAGTGAGAGAAATTAAGTGCGTGCGTGTTTAGGGTCAGAAGGCATGAAAATAAACCGTGGCTCCACACTGTTGATTACACAATTATGTCAACAGCAACATAGCAAAAAGCTTTCAAAAATCTATCCATACAGGAACTAGAACACTGGCAGTTTTAGCTTAGTCAGGCTCTTATGTACAAAGCCCTGTAACCACGGAATGCGCTATTAGCTGTTTTCACTGAAGACTGGAAGGATTTAAAAGATTTTATTGTTAAATGAATGTAATTCATCCTGACCCAAAGACCATCACAGAAGACACCAGAGACTTAAACTCTAATTAAAATAATGTTACTTTTCTATCCAAACATGTTTTTCAAATATATATATGCACAAAAATATGTTATTTTTCAAATAGATATACAAAACTGGCCTATAAGGTTGGGCATAGAACACTCTCCAAGCAAATTTCTTACAGCCTTTTATACATCAGATTATGCCTTTTTAACTACCCATCATTTCATATCCTTAACTCATGCGAAGCTGGTTGCTCTCAGAATGACAAAGGTTTTGTAAATAAAAATCATTACTGAATTACACGTTATTTGGATAGTTAGGTCTACCAACTATATCAACTATACTACCAAAGTGGTTAGCAAGCACAGGAAGAAATTCATCTTTCACTCTATTTTTCACCATTCTAAAGAGACTACATAAAATGTTGGAATCAAAGTAATTGCAGAGGACTTGCTAACCAAGCTTTGCAAATATGTATAACAAATTAGAAAAAAATAACTGAGAGCGCCACTAAGAAAATACACGTGTGAGTTGCATTTATTTCCTTTACCCAAAGAATTCTGTTTTGCCTATAAACTTGTTTGCTTTCAGATGTTTTATTCAGTCATAAATGCCTAATTTTACACTATATCTAGAAAAGGCAGAAAATTTACTTAGCATTTCAGTTGCAACAGGTAATCAGAAACGGAAAGACATCCTTAAAGGAGTAACACTATTTAAACAAATCTGTATAGTGCAGATAGACTTTCAGCAAAGTTCTCCATAAATCAGAACTCACAGGAGATAAACCAGCATTAGTAAATGACCTTTAGTTGACTTTCCTATGAAACAGTTCAGCAGAAAACAAACTGGCTTCACAACCTCCATGCAATAATCAGTAACTATACTGAACCACTAAAACCAATCTAGGTTACAAAACTGCATGTCAGAGACTCAACAAAAGGGATCTTAGTCTTTCACTATGACGCAGCAAAGTCTCATTAGTGAAATTAAAGCAAAGTCCAAGACTGTTTTCAAGACAGCTTTATTTCCTTAGCAACTGGCACAACTGACAGGCAGGATACTGGTAAAAGTCTTACTTTACAAGGCAGCTTTATATTATTAGCTTGACTTAAACCAGCAATTTAGAAAACCTAGGTATACTTGCCTGAAACACAGCCTGAAGTAACTTAGATAAAAGCCAAATAAAACACCAGCAGAGTGAATCCCAGAAAACAGACTTCAGAAGTGCTTCAGGAGACCAAAACAGCGACACAGCTTAGTCACGCCTTACAAAAACTTCAGTTCTCCAAATAAAACTCCAGTTTTATTTACCAAAAAATAGCTATGAGGTACCATTTTCATAATGAAGACAAATTTTCCCCATGATGTAGATTCCTACTCAAATGCTTAGCAAAAAATATGGTTAATCTGATAAATTTCCCAATAGAGCCTGACATCAAAATGAGGTTCAATAAGGTGTTTGGGAGAGTATGTCCAGCCAGTACATGGCATCTATCTGTTAACATTCCAATACAGAGTCTTCTTCCAGGAATTTGTTTCCCATTATGCAAATCCCCATGCTGTCAAATTTCCCGTACAAACAATCCTGTTTTTCTCTTGTGTCAATTATATGGTACCCTGGCCATGTCCCAGAGGCACCTGCCAGACAACTGCAACTCACAAAAATTTCCTGCATTCAAGGGAGTGAAATTTTATTTAGAATTTACATGAGAAACTGAGTCGTGTAAGTATTAGCATTTACATAATCATTCACAGCTTGTTGTGGGGGGAGAAGGAAGAGACAAAAAAGAGCAGGAAAAAACTACAGCTTAAAAAAGGGAACAACATTTACTCAAATAGTGAAAGACAGTGAGTTCCACCACTAATGAGTTTACTGTATAGGTACATGTGAATTGTACAAACAATACATGCAAATATGTTGGAATGCATGAAAACACAAGGACATAAATTAATAGGAGAACTGAGGAGCTATCAGTTTCAAAAGATTAAACTAAATCTAATTACATCATCTGAATTTGTTCCCAGATGTGAAGATAAACACATGCAGTGGTCTGGCCACATATAAAAAGAAGACAAACATCCTTAGCTTTGGCTGGCAGATTTCTATTGCTGTTTACATCACTTTTTATTTTTTTTTCTTTGGTTGGCTGCAGGGGGGAAGTGTCTAGTCTTAATCAAGAGCCTAAAAGAAATTGCTTGTAATTCAGATTAGTTTTAACAGTTAACCTTCTACCTCAACCCTAAGCAACACATCTTGTTCTCCTGGGCCTCATCCCCTAAGTGCTTATGTCTGATTTGTGAAAATATTTCTTTGAGAGCAAACAAAGACCTCTGCTTTAATTTTACATGTGACCCAACTTACATCTTGCAGTTAAATATTTCAGCATTCCTCGTGCTAATAAGTTACTTTCTCTCAGTCTAGTCTAAAAATGGGTAAACTGAGTGAAAAATCCACTTTGCTTGCTGTGTCAGCTTTTAAAAATTTGTAGCTGTTGTGCCACAATTGCAGAGGGAAACTGAGCAAACTATAAATGGAGGCTTTATATTTAGAATTTTAAAGCTACTGTTTGTTTTTTTCATTTCCAGAAGGGAAAGATAAGACAGAAACAGAGGAATCTTGTAAAAGTAGATATGCTTTTACCCACATAGGCCATGGATCAGCTCAACTGTATTTACCTATTAAGAGTTTTTTGCACAAAAAAAAAAAGGGGGGGGCCGGGAGTAGTACCCAGTCTTACTTTCACAGGAACTTTCAAATTAACATCATTTTATTATTTTACTGCTTTCTATTGAGTAGGAATTTCCATGATGTGACTGATGGGTTACAGATTACCCCTTGCTACAAACCAGATGAACTACTAAAAAACCCACAGCTGTAATTCTTTGCCATCTTCAGCATACAGGAAAAGAAAGGCAAAAGAATAAGAGTTCAGAAGACAATCATCTAGGAATATCAAATTCTTGTTTGTCTTTAGAAGTCAAGACCTGAGAAAACAGAAGTGGTTCCACAGCAGTGTAACTGTACCCATGGAGCCTGATGCTAATACTTTTAACTAAATATAACCTGGCAAAATATTTAACAGACGGAATTGCAGAAGTAACTCTCTTTAAACACGAAATTCTGTTTAAACTTGTATCAGAAAATGATTCTTACTATTCATCACAGAAACTTTGGGATTTTTTACTATAAAAGACAAGTTAATAGATCTTGGTCACAGTTATTGCTTTCAACATAATACCAAGTTTTTAGACCCCCAGAAAGATAAAATTAATCTCAAATTTGATTCAGGAGATAGGAAAGCATTGCTGTAAAACAGCACAAGGCATTTAAAGCATGCACACCAAAAATCAGACATTACAAAGTACAAAGACTATTTTTTATGAGAGATCTGTGAAAGACAAAATCTGTGGGAAGAAGATACAGATTAACAGCTAATTAAAAAAAATATCCTCCAAGATTTAATTATTGACTTTCAACTAAATGCTACAGATCCTATATTTTTCCCAGTTCTAATTTCTCCTAAAGATAATAAATGTCAATATGCTTATAAATAAGAGAAAAATAGATTATTGAAAACCACAAGATATGTTTTTTGTTTACCTGAAATCACATCTATTAAACTGCTTTCAGAATAGCCTTATAAGATCACCTTGTATGGCAGAGTATTGAATGCATGGATATAGTATCATTTGCAATTTCTCTTAAGCAAAACAAAACCAAACCCAAGCAAGGCACTGTGTGCAATTGCTTTGACTGATGCCCACCAACTAGGCTGCCTGCAAGTTCTCCAAATTCATACTGGGCTGAGCATGTATTTTCATCTTCCTCTAAGCTCAGTCTCAGCACTAACACAAATAAGGTGGGTTTGCCCTTATTCTTCCTTGTCCCTTTTAAAAGTACAGAAATCTTAATACAACTGCAAATTCCAAATAGCTTGTGTTACTGTTCTTTCATAGGACTCTTCAAAGTTAAAGACAAAAGGAAAAATATACACTTAATAGTACTGGACTGCCTTCCAAGACAAAAAAACCCCATTGAATTGTCAAAAACATACTACAGCAAGCTTTACTTCTAAAGTGTTTTAACTAATATTTCTTTTCTTTAGCTGAAACTGACAATGCTCAGTTTTTCATGGCTTTTTTGGGGTTGATCTTCAATCCTATGTTAAACAGTCAAATCATCAATATAAAAATGCAACTAATTTGACATATTTCAAATAAAATTTAGCAAACAGAGATTTTCAACCACTTTTTAGTACAAAATGCATGAAAAAGTAGAGAAACCCATCAAAACCAGTGGCTGCAGTTTTGATTTCCAACAATACTGCTATTTTACTGACTAACGAGTCTGAATTATAAACACAAGAACTCACATTAACTGATGATTCTGAATATGCATTTCCCCATTAAATTAAGGTATTCAATAAGATAAGCAACTGTGGCTGCAGTTTTTCCAACAAACATCTTCTGCCCTTGAAGACTAAGATTACTTTGACAGGGCGGTGAGGAAGGGAGCAAATGATATTAGTATAGTGGGTGGCTCCAGTCAGGTGCAAAAATGGAATGAAAGAGAAATTTAACAGCATCGCTGGATATTTTTCATGTGTGACATGAGGAAATTAAAAAAAACAACATAGCAACAGGCTTCCTGGTTGTCTTAAAAAAATTTGATTTTATAATGTCCAAAGCCACACCTCTGCACAGAACACATAAGAAATGTGTAACAGAAATATATTTTCAAGGTTTCTGCCAGATGGGCAGAAACATCTCAAACACACCCAACAGACACTAATGAAAACCACCTTGGCCTCCTTCAGGAAGTCATTCAACACTTCACAGAAAAAAAAATAGGAAGTTGTTGATAAACTGCTTGCAAGAACTACTTCCTGTAGGAAAAATAATTACAAGACTTGTTTGCTGGACAGTCAGTTAACTTTTCCTCATACTACAGCATGGGAAGAAGAGGTGTTACACAAACTTTGTAAGAATTAAAAGCATAACTCTAGGTTAAAACAATACAAGAGCAATTCTAAAACTGAACAAAACTTATTTTTATTTTCTTCAAGTTGTTGTCGGCTACTCCCATGGCATATTATCTTTTGCCTAGAGAGCGATCCCCTGTCTTTCTCCATAGTTCACCAAAATGTCAACCAGCAGCTGTCTAAGAGGAAGTGGTTAAAAAAGCAATGCAATTGACATCACCACACAAACCAAGCATGGTTTTTTTACTGCATGTTTAAGAATGGGCTAAAGGTTACTGCACAACAATGCTGAGATGACTCAGATGTGACCACTCACTAGCAGGCAAGTCTTAACTGATGAGTTCAATTTAAGGAGCAGTACCAGTGAAAACCAGGATTAGTTTTACCAGCTGTATAGTAGCGGGCCTTAACTCACTGCTCAAAATCATCACTAATGGAAAATTATACTCAGCAGTACTGCTCATAACAGTGAGATGAACACTAATGAGTGGAATTCTGGCAACTCATATGTTGGGCATTCATACATAAGGGGGTCTATTTATCTAGCTGACAAGACTAATTTATATGAGTAGCCCCAGTTCAGACTCTACACTACCACTCTCACCCTCTTTTAATATGCATGTATATGTGGGGTGCATGTTTAAAATACCTGGCCAAATAACTCTGTGCATGTATTTGTATTAATATACATATAAGGCGATTAAACATTTTCTCTCACATATACACTATTTTCATTCCCATGCAGAAACTACTATGCTTGCAGTGCTTGACCCATTGATTAGTGGAAGTGACTGTAATTCCAAAGTGTATTAAATACAGCACTCAATTTTATTCTGTTTGCACTGTAGTATATTATGATTATTATAACCATAAAGCTTACTGACATCTGGAAAAAATATAACATTGTTACCTATTCTGCAAAGATCTTCCTAGAGCCTGGCTACCAGACTGTTCATGGAGTGGCTACAGAACAGAACAAATGGGAAAAAAAAAGCATTGCAGCCAACTCAAAAAAAGAGCTGAATATTTGGAAGAGACACCAAAAATCTGCATATAGTAGAAGGAACCACTGTAAATGTATTTTGAATTAGAAATCTTAGTACTCACACTTAAGCAAATGTTTGAGGTATAACCAAGAAAGATGTTAACTTTTAATGGGCATGTACGTGTGAGATAGAATTTATCACTCAACACTGAAAAAAACCTTTTAATATACAAACCTGCTACTCAAAACTAATTCTTTCATTTCTTGGATTTCCTACACATCCAGAGCAAACACTTTTGGGAGTACCTGAAATGCTTTTTACAAACCTTCATGAACTCCAGTGAAGCTGGTGGATCTCACCTGCAGATAGTATTAAGCAAGCTTTGAGGAACAACAGATGTTCTTCAAGTGTGAACAGAGCCTTCCAAACTGTTCCATACTACACATCACCAAAGGAAAGGCAAAAGGAAACACCCCATTACACTGTTTAAAATCTCCCAAGGTCAGCATGTGACCCAGCAGGGAGAGGTTCAAAAAGTACAGCCTTTATTTTTCTTCCTAACAACCTGGTTTGTTTCCACTCCTTTCCCCTTCAAGACACATCCTTCACAGCTAGCAGCTCTTTCAATCATTTACTTTGGATGTCTGCTTGAGAACAAACGATCTTGCTCATGCAGATGAGTTTGCCAGACTTGTGTGTACTTTCCCCTCTCAGGCTCTTTATTGTTCTTGCTGAAACCTGACCCTTTGAAATGGATACCAGGACATCAAGAAAGGACAAAAAAACTTCCAGAAAAAAAGGAAAAGATTTTTTTGTGGTAATAATTAAATGGCAGAAAAAGCTTTCCAAGAACAAATCTTTCACTCTGATTTCACCTGAATGAGCATAAATTAAAAAAATATAAGAGCATGAAGATATTTTTCTTTTGTTTTTCTGCAAATTTGACAATGTTATCAAAAACAAACACTTGTAACAGTAAAACTTAAGAATCAAACATCTATTTTCTTGCTTCATAAGCTGCTCTTTAAGAGCTCTCACTAACACAGTCAAAACAAAGTTTGCTTTTCATTTCAAAACGCAGTCTGTTCTTTCCTCAAGGTCCAACGAGCTACAGTTCTCAAATGGCATAAACTTAAACAGTTCAAAGAAAACTTCTACTTGTGCCTGCTGAAAAGCTCACATTCTAGAACATGCTGACTTTTAGAAAATATCCCATTTTCAAGCGCTATAGCTAATACTTATTTTCATTTTCCTAATAGAGAATAATCATTCTAAAAAACAACCTTCAAGCTCAAATAACATCAGACAACTACTGTCACCACTTTTTAGTTAAAAAAGGGTAATTTCTCTCTATACAAACACCACCATTACTAGAAAAAACATTTTTAAGTTCTGCAAGCTTCATTTTCATTGCAGATAATGCACATTCATTTCTGAAGCTACAGACTCAACTACTTCAATAAGATGCACGTATTAATGACAATATCTAAGCAATAAAGGTAGGGATAAAGATGTTTTTCTTGGCTAAAACAAGTTTTACATAAGTAACACAGTGTTGATTCTTGCGGCCCTGAAACTGACATATTTAGAGACTTGCAGTTGAATAAAAAGTTCAAAATACAGTCAAAATATTTGAGGGCACATTATGGTCTTGGTGGGTACCCTTTCAGAAAGAAGGACAAGCTCCTGCTGTTTTAGAAAACTGCGCAGAATAAAAGCAAATGCTCCCTGATGGATTATGTGTCAGATGGCTGGCATGTGTAACCTCTCCTCAGTTATAGAAAAGGTGATACTAATTTCACTGCGTGAAAAAGCTACAGCTGTCGGAACACAAAACAATGTTAGAAGTTCTGTAATTTCCCTTTCACTGCAGGGAACGTAGAGAAGTCACAGTCCCAAGTACTGCAGTCAAACACAAATATTAATTTCCTCATGAATGGAGAGTAGGCAAAAACATTTTGATTGTGTATTCAAACAACTGTCTTAAATCAAAAGATAAGAAGTCTTGATATAGAGTAATTTCTACTCTATATTTTTATAACTGTATTATAAAAATGAGGTAAAATGTATCTTGGCCTGCATGACAACTCTGACAAGATCCAGCAAATCCGGAAGTCACATTGTTTAAAAATCACTATGCACATTTCACTGATTTTTAGTAGACCATATAATAGCTAACATTCTTCAGCTAAGATTAAGATAGGACAAATATTCGCAGAGTATCATTCAGTTTTTAGAAACAGCAGAGAATTGATATGGGAGAAATACTGAAGTGGTAGGGTCTCCTATTTAAAGTCAGAAGCACATTTTTAAAAATACATACTTTAAACATAATAACATGTATTAAAATTCAAAGACTGTAAAAAACCCCCATATATATATCCCAACAAACACCAGAGATACAGCTAATGGAAAAGAAATTTTACTTACTTAAGAAAGTATCTCTGTCCAGATGGTGTCTTAGCCATCTCCCAACCTGGTGGCAAAGGTACATCGTCAGGGATCTCAAATGAAGACTGGCGGAGATGTTGAGAAGATGGAGCTCCAGGTCCAGTCACTACTCCAGAGGGTGTAAGCGTCCCTGGAGAAACAGCTCCCAGCTGCAGAGATGCTGGAGAGGAATGAGCTCGGACATGCTGTGGGGTCAGGGCTCCTGCTGTCCCTGCATCAGTGCTAGCCTGTCAGGAGTGAAATTATTCCCATTAAGATCCCTGTATTTCAGCAGAAATGCAGCTGTCAAACGACATATTTTAAATTACCTTTTCGGAAGAAATTCGTAAGTCAGTAATTTTAAAGTTCTGCTTATTTTCCAGCTGTCCCTGTTAGAGAGAACCTCCGAGTAGTTCGGTTAATTAGCATCACAAAAGTCCTTGTGTAAGTCAAGACATAATAGCACTAAGTAAGTGCTAAGTGCCCTTAATTTTATTTTGAAAATTAAAGTTCTTACTCCTTGGTGCAGGGTTAAATTAAAAAAAACTTGTCCCAAGTCAGCAGACCTCATGCAAAATACTGAGTGGTTCATTACTGGACTGCACCCACTCACCATCATCACACCCACTTTCTGCTGGAGTAATTTCCCACACTCCTTTTGAAATGGAGGTGTGGGGGGTTCAAGTACACTCACACACATCCCCTCTGTAGGGGTTCAAAAGATTACACAAAGAGAAAAGCAATAGGGAAATGCCAACTGACAGTAGTGAGTTCCAATGGAGGAAGACTCATGAATTCAACCATAAAGAAACCCTATACGAGAAGGTTGAACACAAAGTTTCCTAACAACCCACATCTTTAAGGGTATAAAGAGCCTGTCCATGCTTTATCCAAAGCAAAACTTCAGCCAACGGTTGAACTAGTCAATCAGAAATGACTCACAAAACCATTCACAAGTCACCAGTTATAAGTACATAGAATGTCCTTGCCACTGGTAAATATAGGTCCACCAGGGAACAGCTCTGAAAACTTGATTAAAATAAAAAGGCCTTTTAAAATATATTTGCCGATTAACTGGGTTTATAGATACACCAGAACAACATGGACACCTTTAATGAGATGCATGTATCAGCCCTTGTCACACCTCTCTACACAAGGTATTGCACCACATGTGAGGCCCCACTGACATACCCTTACAGAGACAGACAATTCTGCTTCACTCCACCTGCATGCAAGCACACGTGAAGTTTCACGTATTCAACTGGAAACGAACTAGCTTGCATTTACATTTAAACAAAATAGGCAACTACATTTGGGGCATTTTAAGTCCTGAGAATCAGGGGAAATTACAGAAAATTAAAGACCTTTTCTTTAAACAGAATGTTTTCGTGACAACTAAACAAAAAGGAAAGTGAAAACAGTCTTATTTTAAAAGACGGTTCACCATGAAGCAAATGATTCTCTAACTTTATCTGGATTTCAAGTTTAAATTTTAAGAACAACTGAGAGGTACAAGGAACAGTGATCCAACTAAATATGCATTAAAGATGAAGAGTAACACACACAAGGAAGATAAGGCTAAGATTAAAAGTACAAGCCGTATGAACATCACACATGTTGAGTGCATTTCAAACAGGATGGCTATTTAACTACAGTTTAACTGTATTTAACAAGACACAGCACCAAGCGTTAGATGAATGTCTACCCGTTCAGATTTGTACACAATGGAACTGCGGTAAGATTTGCACAACTTGGAAAAAGACTATACAAAAAACCTAATTCCTTGCTGGAATTCCTTGTTATTAAAGGTCTGCAGCTCAGAAGCTAGCAAAATTCCAGAACTCACTCGGCTCCACCCCTTCCAATTCTTTTTTCAGTCTTGCTATATGAAGGCCAGACTGACTTTTTGAGTATTCGGAAAATGAATTAACTCCCAGGCTGGGAGAGTAAGTGCCAAGGTTCAGATGGGAATGAACTTCAGAAGTCAAGTTATAAATCCTTCAAAACAGACGTTTAATAATGGAAATGTTGACAGACCCTTAACAACAAGGGTACCAGGCACCAGTACACACAGCGAGTTTCACTCTTACTGGCTACACAGACAAAGTAACAGTAGCCAATAATAAAACCTATTTTATAGCTTAGCAACAAAGTTCATTACTTAATAACACTCGAGTAGGTAGGCACAGCCTCCTTCCAAAAAGTTGGTAACAGCAGCCTAAACATTAACTTCCAGTCGTATTCGCACCAGCACTCAGGCCTTGGCACAGAAGTCCCCCTGCTTAAAGACCAGACGCTCCCGCAGGCCGAGCGACGACCCTGCCCCGCATCCCCCGCCCCGCTCCTCCTCGGCCCT
>WBMV01003750.1:144556-231432 GCA_013396655.1 Campylorhamphus procurvoides
CGCTCCCGCCTGGGCCCAGGCTCGACCCTCGCCCCGCCGCCCCTCCCTGCGCGCCCGCCCGCCCGCGCCCGGCCGACACGGACGGGTGCCGCCAACCATAATGTTTTTTTCTCCCTAACTTTTATCCCAACTTCCAGGAGGCCGCTCCGCGAGGGGGTGGGGAGGGCGGCCGCTCCCCTCCCCCCGGCACGAAGGGGGCACCGGCCCGGGACCCCCCTCCAGCCGGTCCCCTCCCTGCCGCACCTTCTCCCCGTCCCGCGGAGCCTCCCCCGCCGTGGCTCATGGAAGGGACGAGACCTCTATAGAGAAATACTTTTTATTAGATAAAACGGAGGGGGGGGCGGGGGGCACTGCCAAAAAAACGGCTTCAAGAACTATAAATACAAGAAAACTTTTGTGACTAACCCCACGGTAACATCTGAGTGAACGTGAAACGCTTCCGAGCGTGCCATCAAGGAGCTAATCGTTGCTCGTCAGAAAACTATGCAATTTGTACCTGAACCCTTGCAGAGAGAAGGCCATCTCCATTATAAAACGGGTTTGTAACTAGTTAGCAAATAGACTTCCACCGAAACAGTGATACAGAGTGTTCACATGCCGCTTGCAGGGATCCACAATCAAGTAGGCAAAAGTCTGTTCGTGGCTTTTGCTTGAAGGGTAACACAGGCCATTAGCATCCTGAAAGGAAGTGGAAAAAACCAAAAAACAAAACAGTATTAGGGACAATATGGAGAGCCATGAGACAATTAACAGAATCTGAATGAAAACTATCATTTTGTTCCAACTGTAACAGCTTATTGCATAGCAAAATAGAACATATAGACCGTAGTTTATTGAAACAGCATTAGGTCTCCATCAGGATCCCAACACTACAAACTACATAGTAGTTCTGGCTGAATGTTTCAAATAACCTTGAGGTAAATGTGATATTAATAGAAAATGTAAAAATAGACATGTAAGCATGTGTTTACACAATTAGAGCCCAAAATACAAATGATTAAATTTACAACAGCTCCACCATGTTTCCTTTGAAAGAGAAAAAAATTCACAGATTATATTAACACATAAAGCTGGTCCATCTGTATTTTTTTTTCCACTTAGCATTTCCTAATGCATCTGTTCAGGTTCAAATATTTGCATTTAAGCAAAACCCTCATTACAGCTCTTATTGACAGTTTTGGACTCTTAATGAAAATATTTTCTGTGCTAGGCCTCAGAAAGGGTTTGAAGGGAATCTAGGCACCTAGCTGCAAAATTTTCATTCTTAAAACACATGCTCAGCTGACAATCAACACAGGAACTGGGCTCTTCAGTTTAACATCCTACGTCTGCACATGTCAATAAAAGCTTCAGTGTTGACAGAGCAGCACAGCTTGACATACACTTCAAATCCAGTAGCAATCCAGAAGCTAGATGGGAGGATTTTTGATGGGTTGATTTTTTTTTTTTATTCTGTGTGGTAATTGAACATCTGAAAGGATGATAAATATGTGGCAACATCTCTTTTCTTTAAAAACATGTAACAGTTTCCTCCTGCTCCCCAACACTTTTATACAACAGTTGAAGAGATGTAGGTTCTGTTCCACCTTTCTACCTGAGGGAAATTGCTATATTGCATATATTGTCTATTTTCTCCAGGAAAATTTTAAACTCCGAGACTACAGGCTGTTCCAGATTAGGGGTACATGTCCCACGTTCTTTTGTTGAAGCTGTCTTCCTTTGCATAAAGTAATCCATCTCAGTGGTTTAGGTAGTCAGCTACGAAGGAAAAGATCTGGGTCCCTGTTTCTGCTCCAAGGACCATTTGTGAATTTTATCTATTAGCTGTTACTGGCACACCATTTTCTCCTGGTATTTCAAAGAGGATGAACCCCCTACAAGACATTCTAGTGTCTTCCTTTGGGGGATTATTCAAACTCCTAAACCTTAAGTTAAGCTATGCACCACCATAATTTTATTTAACTGTTTAAGACAGAGAGATTTGATGTTTATTCACAGCATTTTTCAATGGTAGTCAAATGCTGCAAGCTAAAAATAGCATTCTATTTTTAAGCAAATGCAGCATCCAGGCTCTGTAGCTCCAGGAGTAAGATGCCTAGTTCCCTCCAGGTGTTTTTTAGGGATAAATGTGTAACAGACACTGGATTCTCAACTGCAGTAAGGAGAGAAAGTTTTAAGATTTTACACAGTTCAGCATCACAATGCCTTCGGAATTTGATCCAAAAATAACTTAAATGCATGCATGGAACTGAAGAAAAAAAAGTAAGAGAAGACCAACATCAAGATATGATTGCTAGTTAAACTCTTTCCATTGCTACTGAGGATATCACTTCTGCAGTCCTTATGGAATCAACTGATGACAGTTGAGGTTTTATCTGTTTAAAAGGCAATGTTAGCCCACTAAAAATTTATTCAACAGCTCAAGAACAAGAGCTAGTTAAGTTCTGGTGATGAGGTATTTCAAGAAACTCCAGAATATACCAAACCTGGTATCAGGAAAATAATAAATATAACCTAATTAAATGAAAAGGGGTTTTACATTCATATTTATTTTAATTAGTAAAAGAGATCATAAACCCCCTAAAATACTTGAGCATAAAGGCTCTGAAATTTACATTCATGCATGTACACGAATTAAGAATCATACCAATTCCATCTGCAGTGTGGACTTTGGTTCAGACATGCAGGGGGTGTAATGATTGATTTACTGATGCTAGAGTAGGATCATTTTATTTTTTCTTTGCAACAACACAGATAATCAGCTGATGATTTAAGAATACATATGCACAGCATAACACAGAAATAAAAATACTGCTGAACATTCTCAAAAGTGCATAATTTAATCAACAAAATTTTTAAAGATACTTCTTGAGTAAATTCTGCATTATGCTGATTTCTAACACTGCCACAGTTTGAGTTCAGGCAAAGAAAGTTCAAAAATATCAGCCAGCATCCCAATACTTCAGCTGTAAATGCTTGTGTTTCACTATATGCAAAGCTCCAAAGCTTTCAAGGGTATTTGGAGTTCAGTAGAGTACTTTGTCACAAGATCTAAAATTATTTCTCTTGTGATGCCCAGGTCTATCAGGTTTTGATGCCAACCAGCTCTACAGACATTTATAACTACACCTTAATACCCCGAAATATTTACATCTCTAATAGTGTTCTTTTTTCAGTATTGTTTCCAAAACAAGGGCTTCTTAGCCACAGCTTAAAAACCAAACAAAGAGGAAAGGAACGGTGTCAGGGAGGTGGTGTTACATAGAGTTCTTAGTTCCTGATTCCATTTGTACATGTGCAAATACACAAGTATACATATTTGTCCATTCATTAATCCAGCTTGCAAAAATATGTGTTCTTCTAACTTACCATTTTCACGTCACTTTTACTAGAACAGCTTTTTAAAAATTATTCATTTATTTATAGCAGACTGAGAGGATACATTTTCTTCTTCCAGATACAAACCAAGAAAACATGGCGTAAAAACTGTCAGCTCAACGTAAGGATTATAATAACACACTCTACAGTTATTTATCAAATTAATTCAATTTAAATCTGCTGCAGAAAGGTAGTTATCTCCTTGAGAGAAACTTTTCATCACAAGCACAAGACACTTGTGCTCCAGTAAGTATCCTTCGTTTAAGTGCCAAGTAGAGTTGAATAGTTTTGATCCACATAGCCATCAAACAGTCTAGACATACTGTTAGAGCATTTGTGTTCCAAGAGAAGATTCTTCAGGATGTTCTTTAATAGAAACCATAATTTCAGAATTCTCCTTTAGCTCACAGATTTTCAGAATGTGCAGCGATGCCCAATCTTCCTCCAAGGCTAGAAGGAGGATAGCCTGCTCTCTATTTACACTGTACTTTCTCCTGTCCATCCACTTTTTTGTTTACAAAAAGGTGCCAAAGTTTGGTGATTTTTCTTCTTCTTTTTTTTTCTTTTTACTTTTTAATTTTTTAATACTGATGCTATTTAATGTACAGCCAAGACAGTGAGAGGAGCTTTTTAATGTCATCCATCTACCTAAACAGAGAAATCTGTAAAGTTGATATCAATGCACTTGATTCAGAGGTGGGAAAGGAGCAGAACAGAAGAACATCAAGTTATCAGGGTTTTGGGTTTTTTATTTTTATTACAGTCTGCAACCTAGTAGAAAGACAAATTTTGATACACCCATAAAATGTTTTCAAAAGCCTTTATGAATCACACATAATATTTAAAAGATGATGACCCACAGATGAACAACTGGGCTATTGGCAACATACAGGGAAGTTTGTGCAGTCTGAAATGACATCAGCTACTGCTGTTGAAAGGGGGTACATTATCTGACATTTAATTATTACATATTCTGGTTACTCAAGAAGAATTTGGAGTAGTTCATCCTACTGTAACAATTAAATGACAGATACTCTGAAACTAACAAACATGATAAGTTCTCAAACTTATCTTGATGGTAAATGTTTGATTTTGCAAGGGAAACAAAGAGGAATGAAACTTGACAAGGAAGAGGAAAGAGATTAGCAGTTATGTCACCAGCATTTTTCTCTACTATACTTCCTTGCATTTTTAGAGAAATAGATGCAAGGCAAGCTATTCAGAAAGCTCTACCAACATTTCTGAAAGCAGAACTATATGAAGTCAAGAATGCATTTTTAATCTTTACTGCTATCTCAAGTTTTACTATTATCTAAACCCAGAATTACTCAGATTTTTTTTCCCATAAACTAGTTTCTGGATGACTATTACGACATCAAGTGTAATCCAGCAAGCCTATTTTTAGTGAGCCACCAAATAAAACTTTAGTTGGTGATAACTGGTGAAGAATTAGTATAGAAGAAGAGGATGAGATCTGGGAGAGAGGACAAGAAAGCAGGAACAGTTCAGGGAGAGAGTTCATTAACAAAAAAATGTCAATTACTGAAAAATAACATTACAATGGAATATTATGCTTTCTTTGTGTATACATCAACTCATTATTTTCATGTTATGTATGTAACTTTCACTAAAATCCTGTATCAAAAAATTATTAATACTTACATATGCAGACACTCTGAAGACTGTAGAAATAATACATATTTCTTTTGTTTCAGGATTCTTTTGAACGCTGAAATACAGAGGAATAATACATACTTAATACACACTGTAAGTACTGATGATTAGAACCTTTCATTTATTAAATACATTTTAAACATATGCACTGTGTCCTCACTCAAATTTTATGAATGTCAAATTCATAGTTAAAACTCAACTTACATCATATTGACCGTATAAAGGTATGTGGCCATTGTTAGATATTGTGGCTATTATGACATTTTACTGAAAAATATTGAGTATATCTAGTCAAATGACTTGATTTCACTGTTTTAGACATAGAATCACAGAATATGCCAAGTTGGAAGGGACCTACATGTATCATTGAGTCCAACGTGCACATGACCATCCCCAAGAGCCACACCATGTGCCTGAGAGCGTCATCCAAACGCTTCTTGAACTCTGTCAGGCTTGGTGCTGTGATCACTTCCCTAGGGAGCCTGTTCCTGTGCCAAATCACCCTCCGGGTGAAGAACCTCTTTCTAACATCCAACCTAAACCTCCCCTGACACAACTCCAGGCCATTCCTTCACTGGTCACCTCAGAGAAGAGATCAGTGCCTGCCCCTCCGCTTGCCCTCATGAGGAAGTTGGTGTCCCCTCAGACTCCTCCTCTCCAGGGGGAACAGACCAAGTGACCTCAGCCGCTCCTCATACACCTTCCCCTCAAGACCCTTCACCATCTTTGCTGGCCTTCTTTGGACACTCTCTAATGGCTTAGTATCTTCCTTATATTGTGATGCCCAAAACTGCGCACAATATCCAAGGTGAGGACGCCCCAGTGCAGAGCAGAGCAGGACAATCATTTCCTTTGCCTGACTGGCGATGCTTTGCCTGATGCCCCCCAGAACACAGTTGGCCCTCGTGGCTGCCAGGGCACTGGCGGACTCATATTCAACTTGACATCAATCAGGACCCTCAGGTCCCTTTCCTGGCACTGCTTTCCAGCATTTCATTCCCGTCTGTACAAACATCCAGGGCTGCCCCATCCCAGATGCAGAATCTGGCACTTTCCCTTGTTGAACTTTATATGGTTGGTGATAAACCAGCTCTTGAATTTGTGGAAGCCTCTCTGAAGGGCCTCCCTGCCTTCAAGAGAGCAGCTCCTCCCAGTTTTGTGTTGTCTGCAAACTTTCTTAGTATCCCTTCCAGTCCTGCTTCCAAGTCATTAATGAAGAAGTTGAAGAGCACAGAGCCCAAAATGCAGCCCTGCAGAACCTCACTACTTTTCAGTTTTCAGCTAATAAATCACATCAATATTACCCAGACCTTGATGATTCCAGTATAGTTTGCATTTTGATAGCTATGAAAAATTATCCAGCTAAATATTTTGTAACAGTCTTTTCACATATTCTTTGAGAAAGAAACCTGCAAAGTGAAACACATCTTAGTACAGACTACAAGAAATAGCAGCAGTACTGGTGAAGAAATGCAGTCTTTAGCTCATTTTTAATTAGTATACAATTATAGTTTTGGTTCATTTTTCTTCCTTTGGAATGCAACTTAGGATGGAATTAGTTCTGAATTTTTATATTTCTAGACTGTTTTTGTTGTAAAGAATGCCAATTCTTTTATCACATTTACTAATAAGACTGAGATATTATTGCAAAGACTCCACCATCTCAATATACTTTAAATTTAAGTATTTTTAACATGTCATTTTTCCTCAGGTCTGCTTTAAGTGATGCTTGTATTTCTTCAGAAATTAGATTATGTAACTGCTATTAATTTATCCAGTTTTGCAGGTTCCTATTTACATTAACTCACTATGGAACAGTTGGGTTTTATAACTTTCATACTTACACACTTCCAAGAAATGTATAGCTCAAAAACCTGCCTTGCCACAAACAGGTTCCATTCCTGGGAAAGGTCCTAGTATAGACAAGTTACTAGAGGATTTGTGTTAAACACAGCCCAGTTGAATCACCATGCCAGGTCCAAGCTCTGACAGCAGTCCCCTATTACCAGTGCTTTGGCAAAGCTTCTTTATGTAAGAACAAACAAACCCCAAATCAACCAACATCACCTTTGTTGATTCAATCTCTCCAGCCAATCAAAGAAATTGACTCTCTGATTAACTGACTTCATCTGTAGAGTAATGACACAGTCATGTTTGAACGTATACTGTGAAGCTGATCTTCCCTGTGGTGAGTCAGTAACAAGGCTTTCTCAGAACTTTTTGTTGCATCTGACATGTTGATATACTCAAGAGTGGATTAAGAGAGCACTGCTGAAATTGGTACTGACCCTAGTTGTCTGCCTTCCCAGCAGGGACAGCTCAGCTGCTCATGACTCAGCTTTTGAACCACTGCAGTTTATGGAGCTGCATATTAAGACAAACTAACAAAGATGTCAGTTTTTGCTAACATACCAGGCTGGAAACTGCAACAGTTCAGAAACTGTTTAACCATCTCTGTGGAAAGACTGACAAATTTCAGAACAAGATATAGAAAGTTAGTTGCGTTATTGCTTTCTACCATACATCACTACCCCCAAAAGCTACAGTTGTATTTATGTTACTCTGGCTTCAGATTCTTGTCTGAAAATAATGCTACCAATTTCTGGTTTCTTAATTTTTATATTACATACATCTAGGATATGAAAGTAAGAGGTGACAAAGAATAAGTTTTTCTATTTATTCCACTGCCTTGAGAAATTTTCCCCTTGTGGTTAGCTTCCTGTAAGTAATTTTTCAGAATGAGTGTTTATTTCTAGCACTTTGAGGTTTTTTTAAGGCAAAAAATTCTGTCTGTTAAAATCAGACAAGATTCTTCCTTTGCTGACTTTAAAGAAACCAGGACGTTACCTCTGACAAGTTCATTTTATTGAGTTCTTTTGTTTTTTCCCTAAAAGGTTTTAGAAAAAACTATGTTGTCTTCTTGAAGAGGACAGTATTTCCTTAAAAATAGCGTTAATAGCCCCATTCAAATTGTTAACTTCTAAACTATTCACTGAATGTAGTAGTTAATCATTTTAATGTCCATCTATTCTATTTTTATGAAAAGCAAACATCTTCATGATCTCTCAATTCACTCTAGGCTTAATTTATATCCTAACCTTGCCAGCAATATTTTATTAGGCTCTCCAAACAATAAAAGATCAACTTAATGCTTTCTCATACATCCATTCATTGTGGGGGAAAGGGCAGATGGAGATGAAGCAAAGAGAAAAAAACAATGACTACAAGATACTACAGCAGCTATCACCATTGAGAGACACTGTCAGAAACATCAGGAGTTAAGAACAGAAGACAAGATTTATCAACAAAAATTCATAATTATATTTTAATTAGCAAGTTTTTGTCATGTAAGTATATTCTTTAACCAAATCAAAATACTGCACCTAGAAATTTTGAACTTATTTAGGTTACACAGGATATGACACTAAACGCTAGAATTTTGGATGGGTTCATCTGGTTACAGACTAACTACTGGTGGACTAATAACAGACTACAAGTTGTGCATTAATTCATTAGTAAGAAAATGTCACTTTTTTTGCAAAGAAGAAAATATCTGCTATTTAATAGTTGTATTTGGAAGTCTCTAGATGTGCTTGTAAAATATCTAGATCTCTTACTTTCAAAAAGATTATTGCATTTTCTGATACTATAGCTATACACGTGGAAATGCTTTAATAAAATGAAATCTCAAACCTTTTGATGCTATTTTGAACACTAGTGCCTTGGAGTTAGAACCCAGGAGGAACCAGAAAAAACAGCTGCAATAAAGATAAGTAGGGAAAAGCTGATAATAGGTCTGCCTCTCCCAGCAGTAAAGACACTTCTGTGGAACTCCTCATGCCAAGGCTCTTTTCCATAAGGAATACTGTTACAAGACTTGAACCGTGGTAGATTATACCTCTACAAATATATTGTTATTAGACTGAGTTCATACATGGCAACTAGTTTTTCAGTGCACATCAGCTAGCAGCTAATCATTATTTCAGTATCCATTTGTTTTTTACCAAGCCTTCTGGGCCCTCAAACACAAAAATTAAACCTTAAGAAGAGTACAGTTTACAGAATTTTTAATACCATGAAACGTTATTAATATCACTTTACAAAGAGTGGAAAGTATCCAGTGCAACTGTAATCCAAGATGAAATGAAACCAGACAGAGAATAGGAGTCTAACAAAGAATTTAAAGAACAGTTGGTATTCAACAGGAATTTGAAGGTGAACTCTTTGGGAAACAGAATTTAAGCATTTACTACTACTATTAGCAATTTTTTACTTATTTTCATAAGAGGCTATGAGCAAGTAATTTTCATTGCATTTTTTATGCAATAATTGTGCAAAAATCTGGGCAAAAATGAAGCAACACACTGTACAGCATGGACTAGAAATTAGAAATCAAGTCAAGACGATAATTAGTGTTCCTCTTCAGAGCCTTTTAGTGGCTTTTTCTCTCTTAAGGTGGTAGAAATAGAACAGCAGCATCATTTTGTATAAACTGGAGACAGGGGGAAAAAAAGACAACCATGATTAAGAAGGGGGAGAAAAGGTCTGAAATGTCAGTACCAAAAGCTTTTCTCATAGGACTGACAGAGAACTTTACATCAAAACGAGCAAGATAAAAGATTTAGTTAAATTGTGAGTTTCTTTTTCAACTGGTAGTGAGTGTTACCACCAGTTCCTATGAGAGTGAGAAACCAACAGACATTTATAGACAAAGAAATGGAGAGACACACGGTAGATAAACACTGAAGATCAGTTATGTCACATGAATTGAGCAGATGTGCTTCAAAACTTTGGAGGATAGAAAGCAATCTGCCAACTGAGAAAAAATAAACAAACCAAACCCAAACAGCAGAGGAATGGATTTTGAAATATTTTCTTCTAATATTGTATAAAGGATATAAGTAGCACATGAGGAAAATCACAGAAATATATAAAGGGCCAATAGGGAACAGGTTGAGGATACAGAAAAAGTCAACCTTGAAAGCAGGGTGAAATTGTGGGAAGATCTTGGCAGATGATTTTTTGTTTGTTTGTTTTAAGGAACAAGAACTACTTGACATCCTTATCAAATTTCACAGCATGAAAAGAAAAAAGAATGGGAAGAGGTTTAAGTAGATAGGAAGCTAAAGAAAATGAATGGCTTAGAACAGACCTTGAACATGTTTAGGAAAAAACAACTCAATAGCAAAGGAAAGGAGTAAAGGGACAGAACTGATTTGAGTTGTACTTTGTCTGAGATCAGTTCAACAACACAAGAGCAGGAACAGCTGCTGTCGACTAAGGCCCAAGATTAAAGTAACAAGCAGCTTGATTCAAGTGCAGAGTGAACAATTTAAAAGAAAACAGAGGGTACAGTATAAGCACTGATGGATCCTTTTTTTGTCATACGCAGTATTTCGGAAGAGTCCACTTGATTTCCATCTATATATGATATGAACATATGAAAACTAATCATACCAATAAAAAATTTAGTAATATCTTTGATGATCTGTATTCACATTAGCTTAGCTAGGACTGAGTCTGCATAACCTATAACTACATTCCATATCCCACTAACTAGGGAATAAGAAGTTATGTCCATCAGAGAAGTCAGCATATGGATATAACAAAATAGGGCAAAAAAACTGCCTTTTTATTTTGAATTTGAACCTCTGATCAATCATCTCTAGTCTCAAGAAAAATAAACCCTCACATAAAATTCCAAACAATTCCATACACCAGACCTGGTAAAAAATACGTTAGTCCACAGTGTCATGTTAACAGCTATATTCTAACACCCTTAGCATTACACTGTTAGAAGTCTATCTGCAGAATTAGTAAGGCAAAAATCCAACTGTATTACAAAAAGAAATCAGCAGGAATAAAATATATACAGATCTAAAAATTTCAACTAATTATTTTGATTTTTAAATCCTAAATCAAAAGCAGTACAATTGAAAGCAGTCTAAGATTATCACCCCAAGACTTAATTGTTGATATTTTATCAATGACAGTGGGAACACAATCTGTTTCTAGTACCATGCCATGTTTTCAGTAGATGATTACAAAAAAAAGTATCTTTAAAATGAGAGTGAATTATAAACCATCAATGTCCATAAATACTATATTAACAAAGTTGTTGTGTGGGACAGATGTGATTAAAATTGCATATATTTTACCACTGAACTAGTACCATTGTTATAAGGTATTTTGGTAGTTGAAGCCCAATAAGCTTGCAGGTGGATTAAATAACAGCCCCATTTTCTGAAGCAGCAATGCATAATAAATTTACACAAATCAACACAAACTATCTATGCACAGTACATACATACATACGTACACAGTTGTATGAAACAGAATAACACTTACCTCACCAAGTCTTTATAAAAAGCTTTTGTAGTTTCTAAGTATGGGTCAACTACATCTTCAAACTGGCAAAGAGTTCCTCCAATGCAAAAATGCTTAAAAAGACAGAACAGAAATTCCTCACGATCCAGTTGACTAAATAAGTCATAATGGTCGGAATCCTCCAGAAGCAGGACCTTGTGGAACAAGAGAAAAACAAGGAAATCAAATTGATAAATTTTTTTTATTTGAGATTCAGTTTATAAATGAAACTACTTTGCTATATGGCACACAGAAATTATGTCCATATAAAATATATGAACTAGGGATGGAAATAAATATTTCTCTCTAAATCCTTCTTCCAATAACGCAATTATGTTCAAAATTCTTGCATACAATATAAAGCAGAATCACTGCCAGATTTGTGCCCAAAAGACATAAGGGAATATTTTTCAAGTCTTGTTATTTCACTGGTTAATTATTTGTCATGCTAATGAAAGAGTCAATAATCTGAAAATCATCTAACTATATTTGGTATGTCAATCACTGCCAATCAGTTTGGTTTTGGTAACTTTGCCTACACTTGCTTTCTCAATCTTCAATTTACACAGTTATTTCATATTTGCAAAGGAATCCCAAGGGGTTTCCCAAAGAAGATCACTCTAACTCACATAATTCTTTACTGTAGACTCCAGTGAGCCTTAATCCGTAGCCTGGATTAACCAGACGTGCTATCCAGCTGCCTCCATGTGTCTCACCTGCCATTTGCTGAGATGTCATGTGAAGACAGAAGACTTGCTAGATTAGTCCCAACACTGCACACTGTAAATGTGGACAGGACAATCACAATGGCTACAAGACATTTGAATCATGTCAGCCAAACTGCATATGCCAGCCCAGGCAAACCGGTCAAAGCTAGGCATAAGCCCACTGCTCTCTGGGCCTCTTTATAACACAGCCTGAGTAAAAAGGGGTCAGGCAACAACTGTTCTGGATGGCCACTTCATACTTATCCCAACTCTCTTCTCGGGTGCAGCAAGTGAAGATGTGGCAAGTAGGAAAGAAACATGGAGTCTTGCAGCTGAGGGCCACCCTCTGACACTAGGATGGTGCCCCCTACAGTCTTCTCTCCTGGAGCCCTGACTAATTTGATTTGAAGCTTTGATGTCATTCCTGGAAGATTTTGACACTTATTCTTTCTGCCATCTTAGGTCTTACGAGTAGGAATCATGTTTGTTTCAACCAGTGTCAAACTCTCAACTTGCAAGTGCTGACACACACATCCCTTCCATGGAAAGGAAAATGGGAACACTGAAACCTCGATGATTTCTAATTTTAAATATTGCCTTTGACTTTCTTACATAAAATATACTTAATTTTCAGAAAACATTTCACATGTAACTTATAAATAAATATGTAGTATTTTGAACTGCTAGGCTACAAACCACATCTGAAATTTAAACATGAGCTTGAGTTCTCACCTTTTCCCAGAACTTTACAAGACAGACCAGTATTTCAGGCCACATCCTGTAATCAGTGTCACTGGTTCAAATACACTGCCTTCAAAGGATTTGCCAAGTGCAAATGAGCACAGCTCTATAATTATTAAGTACTTATGTTGATTATATATACACCAGGAAGAGCAAAATCCAGTTCTCCCACACTATGCTTTGCTAATGCTAAACAAACTTAAGTTTAAAAAATTGGTTTAGCTTAGCTTATGAAGTCAAAAGAAACACAATAAAGACATACATTTAATAAGAAGGTGCCACTGTTAGAGAGATTCTTTTTCAGAATATTCTGCTTTCTGACACCCCCACTAGTTTTACATTGCAGGCCTGTTCAGGAGTTATATTTAGTCCTTTTCCAGTGTTAGACTGAAAAATAATTTCCTTTCTCACAGTTTCCTCTTTGTTTTAGTGAAAATTTATGAATACGACTTTCTTCAAATGTCTTCACATATGATATGGTCAACATTCCTAGTGATGAATATTTCAGGATATAGCTATCCAACACATTAAATTTCACCAACTAACTGGAAGGCTGGGTGAACCTACAGCTCTGACTATCACAGGATCCCCACTGACACCCCTTGTTTCCCTCTCCTAAGCAAATGAGTAGCTGCACTTCTCCACATACATCCCCCAAGTACTGACTACTTGAGACACAGGTGGGCAGAAGGTTTTACCTTTTACTCCCAACTAAAAAGGGAAGAGGGCCCATTTGGAAAACAGTCACATATTCAGGGACGGTAGTGCCTCAGATGTTTCTAAAATATGGCTATTGATGTCTGTTTTCACTATTGTCAGAAAAAGAAAAAAACCAATCTGAAATCTGTGTCATTATGGTACCTATCAGAATACGAAAAATTACAATAAATTATCCTTACTATACTGACCTTTCTTAATTCATCAGAGATAAGAATATCATCATAATAGTCATCGTAACATTTCACAATATCTCCAGTTTCTCTAACAACTCCTTCAGAGTACAGCCGATCAAAAAATGACATGGAAATCTGTGTGCACGGTACCACTGTAGCTTCAATTTTTGTCACTTTGGAACCTGAAATATATAGGAAACTGTTTGCATGTTTCATATCCTTTAAAATAACACATCATATAAGTATGACTAAATCACACAGTCCCTCAGAAAAAAAAGCCAAAGAAAGCTAAGAAAGAAATAAGTGTAAAGAAAACATTAAATTCATCTGAATACTACCTTCCATTAAAGCTCATGTGTCTGCTCCCCCTGTTGGTACAAATACTATCAACCAAAACTAGGAATAGATGAAACACTATGTGAACTCAACATCACCTTAGATCACACCCTTAGAAAATCATATTCCACAGCTTGTATGATGAAGTCTAGAAGTCAATAGCTGCTAACAGCACCCCACAAAGAAAAAAACCAAAATGAACACAGCCCTGACAAATTTTTGATTTTTCAAGTATTATGTCTGAACTTCTCTGAAAAGCTTTACTAACCAGCTGTTTCAGAAGATGAAAAAGGTACTATCAATACTTCCTGTAGGAATCTGAAGTATTATCTCTGTAATCATTAAGTGCAGAGGATATTTTTTGATACTTTTTTCCCTCTGCTCGCAAGTCATCCAAGGCTGGCCCTGTTGCTCAGACATCTGAGCCATTTGAGATACCCTACAGTATTTTCCTTCCAGAAGGGCACATATCTTCTCTATATACAGTGTTACATCTACAAATCTGTATGCACGGTGTTGGATAACTTATGGCATATCAAATAACATTAGACCCCATGTTTAAGAAGCTTTGGATTCAGTCCAGTTCTGTTTGCTCTCTACAGTCCAAGTGTTGAGATCAAATGTTAGAATATATTCTCTACTCATCTTGTAAGTCCACCAGAACACCCTTCAAAGTGTTTCTGAACAGGA
This sequence comes from Campylorhamphus procurvoides, assembly GCA_013396655.1. NCBI lineage: Eukaryota > Metazoa > Chordata > Aves > Passeriformes > Dendrocolaptidae > Campylorhamphus > Campylorhamphus procurvoides. The sequence continues at coordinate 159,342 of WBMV01003750.1, forward strand.
AAGGGGAGGAGGGCAAGAGTGAGCATGCGAGACAAGGGCAGTGTGCCTCAGTAGAGCATATTCACAGCATTCCAGCTGTCCATGAGCTTACTCTTGCCTATTCTCCTCTGTAGGTTCCCTTGATGGGAGACTAGTCAACATCATCACAGTATCACAAAGGCTTTTCACCATACAATTAAAGATAAAATTCAGTTGTGTCCTGACAAACTGACCTAAAGTATCTCTAGGATCTCTAAACGTTCAAATTTCCCTCTAGATGACAGTATTTCAGGAACAGAAACGCACCAAGAAGGGGTGTATGAACCAGGATGCTTCCAAGAGCACTTATCATTTCATTCTGATTCTAATCTTTGCAAGCATAGCATAACCTAAAATTTCTCTTGCCTGCACACTTCCAAAAAGCCCTTGGGATTTCTACCATGTACTTACATGGAGACTATTTATTCATAGGTTAAGTAGGACTGGTATTTTAATAGCTAAACCCAGGTAAACTGTGCCATCTACCCAATCAACAGTAGGGAAAAAATTAAAGAGAAATGACAAGTTGATGCCTTGAAAATGTACCTATTTGAGCTAAAATATTGACAGGAAATTTTATAACAATTTTACTGTACCAATGTGATGTAAAGAAAATTTGCTATAGACAAACCCACAGTATTTAAGTACTTGGCTTCACATCTATAGATAATGGTTAAGGAAAAGGGTAATTTTTTATTAAAGAAAAAAGGTTTAGGACATTCTCCTACCAGTCCACATAGTGACTATCAAAGAAAAATGTAATTATGTAACCAGAAACACAAGTCAGAAAAAAACCATAAAATACAGCCTCCAAAGCTAAGAAAAAACCCAAACTTATTTATATTTACTTATTTATGTTTTCTCACCTCCAGCTTCCTCTAATTCTCCAGCTTCCTTTCATAGGGATAGAACTTTTATTTTATTATGGATTTAATACAAGCTAAATCACCCTTTAACAGACTGATTTTGTAAATACCTATGCATTAAAAACTGAGTAAACTAATAAAAATCAGATGTTAAATGACTTGAGAAAAATGAAAAATCTTTTATTTCCTCAGTTATTCAGCTATAAGAAATCAAACTATTTACAGGTCTCAAATTATAAGGATTTTACTGGGGGAAGGGAAGGAGACATACTTCTGCTCTGAAAAAAGATTTTATGAAAACTTTCATCAGGTAAAAAGATATCCAGACCTTTGTAATCTATTCAGTAGTTCGGAAAACCAAACTATAAATGTAAAAGTTTAAGTACACTGGAAGTTCCTAGTCTCCATTTGAGAGGTGAGATTTGAAATTGGAGATTCAGAATTTCCTGGAAAAGAGTGACCAGTTTTAATAACACTGTAAAAATGAGTAATAAAATAGGAAGAAGAAATGCCTTGACAACTCTGCAAATGGAAAACAAAGAGCTGAGCAGATCTGAAGCAGTTTAACCTTCTTACAACAGCTAACTCTGGAATAGCTATAAAGTGCTGCCAATATACTTTTAAATGAACACATTGCATGTCTTTTGGGGGCAGATAAGGCCTGAATTAAGTATATTTAGAATTCCTCCAAAATCGAAGAAAGGTTTTATGTCAGAAAAACATCTTGCAACTTACTATTTACAAAACCTTATACACACCGCAGGTTCAGTGCTCAGTATTAAAAAAAAAAAAACTTCAAAAGCAAGAGATGCAGGTTGATGATTCATAGGTTCAAATTACTTTTTTTTTTTTTGCAAATTATAACCTAAAATATTGCCAATTTAAGATTATATTTTGGATTTTTAAACCCTATTCCACAGACAGAAATCTTTAAAGCTTCAAGTACATATGGCAACTCAAGAAGTTTTTATAGGCAAATACTAAATTGTTATTTACACAAAAAGACAGTAACCCTACCCCTTTGAAGATAACTTTTCAGGTGTTAATTGAGCTTAGGCAGATACAATCCTGCCTCCCCAAGACTGCTGACAGGTGCAAGGCCACCAAATGTGTCCAAAGAAAAATGACTATTTAGTTCTCATTGCAGCTATTCACAAAACACAAGACTCAAGACATAAATTGCTATGCATCAAATTTGTTTCTTTTGCTACTTTTGTCTTTGAAATATCAGAATAACCCATGAAGAGGTGACTTAAGGCACATGTCAGAACTATCAGGTACTCTGCCATGCAGTAAGGAGGAGGAAAATATCCCTCCTACATGCAAACAGTGTGGTGTGAGAACAGGACAGAAAGTATCTTTCTGATCAGGTGAAACGGGCTAGACAATGTCCTTGTGCTTGGTTTACCTAAAATGCTTTATTTCAAGTAATGTTAAACCTGGAGTTCTTGAGATAATGTATAATTATGGATTCTAACAAGAAAAAATATGCTCTTAGTGAAAAGGTGGAAGGGGACCACAGCCTCAAAAAAGACAAAACTATGATGACAACAAAGACTATTGTTACAATATGTTGATGATTTTTATAATGCTGACATCTTTCTGTGGGTCCACAAATATTTGCTGCCCAAGTTCATGGAGGAGAGGAGAAGTTTCTAGGGATCTATCTAAACCTGACTTATATTATGCATCCAATTTCCCTCCATGAAAAAAAAACTTTTTGCTTGCAAGAGAATATAGTATCTGAATCAACCTAGATTATGTAAGTTTTCTACAGATTTTCTAGAAAGCAAAATAAGTCCATTTCCAGTATTTTTTTAGAAACAGGAATGTGTTTTTTAAAAGAGTTACTCCCCAGTGATAAGTAAATGGTATGTCTGTATTCATATATCAGCATGTCTGAAGAAGAAAACACTAGAAGATGATTTTTACCTCCTCCCACTCACAGCAAATTCTTACTATATTTTCAAAAAATGCACATGAAGACTAAGTATAGAAAAATGTGCCAACATTCCTCACCAAAAATAGGCAAAGAATGGGAAGATGAAATTTTTAGAGCAAATGGGGTATACCAGCTGTTCAGGATTTAGAAAGGGAACCCTTCCAGTCCTTAGAACAAAATGCATTACTTCTGTGCAGAGGAAGATTGAGCACAATCAGGAGTTAGGCTGGGAATACTTGGCAAGTGACCCTCTACACTTAACATAAGGTATGTAACCTACTGACCTTTGCTACAGGGACTGGCAAATCGTAGGCTAGACAGATAGCCTAAAAAAATTCTTGCCTAAAGCAGGAAAAGGTTTACCCAACAGTGTGAAATATATCTATTTTCTTTCTGCTTGCCAGAGTGAGAAAGAGGTACCTGAAGGGGTACTTGAGATATTTTTTTGCATCTTATATATTTCAATTGTTTTAACAGTTGGATACAGTGTTTGGAAATTGGATTTTTACTGAACAAAAGGGTGGCAATACCTAGTGTCATTGTATATAGTGGGAAAAACTTATGCCAATTCCAGAGGGCTGAAATGGAAAAGTTAGAAAATTCCCAAAGCTCCATTAAATATTTACACACAGTAAAGTATTTGCAGACAAACCAAAAGAAACGAAGACTTCCTACTACCCCCTTTTAAAATACTATTATGGAAAATCACTTTGGCAATATCAGAGATCACATTATGCATAAAATCCCACCACATTATCACATGCAATTGCTGTGAAATGTTGTGTGTCATTTACATAATGAAAAATACCATTTCAAAGTGGTGCCATAAATTTGCTATTTTCTTTTACCCTTTCTGCTTTAGTGTCTGTCCACATCAACAGATATAATCAAGAGCTTTAAGCAGTTTCTGATATGGCAACAAACTAGAAGTCAATCTCCTGGAATGATTGCAATCAGAGCAACCTATGACATGGGGCTCTTCTGCATCTCCATTACCTCTGTTGTGCGGACAGCAGATTTACACAAGACTGGGGGTGTGGCTCTACCCAATCTTCCGCTCTTTCAACTTTCATTTGTAACAGAGCAATAATCTCAGACCTGTCCCAAGTAAGGTCATTGCATCTATAGGAGAATGCCTTTCTCCAAATATCATCTGGATAATTAATTCAGTTGATTATGTCTGGATACACAATCAGGTCAACTGGATGACATAGACCACATAGAAACAGTTCTAGGTGCTTGGTTTATGAATGAGGCAGGGCTCAAGGGAATGAAGCCTAAAATGTGATAATTCAGAAACAGATAAGGCAAGAATATTTTCCTCTAGTACAAAAGTCATTATTTAAGGTATTTCAACCAGGTAAGAATACATATATATGAACTGTCATTATTAGAAAATGGCAAATTAGAGCAGAATAGTTACAACACAGACTCTTTTATTTAAGACTAACTTATTCTAAATTTACCCAATGTAGTCCATTGTCCTGAAGCTGACAGCAACTTTAAACTGGAGTTCACATTTTGATCATTAAAAAATGCCTATGATATTCAAATAAGAGAATACCAGTTAATTAAAGGAAACATAAAATCATGATTCATAGTGTCTTGGATATTTTCAAAGCACACTGTAAGGCTCCAATTCCAACAGCAGATTCTGTATGATCTTTCAGTTGGGATACCGCCAAATCCATGTTTTTGTAACTTCGTGTAGCCACACTCTTTTATACATTCAAGATATCTTTGGGTGTATGTTTATATATGCAGATTAAAGTTTTACAGCAAAGCACTTTTAGTACAAGAACATACAAAAAAGTGGTATGAAATTCTTGGAGGTACAGAAAATTGAGGCAGAAATGAGACAGTTCTATTTCTGTATGCAATGTTGAAGTTAAAAATTTGCAGTTTTTAAATAATTTCAAGCTTGGAGAAATGTAGACACACACACAAATTATTAAATAGATACAGAAGAGATGCATAAGTTATTGATAGTATGGAGATGTTCCACAGTAAGATTTGAAGTATTTAATCTTATTGCTTTATCAATTTAAAAAAGGAGACATGCATAGAAATGTCAGTAACTGGCAAGTTTACAGGATAGATAAGCCAACTGAGAAAATCCACACTTATGTACATATATACATTCAGAGTGAATGATAGTTGAAGAAGCTACTACAAAGATGATGGATTTTTTTAGTCTATGCATCACCAAATCTCTTTACCACTCCTCTGAGGTACAGAGAAATCAGACAATATAATATAACAGTCCTTGTTTCCCCCCGTTACTTCACAGTTATTCAGGTGTCATCAATTCACATAGTGGTATCTTTACATTTTTAATTCAAAAGGGACAGGCATTAAGAAGGCCTTGTAAACTTATCTTGTAAACTTCAATAACTTGAAATATTTATCAGTAGGAGGTAAAATATTGGTGCACTGCTGTGTGAATTTCTTTAAAATACAGAGGCTAAATCCTTTATCCAGGATAGCAATATAAAGTAGACATATAACAAATTAAACCCACGGGTTCATTTGGGACTTTTTTCTGTCTGCAAGTAGATGGAACAGATTTGAGTTTGCAGACAACAGAAGTGAAGAACACAAAATCAGCAAGAGGCTTGACTCTCAAAAGAGCTGATCCAAAACTCCAGTATAAAGCAATGGTAGCCAATTAATTAAAAAAATGGTATTTCTAGATACGTGGTGCATATGCACATCTAATTTCATGGTATATTTACTCCAACAAAGCCGTAGTAGTTGTGGGCAAGGGGACCTACCCACCTGTGTGTACACTGCTTAAAGTCTCACCCTGGGTGGACTTCCCATTATTAAATGCTGTGGCCAACATCAGCATCCACTTCAGATTTTCATTCTCAAGAATCTGGAATGACTAAATTGTTCCCTCTTAAAGCAGAGTAACATTAGTACAGACTAAAATATTTTTACTGGACAATACAGTTAACGCACAAAGTAAGACTTGAGCACCACACCTAAATCACCTATTTTCAAGGAGACAGCGAGCAGGCCAATAGCATGCAGCATTGCTACCATGCTTGCTGCTATGCAGTTTTCAATCACCTTTAATTTCAGAGGGGAAGAAAAAAAAAAGTCAACTTAAAATACAAAGGACTTAGAACTACCATAACAAATTCATCCTTTTGATAGGGCTTAAACTGCTGGTCAAAACCGAACGCTTGTGCTGTGATCCTGCCTTGCATGGACCTGAAATGGAAAAATGAGATTAAATATCCTGCAGATATAGTATGAACTTCTTCACTCCGCAAATTTGCCCAAGGACTCCACATACGCCAATAATTTATTATTATTATCGTTTTTTCCGTTCTCCCACGCCCCTTTCGGAGGGCTCGGGATGCATCGGGGTTCGCTGCGGAGCTGCGACAGCTCCAGGCCCGCTCGGGGAGGCGAGGGCAGACCCCTCCACCTCGGAAGGAGCGGCCTGCCTGCCCGGAAAATACCAGGGACGCTCCAAATTAAGAAGTGGGGAGATAAATGGGGAAAAACAAAAAACAACAAACAGGAAAAAAACCCCAAAATAAAACAATTTAAAAAAGAATAAAAGGAAAAGAGAGAGAGTGATGGAGCCGGCGCTGGCGGAGCGGGAGCCCCGAGGGCGCGGTGCGGGCTCCAGCCCTCAGCACGGCCCGCCTGCTCGCCGGCCGCTCCCCGCCAGGCCCCTGTCGCAGCGGTCGCTCCGCTCCCACCATTTGAGGAGGCGGCCCGCGATGTCGCTGTCCTGCAGGCACGAGAAGGTTTTCTGCGGCAGCGCTCGGAAGGCGAACCCGGCCGCCATGTCGCCGCGGTTGCCGTGGAGACGGCGCCGCTCGGCCCGCTCGCAGGGAGGGCCCCGGACACCGCTCTGCGCCTCCCCTGCCTTCGCTTCTCACCTGCCAAATACCCTGGCCCAACCCCAGCCCTCGGCCCCCTCGCCTCTGTGCCTGTCTGTTCACCAAGGGAGAGCCCAGCACGCAGAGGTGGCACCCAAGCCCAGTTACGATTTGTGCCCCTCCTTGCCTCTCAGTGTGCTGAGCCATCCGGGAACGGCGAAGCCGTGCTTTCGAACTCTTCCGAGTCGAAATTGAAGGAAAGAACAGTGTCACTTAAGGAAGCTGGTTTTTAAAATCCGGTGGAGGGAGGGAGGGAGACCTTGCAAAGTCTGGGGAATTTCGTGTCCTTTGCAGGGAAAGCAGTGAGGGTGCAGGGCTGCCCCACATCTCGTGCTGTGTGCTTCAGCAGGCCACCCTCTCCAACACCCGGGCTCACTTTGCCACAGATTTCCAAAAGATCTCTTTTCCCATTAATCTACTGTTCATACTGAACAGCAGGGGAAAAAAAAATAGAGAGAAACATGGACCTGCCATGATTACCCCAACCGTTAGCATCCCCCAGCCTGTTCCCTGCCACCCATAGCAGTGGTTTTATTGGTTTCTAATTAAAAAAAATAAATAATCACATTCGATTTGATTAAAAAGCAGAAGAGGAAAATGCAGCACACCACAACAGCAGGGAGCCAAGCTGAAACTGCTGGCACAGACTCCCTGGTCTCACTGGCCTCTAAAATACATCCCACAGATTTAATTTGCAAGACGTGTTCATCAAACCAAAGGAATCTAGAAGAAATGGATAGGGTAAGCCTTCTAAGAAGCCCTGTTTCAACACAGTTTCAGTAGAATTCATTGCTCACTACATACTCACTGCATTTTCTAACAGTGCATTTGGTTGCATTTCAGCAGACTGAGAAGCTCTGTATGTGAGATTTAAGGAGCTATTCCCCCCTGTATTTTCTCCATTCTGTTTTCTCCAAGTGTTTTCTCATACACTTCCATTTTTTTTCCCCCAATAAATTTTGCTCATACTTAAGCAGTGATACAAAATAAAACTATGCTATACTTCAAGATGTTTAAACGGTAGAGACAACGCAAGAGGGGATAAGGAAAAAGTTTCCCTTTCTTCTCAGCGTTTAAATACGATGTAAACTGGCAACACCAGAAACAAATTATTACAACCTTATTCTCAGCACGTCTCCACCTACTCCAGCACTACCCCATCTTTTAAATTCCTCTTGCCACTAATACTACTAGCCAGAGATTAAATACCCAAAGTGAAAGAACTGGTTTGGGCAGGGAGTCATGTGTAGCAACAACTACCAAACACTTAAATTCTTAATTTCAAGTTGTGCGGATTCAAATACAGATTTAAAAAAAACAAAAACAAAAAAAAACCAAACCAAAACAACACACAAAAAAACTTTAGATCTTTGAGGGCAAAAATTTCTAATGACTTTAGTTAGGATTTGCTCTGATTGAAGTGTTGAATCAACTAGCATATGCTTAAAACCCACTGAAATCTAGAGTGTTTAAACACTAGATGAATCAGGAATAAGGAAATGAGCAAGGACTTCAGAACTGGCCCAGAGGGATCAGGACAGGAAACTCTAAACTGTAGAATTAATTTCTTTAATGTTGTGCCATTTACCTATCATAGTTTATGATTCAATAGTTCCAGGTTAAGCAGTACACAATAATAAAAGTTAAACTGGGACTTTCAGTTTAAACACTGACCTCACTATCTTCTGATGTCATGAACAACAGCCTGAAGTAGAAAGTCAGGCACAGTACTCTTTTAAACATAGACGTTGACATTGTTTATTTTAAATGTTAAGTATTTTATCGTCTCACAGAAGACATTTGAAGGGTGGAAAATATATTTTCCTGCTGTAGAATGAAGTCTGGTAAGTATATATTATTAAGCAATAGTAGTCTCTCTCTTTTGAGCAGACTAATTTTCAGCATTGTTTGTTCTTCACATATTTACTTATGTGTGATTTTGAAGAGTTTTACCATCTTGAATAATCTGTTAGCTTTAAGTGCAAAGCAAACAAACCAGCCTTTCCACAGCAAACAAAAATCAAATTACAGAGGACCAGCCCTGTTGCACCTTTGCAAAGTGCTTCAGTCTTTAAGGCAAAGGTCAGCTGGTGACAGAGCAGCAGCCCATTCCAGTCGGGGAGGTAGTGAAGAACCTGAACAGCAGCTACTCCCTCCCTCCTGCAGAAGTCTTCAGCAACACTGAGGCATGGTTAAGCCACATGAATTAGCCAAATGGAGGAGGAAAGCGATAATTATCAGTATATATATTAATCTGTGAAATAAATTAGTCTTTCCAGTGTTGAAATACTGTAGGGTAAGCTTGATGGAGAGTAAATTAAAGTCTAGATCCTATATCTTATCTGTAATGAGGACTAGAACTACCCAGCATAGAAGGCACTGTGAAGCCAATTAGGAACTAAAAAAAATATATCTAAATCAGTAAATAGAAAAGACTGTGGTATATCTGAATTGCCTGCTTTTTTCACCGCCACCTGGAGCATTACTCTTCAGTAATTTATGGCTGCAAAGCAGGAGTTGTTGTCTGCTCTGAAGCCAGGCTCTGGATCCTCAGGTGAGGGCAGTCATTAATACCTCTGCTTGCAGAGAACTTTTATTCTTTTAAAACACAACCAACAGGCTCATGATGGCCACCTTTATGCCATGCAACTGAAGGCCTCAGGAAGAGGAAGATCTGGATTTTAGCATTTTTCAGCATGAGAAAGTCCAAGCTCACATTTTTTACATCTAAAGTGATTCAACTACTAAGGCTGTTGTCACATCCCCTGAGCTAACCTGTCACTGTCCTATCAAGTGTATTTCTGAATCACAATGTCAGGATCCTGCAGAGACTCAGCAACCACTTGTTCCTAGTAGTAGGGCTGCTGCACCTGAGGCCAGATCTTCTGTGACCTTGATTCAAACAGCCAGGTGGGACAGAGCTGCCATGCGCTTCAATGGGACCCTCATCCACTTGGTTTGGTAGCTACATTTTAACCCCAGCTTCTTGTTGTAGCTGTGTGGACAATGTGCTCATACCTGGCCACAAACCCACTGGTCCTGAGCCTGACCTCAGACTGTCTCATCCCTTTGGACTGGTTTGGTGATCTGGACTTGTGGTTGAACGTGGTCACTGTCACCAGACCTGCTTTGCTGGTTAGGGTGCTGCAGGATAGGGTTATGTCAGGGAGGACACTGCCCTACCAATTTCACTGTCAGTCAGTCTTGGCTTTCAGCTCAGCCCATTTTACAGAACAGCTCCCTCTTGCAGCTGCCTGACACACAGTATGTGGTGGTTATGTTTATGTCAGATTTGTCCATGTTATCTGTTTTGGTTTAATCAGCTTCGTATATCTGAGTGACTATCCAGTGAATAACCTCTGCTTCTAGAGGAACTGTGGTATATTGCACTTATTATGAGGCTTAAGTTAAAAAGTGATGCAAATATTGATAATTTACAATTTGCAAGTGTTTAAAATTATTTAGAGATAAATAGTAAAGGAAATATGTGAGAATAACAGAAGTGAGCTTAGGTATCAAAGCAACTAGCATTGCAATGCCTAGATTTCAAAATGAAATGCTGAAGATGCATAGTTGGAATTAGAGCAAGGCTAAGAAAACTCAACACAGCATGTGTGAAACCATCCACCCTATCTAAGAGGGAAACCAAGAGGATTCATACACTTAAGTCTCATCTTTCCATTGCAATTTATACACTTCCTGGAGATTCTCTGCCTTAAAGTTCTCCTTCACCATAACCTTGTGTCTAAACATACTTTCTGTAAACCAGGCATGGGTTCTTGTTACTTTTAAACCCAGCGGAAGGAAAAAATGTATTTCTAAGGTGCTAGACCTCTTATCAAGCAATACATGAGTTGTTCATATATGCAAACAGCACTTGAAACACCAGTTTCAAACTTATGCCTTTCACTTTATGCTTTCAGAGTTCAGTGCTATACTTCCTTTCTTCTAGAACCACAAGCCAAACACACACACATAGTTTTCCTACACAGTTTAGCTACAAAAGCTTGCAGAGTGTCTCGGTAGTTGTGTCTCAGAAACCGTTTCCCTGTGTAGAAGATAATGTTTTACTATAGCAGTTGAAGAAAAAAAACATGATTTTGTATCTATAACTTCTTGTTTAGGGACTTTAGGAAGGAGAGGACAACTCTGGACCTGTTTGAGTTCCAAAAGACTGTTTATTACTTTTGTCCAGTGACTACCTGGCTAATGTGAACTACTGAAGTAATCTTGGCTTTAGGCATGAAAATTCTTCACTATCCTTATTTTAAATGTGTTTTACTTATTCTGGCTATTTTTTTCCTTATTATTTATGGGCAAATGCGCAGCCACACTGCAAAGTGTATTGTTACAAATTCCTTTAAAGTGTGATAGTTTCTCTCCCACGGTGTGCATGAATACAGGAGTACCCGGCTACCGGATGTGCTATTTTCCTCTTGACAGTGATCTGGGTATTTGTAGGATTGAGTGAAAGTCTAGGTGCTGGAAGCTTGATTCAGTTCCTTGGTGTCTGCTACCATCTAAGATCCTTCAAGGGCTGGAACATCTTTATGGGGCTGTCACATAGAGACCTCTCCTACAGGAGACCTATGCTCCTCCAGACTGGTGACTGGAGGTCAAATGGGTATTTCAAATCACACTAGACATAGAGGTGAGAGCTGAGACCTGAGGGTGTGCTCCAGCTTCAGAGACTTAATTTTAGATGTCTACTTGTAGGTCTTTACAGGTCATCTAAGCTTCCATTGTCATCAAGGGAGATCAAGATGTAAATTTAGTTGCATAGAGAGGCATTTCAGATGCCCAAGGTATCTTTCAGAGTGCCTCAGATACCTCTTTGCTGGTTTTCTGAAATGGCAGCTAGAGGCTGAGTCTACTCTTAAGTAGTGATATATCTGCCAGCTCCATAAAGGCCTACTTTGTCTCAGATTAAACTAGGTGGCCATATGGAAGCACCTGAGGCATTTACTGATTCAGATATATTGTATTTGGCTTCTAGTTGGCTTCAGTCTCTCTCACAGACTTGAACCTGGAGTGTTTTATCAGTGCAAGTGCCTAGAATCGAACATTGCTACCCAATAAATCTTCTGCAGGAGCTAAACTTCACTGTAGTGTACAGTGCCTTCTATGCTGGGTAGTTCTAGTCCTCATTACAGATAAGATGCAGGATTTGGACTTTAATTTATTCTCTATCAGGCTTATCCTACAGTATTTTAACACTGGAAAGACTAGTGAGTCCCATGTCAGTACTGTCCTTAGAGTCAATAGATTTATTCAGCCAATGAGATGTCTACCATAAGGTGAGCTCAAAACATCCTAAGTTCCAAAACTGAACACCATTGAATGTACGATTGCATGTATTCCTGAAGTATTTGTTACATGTATGCATCTATCCATAAGGGACCTAAAGTTAGGAAACAGGGATGAATTTGAGCTGTGGAGGTTCTGGCTGAGTGGCTGAAAAAGCACAACTGTTCCTTCTACTGTTAATTTATTTACTACCTCTCTTAGCTTTGTACACCTTATTCACCACTTATATTCTTGATAAAGCATCTAAGACTATGACCTTCCCACCACTATTCTGTACATCCCGATTTAGCCCCACTCTCCCATACCTGTGAGTAAACTACAGCTATCTCCAGGATCCCATCTCCCTCTCTCCCTCCCTCCCAACTCTGGCACATTGTATCCAGCCTTGAATTACTTTGTCTCTTCTCCTCGCACTGATCCTCAGGGTTCTGCATCCTGTTCTGCAATCTGTGCCATGGGGTTGGTGTGTCACCCGCAAGTCCTTCACTATACTTACCAAAGCCAGGTAGTCATTGACTTTCATTACAAAGAGAGGGCAAAAATACCACCACTGTCTTTTTTTTCACCGCTTTTTCCTCTCTGGGAAGGCCTAAATACAATACTGTTGCTGGATTTAAACAGCTTCTTTTTGTGCATTTTATAGCAGTCTGCTGAAGTAGACATGGGTTCTAAGAAGATCACTAATGTATATTCTTTGGGTGCATATTCTGTTAATTATTCACCTTGATATTTATTGGTTCTTCATATTCTTGCATGGGATTTTAGAGTTTCCATTTTTGAGGTATCAAATACAAAATTCAGTCAGTACTGAGGGCTTTACAGGGTGTGATATTGCATTTGAGGAGTTTATTAAAGGTTTCATGGAAGGAAAAGGAAAGCTTATTTCGGAAGGAAAAGGAAAGCTTATTTCAGAAGGAAACTGGGTGTGGTTACCCAGCATGATATATTTACCAATAATATTGTTAAGGTGACTCTGGAGAAATGTGTATGTGTAGAAATTAGCAAGCAACAGGCAAAGACTTCCCTGGAGTATCAATTTTACATTGAGAAGGATACATCAGTGAAAAGTCTCAAGGTACCTGAACATGAATGGTTTGAAATCAGGATATTTAGAACTCATGGACACCTTGATTTTCCTCCTGTAGTGCATGTTTTCTAACATGTGCCATGTATGCGAACTACCCCTCATTATATTTCACTCTGAAAAATTTGCCTAGTGAAAAATCAAGGTGGTTATAGCTGCTGCAAAAGTTGAGAGCTATGAAGGGTTAAGCCTAACTGCATGAGTTTTTTTCTCATTCAGTGGGGGAGTTTAAGGCAAGGAGGGAAGCTATAAACAGGTATGATTTGGAATTTAACACTGTTGGCTAATAAGACCTCTGTTTTTGACGTTAAATTCAGTCTTTTTTCAGGGCTGGCAGGCAAAGCAAGTTCTGTTGCTCTCTTAAAAGCTGGGTAAGAAGTCATGTGACTTTTGCTTTCATAAAAATAGCTTTTATTGCAAAATCAACTTTCCTTTGTCTGCTGTTTTTACTCTTTAAACAAAGCTTATGAAGCATTATAAAATAAGGTACCCAAATGTTTTCTTCCATTCAGTCTGATAGGCATCCTTCATTGCAGAGTCGTGAATCTTAATATAGGCCCTGAAAATCTAAACCCTGATCCAGTCTCAGAGGGTCAAGAAACTGTTCTGGTTTTGGATTTGTTTACTAAAATTATGAGGTTTTTGCTGAACTGTAATATTTGTTCTTTGACCTTTATAGAACACCTTGTTTGTTTGGGAGCTTATTTTAAACCATTAAACTGGTTTAAGTTCCTACGCAGATTTTTTTCTTGCTCTTGTTTTCAGTCATGTAAGGAAATCTAGTTCCTTCTGTTCTTCCTAGACAGAGGAGGAAAAGATGTACTCCACTGTGCATTGCCTCTTTGGGGCTTTGCAGGACTGAAATCACTTCCCAAAGTGATCACAAAGCTCCTACTGCCATTTAAGCAAGTAATTTAACACTAGATCCGCAAAGTGCCTAGTGGGTAGTGTTGCTAGGCCAAGATACCCATCAAGATCCAAAATTCTTAGTACTGTGTCTGAGCTACTACTTCAAAAAGCCCCACCTTAAGCAAAAAGATGCCTAAACTAGCCAACAGGAAACAGTATCTGACAAAAGAAGAAGTTCTGTATGAGAGCTCTGGTGTGCCCTTGAATTTAAGCTTCCCTGATTTTAATTAAATACTTTGGCTGTTAACTCTACAGTCATTTGTGTGCTCTTCAGCCCAAAACGTATTACACTTCTACGCAGGGACACTTTCAACAGTGAGACTGATGGAGACTTGTCCTATATAAGACCTGTCCTATACTGCCCTCTGATCTGGAAGCTATGAAAGGTAATACATGAATACACATTTCCCCTATGGGTAAAATTCAGTTTTGGCCACACAGATGAAAGGAAAAGGGTGATACAGACACCGTCTCTCTTTTTTTAATTCAGGATTCTGTCTGCCAGGACACCTCAGGGAATGCTTACTAAATTGCACTTGGGAAGTCACGTGAAAGGGGAATGTCTATGCTTTGAATCCTGATACTATTTAGATGTAGGACACATACTCTATGGAGCCAAATTTAAGGTTGTTGTAAGTTTGTCCACAAAAAGAAAGAAAATAACAAGAAAGGAGTTTTTAGGGGAATTTTTTTCTTTTTAAGTTTTCCAGCAAACTATTTTGCTGTTTTCCTCCAAAATTATGATTTCCACAGCAACCAATAGACTATCAGCCAAGACATTGATTTCTCAAGGTGATGCCCGTACCTCCTTCCATGGAAAAGGCAAAGATGTTTCATGCAATTTGACCTGCTCAGATAAATAGTCTGTCAGAGAGCTGGAGATAATGTGTTCCTTGCTAAGCACCAGGCACTATGTCCTAGTTCACCTCTACAAATTCAACTCTAGGACACATAAGCATGTCTAGGAACCTAGGGATAATAAGTACATGGGAGCAGAATGGCACCCATGTAAATGTCAGAAGCAAAAGGTTCTTTTTATTTTACTCAGCCTAAAAGACAGGCTACAGCAATCAGACTAATTGAAGAGTGAGGGTAGCCTTTCAAGGATCTCTGTTTTGGGTGTATTAAGGCAGCACAGCCTGAAGTGAAATATAGGGTCAATTTAGGAAACACTGATGTTGTCAACACAAAACTGTTGCTCAGTTTGAGCAAAAACTTGACATTTCTACATTTTCTACAGAAGAAACTGGAAAGAGGTAACCTTTTTGGTTGAAGTTCTAGGAATTCTGGGATTAATTCTAACCCATTGGTGAATCTGTGGCTTTTTGCCAGCATTGCAGAAGTTTGCAGTTTCCAGTAGTCAAGCAAACCCAACAGAGTCTCCCAGGGAAGAGCTGAAAATCTAAAACTTTGGTTCCACAGCTTATGATGGAGATCACCAAGTGTCCAGGCTTCTCCCTCAGTGCCAGGGTAAAGCTCTCATTACAGTTAGACATTTTTGGCTCTGAGAATAACAATGTAGAGTTTAGGAATCCAGATCTACCTGCACAATAAATCTATCTAGAATTCACAGACCAGGGAAGACCAAGCTCCTGATTATTCTACCAAGCAGTGGGGCTTTTTTTTTTTTTTGATAGGAAACTAGGAGGGCTTTTATTCAGAATTCTGCATGAGTTTTGGTGAATTTGGGTTTGATTCATACAAATTGAGATTATCTAATGAAAACCTGCTTCTCCAAGACTTCCAGTTACACAACAGAATAAAATAACATATCAGAGAATGTGATTGCTACGTTATCTTTGCAAACTCCTTCTCCTGGATCAGCTGGTGATTTTCTTCTCTATTTTCTATTCTAAGCTTCTGTGTGGTTTGCTGTATAGTGCTAAATAGCAATCTCCTGACAGTAGTATGCCTCAGAATCCATGTTGAAGGAAGCAATTCCTCTCCCCAGATGAAGGTCCAAGACTGCAAGGAGAGTGTGGAGCTCTTGTTTGTGGGCATGGAGTGTGTGGCCTAAATCTTATGCATGTCCTCCAGTAGGAAACCAAATTAGAGAGCTCATCACTTTGTCTACAGATGCCAGAAGGAGAGAGGATATGTACATTGATTTGCTTCTGTAATTAATCTGGTCAGAATAAATTTGCACCTGCAAAGGGAACAAAAATGCTGCTGCCAATCTGCAGCAAGTAAAGCAGGATAGTATTCTTGCAAGTGCAAAAAATTCTTCTAGAATCCATCTTTATATTGTCTTCCCCACAAGGTATTTGTTAAGAGTCTCACTTGTGTATTATTCTGCACAGCTTCATTTGAATAAAATTATATGTAAGGGCTTTCTTAAATTGTTTCCAAGAATATATACCTTTTACTTGGAATGACAAGAAGCCAAAATGAGCTTCAAACTGTGAAAATAGATGGAAACCAATCCATTCCATCCTCTGCAAAAGCGACTGATTTCTCCTTTCTGTTCAACTGACATGATGAAGAATGAATAATCTGCTTTTATTCCTTAGCAATAAGTCTGAAAGAGAAATGGTAACATTTTGCTTTTGATTTTAATACTTTCTGTATTTCAATGTTTAAATTAAAGTTCTCCTTGCTAGAGCTAGAGCTATGAAGGGATTTGCTAAAGTTTTCAACTTACAAACTTCATAATCAGAAGTCCTGGCAGAAGGATGTGAGCTTTTCTTCTGAAGGACTCATGATTTACAGTGTCTGATCTGGCTCACAGAGGGAACAATGGAATCACTGCCATTTTCTCTAATGCTACAGTTCTCTTCCTACTCATGCTGTAGTTCAGTAATATTTAGACTAGAGTGGTAAATGTTTGGGTATTGAGACCCTCTTAGGAAAAAAAAATGGATAAGAGACATTTAGAGAACATTTAGAGGAATAACATTTAGAGAAATTATTTATGTAACAATAGACCAACAGACCTTTGCCAAAATATAGACTAATTGTGCCAGACATGTGCATACAATAAAAGAGTTTGTAACCTGAAGGAGAGGTGTAAATAGTTTTCAAGCCTGTATCCAAGACATAAGTAGGAAAGGTTAAAGTGCTCTCAATAAACCCATCAATTCCTTCAGAGCTTACAGAATTATCTTCTAAATGCAGTCAGAATTGTGCATAATCTGGTGCTTTACAATTCTTTCTAGGCATCTCCATACCTTTCAGAAAGCACTATTTAATTTTCTAGTTAATGCTTGTGAGCATTTCCTTATTTATTAAGCACATACAAATACAAAGATTTTTTCAAAAATACTTTTGCCAAACTTATAATGCCTGATAAACCTAGAATTTGCTATAGGTTTATTGTTTGTTTGTTTTGTTTTATTTAAAAGTAAATTCAAGTTAATTAATAAACAAGCTTTGCTACTTGGTTTTTTTTATTTAGGTTTGTTTGTATTGGGGGGATTTGGAGGGTTTTCTTCATTTTCTTTTGTTCCTAGCCATTTGTCTTCTCCATTTTAGGTCCCTGAAAAGGTTTCAGGTACTACTTCTACTACAGTTATTGAGGTTTGCTTTTTGTTTCAATAACAGAACGACTGGAGTCATACCTCTTATTCATACATAAATATCTCAGGATGCAAACTTATTGCTCTCTCTGGATAATTAGGTTTAAATATTACTACAGAATTTTACAGTACATACTTTTAAAAGATTTCTAACACATTGAGAGTTATTAAGGGAACAACAGAGTATTCAAGGAATAAACAAGGGATCTCAGGAAACAATTTTTCATAATGATATATTTATATATTTTTCTTTGTCATACATTAGTTCTGTGATGCCAAATATCCTGTGAACCATAATTCTAGTGAATCATCTGTCTGTAAGGTGCTATTACTGTTGCCATTACTGAAACTTAGTGGGTTGAACACCATGGCTGGAGTGCGGCTACTGATGTCTGCAGGCTGTTAAGGAGGAGCAGGCAAGGAAAGAGGGGCAGAGGGGTTGCCCTCTACACCAAGAAGTGTGTGTGTGTCTGTGTGTGTGTGTGTGTGTGTGTGACAGAGTGTGAAGAGATCTCTCTGAAGAATGGCCATGAGCAGGTTGAAAGCTTATGGGTGAGAATCAGAGATTAAGACAACAAAGGGAGCCATGTGATTGGTCTCTACTACAGGCTGCCTAATCAAGGGGAGCCTCTTGATGAAGCCTCCTTGCTCCAGCTATGGGAGGCATCATGCTCCCAGACACTTGTCCTACTGGGTGACAGTGACACAGACAGAGGGATCAGGTACATCCTCAGCAATTTTGCAGATGATAGCAAGCTGAGTGGTGTGGTTGGCATGCCTGAGGGATGGGATGCTGTCCAGAGGGACCTCAACAAGGTTAAGAAAGTGGGCCCATATGAACCTCATGAAGTTGAACAAAACCAAATTCAATGAGCCAGCAATGTGCACTCACAGGCCAGAAACTCCATTATGTCCTCCATCAAAAGCAGCGTGGCCGGCAGGTCAAGGGAGGTGGCTCTGCCCCTCTACTTTACTCTCATGAGACTCCACCTGGAGTGCTGCATCCAGCTGAGGGGTCCTCAGCACAGGAAAATAGGGACTTGTTGGAGTGGGTTCAGGAAATGGTCACAAAAATGATCAGAGCACCACACAGCTGCTGGCTCATTCCCTTCTGGTGAGATGGGGAAAAAAACAGAAGAGTGCAAATGAGAAAACTTGTGGGGTTAAGGACAGTTTAATAAGAAAAGCAAAAACAACACATGTAAGAAAAGCAAAACAATTAATTAATTCACTGCTTCCTATGGACGCAGGTGTTCAGTCATCTCCAGGAAAGCAGGGCTCCATCATGTGTAACAGTTACTTGGGATGACAAATGCCATCACTCTGAATGTCCCTTCCTTCTGTCTTCTTACCTTCACTTTACATACTGAACATGATGCCATTTAGTATGGAATATCCCTTTGGTCAGTTTGGGTCACCTGTTCTGACTTTGTCCCCTCCCAACTCATTGTGCACCCCGAGCCTCCTCACTGGTGGAGTGGGGTGTGGACCAGAAAAGCCCTTGACTATGTAAGCCCTGTTCACCAGTATGAAAACATTTCTATATTGTCAACACACTTTTCAGTGTAAATCCAAATCCCTGTATGAGCCACTATGAAGAAAATTAACTCTATCCCAGCCAAAACCAGAACAATGACCTTTAAAGGTCATTTGTAACCCAAACTATTCTGTGATTCTGTAAAAAAAATTTGATTACATTGGAGCCACTTAAGGTCATGTTAGATATATAAAGTGGCTCCTGCATAGAAGTATTCAGATGTTAACAGGAGAACTTCAAACTCGTTGTTATAAAGTTCCCTAAGAAAAATTAAAACAGTCAGAGTTAGCTTATCCCCACTCATTATTCAGTTAGCAAGCAACTTAAAAGGCTGGCAAGCTGTATCTCTTCCCATCAGGGGAAAAATAAAGTGAATGCACTTCCTAGGATCATGTTTATTTTTAGTGTCTTCCTTTATTCCAGACATTTATTTTAGCAAAATCCACATGTTGACTATGTCCTAGTGAAGCCTTGATAGTAAATGTGAACACTCCCTCCAACATTATCAGAACAGACAGATTTCTCAGACTCTCATCCTGTCGTTGGACAAAAGCCCTCAACAAGACAATACAACTGCTTGATTTGTGGGAAAGGCAATGTTAAGAGCCGTAAATTGGCATTAAATGGAATCAGAATTGTTTGCTCCTTTTCATCTCATTGAACATACAGACTGTTTGGCTGTGTTTATACTGCTGAGTTGATTCAAGCCTTGAGGCTGAATAGCACTGACTGGCTTGTGTCCACACTCCACAGGGTCAACTCCCTCTACAACTGACTTCTCTCAGTGACAGCTGAAGTGCTTCAAAGCAGAATCAAGGAGATCACTAAGAATTAAGCAGTGTGACAGTAAGTGTGAATGCCTGAGTTCATTGCCTGGTCCTCTTTGGTTTAGCAGCATAGATACTCTCTAAAGAAAAATATATCCAGTTACTATGAAAACTTAAAAACAAGGGGCCATAGCACCAGTGACGATTCATCCATTAGATCTGTGGTCTATAGGGGCATGTGGCACAGCCTCAGAAGAGGACTCCTCCCTAGCACTCTCAGTAATATTCATGTCTGGAGAAGCAAAGCAGAGACCTTCTTCTTATGATCACGGTCACAGCAAACATGGATCACAAAGAATTCTTGTGAAAGCTGAGCTTACAAGGATCATGTGTATTTGGTATAGCCTAGGCAGCTGTGCCTGCCTGTAGCCAAGGTTTGCTTACCCCTTCTGCAGGTATGTAGAAACACATGCAAATGCATATACATAGATATACAGATAGATTTATGAAATATAACTAGCACTGCTCTTGTTTGTGTAAAACCAGATTGTGCTACGGCACTCAGTATAATTTTAGATTGCTGCTAAGAAATCTTCCCAACAATGGAGCCATTGATTTGGGTATGGTCCTTTTAAGATGTTGCCCTGGGCTGCTGTTGGAAAGCTGCTTTGGAGGCTGCCAGATATGTTTTTTTGTTGTGTAACACCAAGGGTGGCTTAGGACATGAAGCCATCTGAAATACTGGTTAGTCTGGGAGAAGCCAAGCCCCATATGAGTCACACTTGTACTGTATCTTCACGCAGTGTGGGGGTGGGACACCAGCACACACTATCTCCTACTCTCTACCTAGTTCTTCCCGGCCCATAAACAACTGACCTTGCTCCAGAATGAAGCTTGAGGGTGAACTAACACTTAAGAAGCATGGACAATCAGGAGATAACACTTAAACACAAAAATCCAGCAGACACCAATAAGACAGTAGAGACATAGTTTGTGTTTATTAAATTTGTAATAACATTCTTCCTATATGTTAAATCTTCCATCTAGAGTAACCCAAACCTTTGTTGTGCAGTTGGTTAAGTTGGATTGGAAAAGTACTTAGGTAGCATTGAAAATTCTGCCCTGAAAGGTTGTGTCCAGAGACTAGAAAGGTGTAATATGAAAATTCCACTCCTGTTAAATATTAACATGCTACTACAATATATTCATTCCAATTGATGTGCTCACAGCATGATAAGATACTGAAAATACAGCCAATTGACCCATATTGATGGCCAGATTATCTTTGTTGAAGTTAAACCACATCTTAGGCACAGAGACAAATGATCTCTGCCTGGTGGAAACCCTAACCCGCATTCACTGAACAGTACGTTTGAGCCTATGTATTTTATTAGACTCTTAAACCACCTCTGTAACTACACTGGAAACATGGTATTAGAGGGGATATGTTTAGGCACTGATCTGTCAATGATCTGTACAGTTTAACTGGTGGCACAGTCCCTGGCATGGTAGAGCGCCTTCCAGGTAGTGCTTTCCCAGACAACATCCAGGCCCAGCTCAGGGTCTGGCATGGTCCTGGGACTCTTCCCAAATGTGACATGAACAGAGACACCTGCTCTAGGTGAAAGGAAAGTTTAGCTGTGTGGTTGCAAACTGCAGCTTGCCACTTGCTTTGGGGGCCAGAGAATTGGCTCTGTCCCATTTTAGTTACTGACAGAGATATAGCCAAAGTGATCTATGCAGAGCTAGCTTAGCTTCTGAACACCCAGTGTGCTGGTTGCACTGGACACAATAGGAATTAGGATGCAAAGATTTCAAATTTCCTCATTTTAGGTTTGGAAACACATTTTTCGTCATTTACTTGTGGAATCCCAACACTTCAATTACTTGGATAAAGGAGAGTTACCTGCATATGAATGAAGTTGTATGCATAGGAGCACAACCAGTTTGACCAAAATATGCCACAGGTGCATATGCACTGGTGATCATCATGTCTGCACGTTATACATCCTTTTGTAGCTATTTTTGGTCATCTCAGCTTGAGATCTAGTTTTCTAAAACACAGAACCATATGCCAAGAGAGGAAGTAAAGAAGTCAGTAGACCTTTTCTGGGTCTGCCTATAATGGCATTGCAGTCATCTAACTTCTATACAGCATTTATATCTGAGCTCATCTGTAAGTTCTCTTTCAAGTCACTGGAAAGAAATAAGCACTTTTGGGAACTGAATAATCTGACCTGTTTTAGATATATAAGAACAGGTGAAACGTACCTTAATGTCTGTTTCTCTCCAGTTGTTATAAAGGAATCACATGGCAATCATCTCACATGTAATTTATGCACATTACAGGAGACATGGCTTCTAATTCCTCAGTCTACAATGGTGCTATGCAATTATTTTTAACATTTACCTCAAACTTTCTGAATAAATCCACACACAGCAGCAAGTCTACCAAAGCATAGCTTTTGCTCACATGCAGTCCCCCTGTGGTGAAGGGAAGGGGTGCAGACCACTGTGGGATGTAGGTGACACAAGGTGGCCTGGGAAAGGGGCACCCTGGGGGCTCTCCTCAGTACACGGCAAACCACAGTGGCCATGGATCTGGTAGGACTTGGGCTCTCCTACAGCTGTGGATTTATGGCATGTTAAATCTCCAGCTACTCAGCTGCCAAAGGAAACATGAGTGGCCACAGTAGTTGCGTTCTTTATAGGAAATGAATAAGCACAAAAGGGCCATCTGATACACCACAGGCTAGTGTGTGAGTACTGTCTTATTAAGGACAAAAGAGATCTGAGGAACTGTCAAATGTCGTACTCTGGCTTTTAAAAATATATAAACGAGTCCATCTTCTCTAACTTCAGTAACTTTTAGACTTCTTTGGTTTAATATACCTTGCATTTAATAGTACCAGAAGGATTTTAAAGTGCTGTATTAATTATGGGCCAGATGTTGTATGCAGAGCCAAGCTAAATTGATAGGACTGTTCAGAGCTATAAGCACTGTGCCACAAAGTTGTGTGTTTGTAGTCAGCTCTCGGGGGAAGGGTAATGTGGCTGACAGCTATGTACCACTAAATGAGAATTTTAACCCAGGCAGACTGAACAAATCTGTATGATTTTTAAGTTACGTTATTTTTTTAAAGTCTTTTCTGCATGACTTCTGTAAAGGATTTATGATTTGGTATTCAGGAGCTGAACTAGGCATTTCCATTGGATTCACCTTGATTTGCTGCAATGTTCTCTGTACATTTATTGCTCTTTTTGGGTGCTATTCAGATGCTTTTGTACTTGGTTTATAAATCATATCTGAGATTTTAAAATGTTTCCAAAAAATGTGGATGCATAATTTCCATTAAAATGAACAGGAAGTTTGAATACTATGCCTTCAGGTGGCACTAAAGCTTCTGGACTATTATAACATTACAAATTTATTCATCTCAGGATATTGAATATTTCACCATCTTTCAAAATTAAGAAAAAATAAAATAAAAAGCACTCTGAAATGAGGATTTCATGGCAACGTATTTGTTTTGATTTTTATCAATAGCACAAAAGTCAAATGAAAGTATTTTGCAGAAACTAGTGCCACTTTTCAGAATCATCTTGCTTTTACATTCAAAAGAAAAGTAATCTCCTCTTACGTTTTCTGTATTCCTAGCTCCATGCAGTAAGCCACAAAACTCAGGCTTTTTCTTGGCTTCCCTTCTTGCAGAATATACCAATATAAAAATAAGTATGTAATGATATTATTGACAACATATAATAATAGATATACACACTATAATAGTTACTACATATTTTTATATAATAATATAAGAATATTGAAATTAGCTTTTATGATGCGCCCTTCCTCATGGTGCACACTCCCAACATTTTAAAAACCTGTAAATAAAAGATTCTGGGCTATCAGCATGCTGAGTTACTAGGGCCATCTGACTCCCCACATGGCATCCAATCTATTATACCTGATCTGTTCTAGAATATAATCATATTTACACAAATGGCCATTTGGATATAGTGTCTCACAATAATCTCCTTCATCTCAACTTTAAACCAAGAGATTTTGTCCTATATATAGTTTCATTTAAAAATCTTTGGTATGACCACCAGGGAACTTGAAATGTGCTTTCCTGGAGCTGCCTGTTTGTGTAAATCCTACAAACCAAAGGGTCACTTGCAAAGAGAAATGAAAGAATCTTAGTATTTACTGCTCTTGGGGTAACAAAGCCCAGATTACAGGACCTCAGAAAATAGACCCTTGAGTTGTTCTGCAGAAAAATGGTACTGACCTTTTTCCCTGCTGCGCTGGTATTGGGTTGATAGCAAAGATTTGTCTTTGTCTGGGGTCTCTGTTCTTCCATTAATGGCAGATGCAAAGCTACTTAGAACTGTCTTAAAGTTTTTTTATATTGGATGAAGAATGGAGATGAGCTACTCTTAAAATATTTTCAGCACAGTTTTCTGTACGTTTTTCAGGCGAAGTTTGTCCTGATGATATTCTAATCATTTGGATTGCTATAATGTAAAATTACAGCAGCTTACAAGGAGAGGGACTCTTCACAAGGATATGCAGCCATAAGCAGCCATAAGACAAAAGGGAATGGCCTTAAGCTGAAGAATGGTAAAGTTTAGATTAGACATTAGGAAACAGAGAGATTAGACATTAGGAAAAAAATCATTACTGTCAGGGAGGTGAGGCACTTGCACAGGTTGTCCAGAGAGGTTTTGGATTCTCCATCCCTGAAAGTGTTCAAGGCCAGTCTGGATGGAGCTCTGAGTAAGGTGGTCTCAGAAAATGGCAGGGGCTTTGCAGCAAGGTGGTCTTTAAGGTCCCTTCCAATTGAAACCATTTAATGATTCTGTGAGATTTGTACAGAATCTCTCAAACAATATGCACCCCTTAGCATTCTCAGGTGAAAGAAGAGATGGGACTGAGTCTGCTACAAATGTTCATAAACAGTAACAAAAAATAGGGGCAATATACTCTCTCCCACTAGTATGCACAAAGGACAGTTGCATTGGACCCTACATGGTCCAGTTGCATTGGACCCTACATAAAGTAATACATTTAGACTACAGCTGTGCTGGAGACAGTGGGTAGATCTTGCAGTTGAATTTGTCATGTATGCTCAAATGCTTTTTGACAAGCTTTGCACCTTGCTGCAGAGTCTCCTGAGAATGGTACTGCCATAGTTAGCTCAGTTTTGAGCTCCTCCTCTCTTACTCTCCTTCCCTGCCTGCCAAAACTTGGATCCAGAAGTCTCTGCCTCTGGCCCTGCAACCTGTAGGTTTTGATCTGGCAGTGGATATAATGACAATATTATATTGGAGGGGAAAAAAAAAAAGCTTTGATATGAGAAGAAAACAAGCTTATTTTAGCTGCAAGCAGAAATCCTGGAGATACTACTCTATGTGGCCACTCTATGCGTCTGTGTAGCCACTGTCTTGACATGCAGCGCCAGGTGAAGTTTCCTTGTTGGAAGTGGTCCATGTGCAGTGTTTATCATAGTGCCATTTTCTCTCCTTTCCTGTCATGCACTCATGGCCAGAAGAGCATAAAACATCTACCAGATCCCTGACAAGAGGAGAAGGTGGGTGGCTATTGAGAGCATATAGGGGCTCTCTCTTTTGCAAGAATGTATCTTCTATCCAGTTTCTCCTTCTTTGTATATCTCCTATCTAATAGCACTTGAAGATAGCCCAGAAAACACTTTTGTTTTACTTCCAGTGCTGTACATGAGAAGGTTTGTGAGTCAAAGCCCTGAGGTGTTCCAGGTCCCAGCCCCAGGTGTACTTTAACATGTTCTGGGCTGTGAAGTAGAGCTGAGCCATGGGGATGCAAATCTCCAGAGATGGATAGATGAGGTCTGTGACTCTTTAAGTGGCCCAAATATTGGGCTATGGTTTGACTTGGTAATCTTAAGGGTCTTTCTCAACCTGAATGACCCTTTTATTTTAACATGTATTAGCAGAGCTTGTAAGCAAGGGGCCTTATAGGGGTTCAGTGGCACTGAAATTGGACCATGTGGTTGGATCATTGCAAAGACAGGAGACAGACTCAGGAGACAGCTGTTCATTTATTAAAGTAGAATGTAACCTTGATAAGATTGGAGAAGTCATTTATATTCCTTTCCTTGGTCCTAATTAATAGAGATAATGAGAAAGCACAACTGCTATGACTATTGGTATACATTAGATATACATGTTAAAGAGACTAGAAGCCAGGAATAATTATCTAGTTCTCTGAAGGATATTAACCTCTGGAAAGATTCAGAGTAATGTGTATGTATGTAAGTGGATAAATAATTCCATGATGCAGGTCCAGTACCTAATCCCTACCCAAATTTTGGTTCCCACTTATGCACAATAATGCTCCTACCTCAGTTTAACAGACTATCTGGGTATCAGTCATAGGTTTAAGGCATTTGAGAGCCTAATCTATCTACCTTTTCCTGAGTATATGTGCTCTGTAAAATGAGACACTCAGAAAGTACTTGTAACAAACGCAGGTAACATGGAACACACATTTCAAAGCAAGGTAAGATTTGGAGGAGGTGGCCCTGGTGGCCTGCTATGTAGGGTTCTAAAGGTCAGAGTAGCCCTTCAGACAGTGAGTTGGCCACAACGATTTGCTCTTATCAGTAAGACCCTTCCATTCAGGTATACTTTTTTCAAAATCAGAGTGTGGTGGTTTAATGATGTGGCTTTTTTCATATTGATTGTGTCAATACAAAATATGATTGAAGGAGACACATTGTGGAGCTTGATTCCAAAGCTGAGGCTAGAATCTTTAGCATATTCTCCTCCTGCATGACCTCAGCCCTGCTTTTCCCACTCCAGGGCTATGTCCACGGAAACATGGAAAAAGGCAGTTTTCAGAGAGGAAGATGAGTGATCCTGCTGTAAGTGGTCCAGTGAAAGGTGTGAATGGCAATGAGAGCAAGAAGGGAAACACAGAAAGGAACTGAAAGCTTTTTTTATTGTTGCAAAGATTTAACATAGGTTTCATTTCTTTAAGCATTGATCTGGGAGATCCCTGCCTTTTGGCAGAACCTGAGTAACAAATTGTCTGGACTGTGTCTTCCAGTTCTTCATAATAAAGGAAGCCTAGAATTCTAGAAACCAACTGCACTTGGATAGGAAACTTGTAAAGGAGAATTTTCGTGACAGAAAATAAGATTTATGGGAAGCATGTCTATTGTGGGAGATAAAGAATAGTTAATATATTCAGGGGGAAAAAATGAAGGAAAAGTTCAAATTTTTCTGTCACTTAACACCAAATATTCAGCCAAAGGAAAAAAGGTACAGATTAAGCAGAAGACTGCCAGAGTTAGTTAAAGCTTATCATTCACATATTGCCTAGAAAATGTCATTCATTCCTATCCTAATTATTCCATATTTGGGCCGTCTGGCATTCAGTGACAAGTCATTAGAAAGATAGACAAGCTGTTATTGCAGCAGTCTGAACTTCTCTGGAAAAAGCTTGCAAAACAATGAAGGGCACAGAAGAAGTGAGCAGCATGTTCCAATTTCCCCAGGCTCACCAGAGAGCAAAGGTGCATGATATGAAGCTGAGGTAACCTGAATGCATTTCAAAATGTGTTTTAAAAATAAAGGTAAAAAATTCAGTTCTGCTCTTCTGTAACATTGAGACCAGGAGTTGAGAATATGCTGTATCATTTCTTTTAAACTCTACTAGGTGTTCAGGCAATGGAGATCAAATGGAAGATCTAGCTACAGCTCCACCACAGGATTTAAGGATGGTCACTGCTGTCCACTCAACATGCACAGACTCAGCTGTTGTGCCTTTACTGGGGGGAAATGCGTCCTATTGTCACAGTATAATTTGAACTTATCAATGACATCGCTGTCCATCTTTAAAACACCCACTTTCCTCCATGCCCCTGTACTGCACACTCCCTCTCTTTCTACATGCAATCTGGCCCATCCAAGTTCTTTGCAACACAAGATGCTATTTAGCAGCAGTTTTCTGTGATGTGGAGCTGGCTGCTTTCTGAAGGTTTGCCTGACATTTCTGCTGCTCTGTCTCCTCACCTACTCTCAGTTGTTTAACATGTAGTAACTGGCCATCAAATTTGGGCTTGAGTGACCCCTCACTGACAGGTGCATCAGCTGCCTGGGAGAACACAGCTCACAGGAGTACTACTACAACACTCAATATTTGACAGGACTGTGAATAACAGGCTAATTGCACTGTGTGCTTATTTATATCAGCAACAACACAGTAGTCAGTGCAGGTGAAATTGGGAAGTCACATGCCTTGATAATGATAAGTTGTCCATGTTTCAGAGGAGTTTGAGAAAGTGGTGATGACAGCTGTGTGGCACTTTGAAACCAGATGCCTCCTGTACTCCAGATACACTGTCCTTTAGTCTCCTAAGAGTCATGCTGGATTTTGCTGTCCTCTGTGTGACTTCATTTCTTGCTGTGACACTCCAAGACAGCCTCCTGCTGCAGTAGCAGAATTGTTTTGCGGACTTCAGAGCTGTGTTGTCAGCACACATGGACGGGCCACTCTATTTTCTAGCATAGTGAGTCTGGAAAAGGATCTCCATTTTGTTTTTGCTGGTGGTCAGTCCAAATTGCCTTGCAGCATTATTGAAATATTAATTAATGTGTTGTGCATCCTCTTCTGGATGTGCAATGACTACTCAGCTGTCAATGAAGAGCAGGTTCCAGGCCATGTCTTTATAACCTTTCATTTAGCACAGAGGCTCTGTGGCAGCAGGAGGGAAAGTAGCTCTCAGGATATTATTGCTATTCCACCTTCTAATGGTTCTTCTGCACTGGAAGAACATTCTTTTGGTGATTATGTATGATTTGCAAATAGTAAGTTCTCTTAGCGTGACTCAACCATGAACAAATATAAATACGTGAAAAGGCATTTTAAGCCACGTCTCCACAAATCTTTACATGTAATAAGCTTGAATGTGATGTTTGATCCACTAATCATTCTGAGACTTATTAAGGCCAGAAACACAAGCATTAGTTAAGTGGAGATTGAGACTGTGCTGTATATGACTAGCTATTTTCCTGAGAACTTCCTGACCTAAGTGTGTGACAGAAGCTTTCTTTTTTAAATAACTTTATGAATGTTTGCTGGCATGGCAAACCAAAAGAACAAGATACAATAGCCTCTTGGTATAAATCTCTGTTAATGAGATCAGGACTAGAAACCTCATTGTTCAGCTCACATTCTGTCTGAATGCAATCTGCTTCTCAAATTATAAATCAGGGGCAAGACACTGTACCATTGTGTAACCCTACACCCCGGCTCTGGAATGTTTCCTAGTCACAAGAGGATTGTCATCATTTCATTTACGAGAGAACTATCAAACAGGCTTGGGCCATATTTGGTCTACAAGTGTCCCATCCCCCTCCCCCCCCCTCGAATGAAGACAAATACCCCCCACTTGCAGTAGGGTATTTTTGTAGCAATGGCACAGGATCATGCATTGGAGGGTGCCACATCCTGGGATCTAGAAACAAAAGAAAAAAGCACTGGCAGAAGCAGTGATCATTACTAAGGATTAAGGATTTGTTTATGTATACCATATATGTCTCCATCCCTCTAGGAAACAAACACACATATGTGTAATAAGATCATTGAATTGAAAGGTTTAGTTCTGCCTGTGAAGGTGCATCATGTGTGTGAAGCCTCTGCCAGCCCATGAGACCTTACAGCACATTCTGCTTTAGAGAAGTAGAAAGATCCTCTCTGACGATCTCAGACAGACAGAGGAACTTAGTCACAGGGTGTAGATGGTGCAGTAATTTCAAGAGCTCTGAAGGGCATAATTGCTTTCACATTTTCATCCAGCTTTCTAACAATCCAAGAAATTGGGGAAAGAATTACTATATTTGTTACTGGCTTTAGAGCCGTCTAGGAAATCCCCAACTCACTCATCAGCTCCACCAAATGTAACTCCTTAAACACTTAACCTAAATACACAACCTTTCAGCCACATCACCTTTTGTATTTGGTAGGACTCACTCTGCAGGAAGGCAAAGAGGTTTGCCCCTTGCCTGTGCTCTATCTCCCTAGTTCTGCAGGCTGTTCAGAGCAATATCATGAGAGGTCTGTGTAAATACTCATCCTTCCTGTCATATCCCCACTAGCTGAACACTCTCTGTGCTGCTCTCAGTGACTGAGAATGTCTGTGTTGGTACTGCCTCAGCAGCTGTGCAAAACAGCACCACATGGCTCTATTCTCCAAAGGGAGTCCATCGGCATGGGCTTACTGGACAACACAGAGGTCAGTGCTGCAATATAACCAAGAGAAAATAACTCCAGCACACTAACCATATGACTTCTGAAGGCTGTGTTCCCCAGTGCCAACCCTTTGCCTACAGCTGAGAACAGCATTCTGACCTCTTTAATATATTGTGCAAATTTTGCTTTTTACTAGATGGCCAAACTGAGAAATTAGAGGAAGAAATAATTTCCACAGGCAAGAAATTACCACATATTTAAGTGGACCTGAAACTACACATTTCACATAGCTTTTGACCAATTAGATTAAGCTAGTGTCAAAACCTTACCTTCAAATGAAAAGTCAGACTTTTAAATACAGACATATTTGAACTTTAGTGATTATGTTTCTTTGATCAAAACTCTGAATATGAATTATTTCAAGAGCATTTCCTTCTTTAGAAATATATGTTTTCATTTATTCAATCTGCTTAATGTCACAGTTCTACAGTGATCATCAAATAATGGACAATGGTCCATTCTACTGGCATTTTTATCTAACTGCAGGATGGCACAACCTTAAAAAATTCAGCATCTTTTAGATTCTCATCATGGTCCAGGTAGGAGGATTAAATATGAACAGACATTGCTGAAAATTGGATAAAAAGCATCGGAAAGTGATTTTTTTCCTTTTTCTTTTTACCCCTCCCCTCCCTCTTCCTCCTCTTCTGTTTTCTTTTTCTTTTTTCTTTTTCCCTTCTATTTTTCTTTTCTTCTTTTTTTCTTTCTCTCTGAAAGAGCACAAACTATTGGATACAGATTAAATAAAAATGTTGAACAATTTCTTCCTTCTCAAAACAAGAATGAAATTAATATATACAATAATAGAGACTTTATATGTAGATTCTTGTCACCCACAGCAACTTCTGTTGCCTGGATCACTGCCACCATTGTTGCTGGCTTGGGATTTATATTCAATATTGAAGGAATCCTGCAGCTATGATTTGAAATACAATTCCAAAACCATTGTGGAGTCATCTTCAGTTTCTTTCGTAATGTGCTTTGTCATTCCCTGTTTTTTTCTGCAGAATTTGACAGTCAGGTTCTCCTCCCAGCAGCGCCTTTACCGCAGCTGCTGCCACACAACTCAGGACCTGTGTACTATATACTGACCTAATATAGGCAAATGCATATTTTGAGAGTGCCCTTTAGTCTCAAATATTTTGAAGCACCCTCAGTTCTATCAGCCTGTGGTTGTATAGCACAACAGTATTCACTGCTACAATTCTACCCGCACTTTGGCTGTCCCCAACCACTGTCATAAAGGTTTGCTTGTGCCTGCTTTGGCTGCAAAGCATAGTATTTTAAATGCTTGAAGCATCAATTACACGTGTCAGTAAGGTTCTGTGAAAGCCTTTAGCCCTTCACAAGGCTGCAGTTCTGTGAGTCTGTGAATACTGTAGCTACAGAAAATACTTTTTCCCCATGAAAACAAATTGGCCAGGAGCAGAGGCTGGGGAAGGAAGGTCTCTGGCTTCTCCCAGTCCCCTCTTCCCTCCCATTATCCCTGCAGCTCTTGCCACCACCAAGACCTTACCAATGAGCATAGATAAGGACCCTGCTGCCTATTGACCCTGGCTGGCGGAAAGCTCCAGAAAAGAATGGAGAATCAGAGTCTTGTTGAGAGCACCCAGGCTGCTGTGGCAGCTCCAGGTGCAGCTCAGCCTGTCCCTCTCTCCCTGCCTGTCCCTGCCAGCACTGAGGATTTGTCATAGTCACCATGTGTCTGCAGCTGCACCTACCCCTCTCACATTCACAGCATCATTATGCTTGTCACCACTGCCTCCAGTGCCAGCAGCAGGCCTCAGGTCTATTGGCTCCTGCCACCCTAAAACCTAGCTGCAAGTGCCAGAGTGGATGATGGCTATTGGCTGTGATGTCCTCCCAGGTGTAGAAGTAGAAAATATTCTTCCTGGCATTGGAGGCTGCTGCAAGGGTGACAGAGGAGAAGGTGGACCTTGGCAGGGGCGCTTTCATACCGTACAAACCCCTGATGGAGCTAATCAGGTTCTGCCCTGCAACTCATTTGGGACATTCTCCCTGGCTACTGTCTTGTATGAACTGATGGGCAGAAGACAATGCAGTGTGTACACCACTACTGTAACTTTTCCTGGGTTAAGCTGTAATGGGTGTGTCATCACACACACCACAGTACAACAGAAGAGCCGTGGAGCTGCCATCTGATGCTGAAATCTTGCCTTTATTTGATCTGGGAGCCTTACTGCTTTCTTGCAGGCCTTCAATTTATACAGTGTTTAATCACACAGAGTTCTGAGACACTGCAGTAGTGTAAGTAAAATATTATGCCACTGGTAAATTTTCCTTATAAATCCATGATTTATGGATAGACCAATTTACTCAGTGCTGTGGCTCAAGGAGCAAATTAGACTAAGCAGGAAGCCAAGTCTAGAGCAGCAAATTTTTTTCCAAGAAGAACACACTTGTTTTATGTAAAAAGTGAAAGTTTTGCCTTATCAGTGAAAAATTAATTTTATGCTCTGGCCCCCCTGTACAACTTCTTGTGACCTGCTGGTCTTCAGGCTTTTGCTTACAGTGTAGTTCAACATGTGGGAAAGGATGTGCACTGAGGACACATGTTTATTTTTACTTTGTAAAAGTACCAAGGTGTGCTTGCACCTGAAACCACAGGTGTTCAATCACGTTGAAACTCAGGGACATAGGCACACATTTAAAGAAACTTTGTAGATGTTTTGAATTTAGGCTTGTACTGCAAACCCTAACATTAACCTGGTTTTCATATTAAATTTTTTTTCCCCGGAAAAAATATGGACTAATTTCTTTAAAAACACAGCAAAAACAGTAGGCAGAATGAAGGTACACAATTTTTTTGTATGCTCACATCTAAACCAAGCTTGTTGATTTTACCATAGTTACCTGAAAAATAAATTTAAGCCTTTTAATCTTTTTTTCTTAAGTTTTTGTGTGATGCATAGAAAAGCCTGGAAACATCAGTCTGAAGACTAACCATCAAAAAGACCTTGTTGGCTTTTCACAAGTGCTCAGAATCCAGCTGCTGCTGCTGGGCCTACTCTCATAGTGCACATTCCTGATGCCCAAGAGTCACACTGTTCAGTCACCTAAACAAAAAACTATACTTCACTATTGTCAAAAGAGTCAAAGTGACCTCAGAAACAAGGTTATTGAGTTGAAGCCTGTAACCCCAAATCAGAAAACTCACTTGGAAATCTTTTCCTAGAAATTTAAATGCAGGCAACCTGTTTTTGAAAGACTGTCTCCATGTAATTGAGGAAGCTGACTCATTGGCTTTACTTTTGCCACCTAAATCGATTAACAGGAGTAGAAACCTGGTTAAGCTGGTGCTCTGGCTTGCTGACTAGCAGGGCTGTTTTTGATCCATGGCCTAGGGTATTTCGATTATTTGCTTTCCCCTCTCTTAATCTCTGTGGGGAAACCTTCCCCCACTATTTAAATATTAAATCCTTGCCATACTGGAATGTTGCAGGGTACTGCTTACAAATAGAGACGTCAGGGCTCAGTATTTCAGTGCAAACCAATTTTGAGTTCCAGCTCAGAAGGCCCTTTGTTCGTTTGTTTTATGTCTTTTGCTGGGAATTCTACCTGTATTTGATCACCTAAGACTGAGAAAGTACTGACACACATCAGAAGTTTTTAGGCATGCAGACTTCAGCTATAGTTTCCCTTTTCTGGCAGCAGTGTTAGTACAGATAGCAACAGTGATTGTAAGACATCAAGTTTCTGAAATTCTGATGTTTAAATACAGTTTATCTTAATAGGCTCCAGAACTGAAGTCAGCCCCTTTAAGCTTGTCAGATTTTTCCTCCAAAGATGTTGCAGTGCCTAGCTAGAGGTGAAAGGTCATTTGTTATTTTTTACTCCATCCTTCAAAACATTGGATATTGAAAAAATCAATCTCCCTAAACATTCTCTGTAAAATTTTAGGCCGCTATTTTCTACATATGTAGGTCACCTTAGCCTTGGCTGACACAACACACCAGCAGGTAGTTCTAATCCTTGACAACCTGTCCATTGTTATGATGGGCACATGCTTTCCTCTTCTCTTTTTCTTACAGGCTGGTTCCCTCCTAAGCAATGGCAGCACTTTTTAAAGATAATGGCATGATGATATGATGGGGAACAACAAAGTTTCTAAAATATTTTTACCAAATAATCTTTTAATATCTTCTTTTGGGAAGATGAATTCCATTTAGAGAATACCAGTGTTCCTGTGGGGGCATGTGCCCATGGCACTCCTGAAATAAAGCTTCTATATTTGTTTGAAAGACCAGCAATGACACTGTATGGGTTTCAGGCAAAGCTCTGGTGGAAGTATAGGACTTAATTCCCCAGACAACCCCAACAATTCTTACTGTATAGACACGAGCAGAAAATCAGGCATCTAATAGGGAGTTACAAATCCAGAGATTTGGTAAATTGCTTTTAATGCTTCTTGCAGCTAATTACTTTTATTGCTTCTTGCAGCTAATTACCAGCCTAGATTTGTTGACCGATTCTGTGTGCCATATATACCTTCTAGAACTTTTTTTAAAACATTGTGGATGTGGCACTTGGGGTGTTGGCTTAGTGTCAGGTTGGACTTAATGATCTTAAAGGGTTTTTCCCAAACTAAAAGATTCTGCCATTCTGTGATTCTGTGAATGTTTATCTACTTTGTACTGAAAGAGCAGAGGAAGAACAAAAAGAGGAAGTTAAAAAGTCACCATTTCTTAGCAGTTAACTAACTCCACAGATTTAGGTATCATGCTGGTTAGCCAACAAAAGGCCTTTGATCCAGAACTGGCATAACAACTCAGACAGGTTATTTTAAATTAATTTTACAATGAAGTGCAGAATAAAACAGACTTAATTATCCTAAAAATGCTTACTAGTCAATTGACATTCATTATTTGAATTTCTGCTTTCATCTTTATTTTGTTGCTAATTTTGTATTGTCAAACAGTACACACACTGCATATAAAGTACATAAAGCCACAAGATCCTGTAGCAGATAGCATCAGTGTCTCCTGTACAATTGCATTGGATTGCTGGCTGAGGCACTCTGGTACTGCTGTGAGGCCATTGCAGGGCTCACCAAAGGGGAGGACACGCATTGCTGAATACTCTGTAATAAAAGGGAGAATAATGAGATATACATATATATAAACAGAAATGTTACTATGTATAACATTGAAGAAACATCATTTGATGGTACCATGTGACCTGTTTTCCATTATATAAACAACTGTGTACCTTCATTTGGATTTAGAGGTTGGTATTACAGAGTACAATGTCCCCCACAGAAATTACTGAGTGAAGATCCATACTTTATTTGAGTACTCTGAAGCTGGGAGAGCTGAAGCTGGTTGTTCTCTTGGTGAAGTAAAAGTTTAAAATTCCATCATTTCTCCTATCATAATTGATGAAATCTCATTCATCTGTCCTTTTTCTGCAGCTGGGTACTTGTATGACAATTCACTCTTATCATCAAGAAGAATCTCAAACCAGAGCCTGAAATCTGAATGTTTATCTGTAGTTGAATACCTGTTTAAATGTTTAAGTACACAATTGTAGGGAAAGAAAGGTCTTAAATGTCCATCAGAGAACTTACAGAGACTGGACAGCCAGAGTAATATCCAGTGTTTATATCTTATGCATGAAACAAAAATCTTATAGATGAAGAATTAGTGGGAGAAAGCTTTGTCAGAGACCAGCCAGCCAAGGAAGACTTGTGACTACTGGAAGCCAGGAAAATGCGTCAGTGAAAGGAATGGCTTTGTCTTTGTATCCATTTTTTTTTCTTTTTTAAATTTTGTAGGACAGACTATGAAGAAAGGACCAGAGAGCAAGCTCAAAAATTCATTAGTAAAACAGTTAAATTCAATAACAGGAACTGCTGAAAAATGCAAAATTTACAGTATGCTTATATAACCCAAACACTAAATTTATAAGACAGGAGGCAGAAGAAAGGCTGCTGAGGTTCTAAGTCACACCTGTTACTGAGATTCACAAGAAGAGAGGTAATGATGCACACTGTGGTCATTTCACAGTCCCACTTCAAAACCAGGAAACAATTTTGGATTTAGGAGCTGGGATACTTCCTGGGGTGTTTCAGTCTCAAATTCAGGAAGTTACAAAAGCCTTATGAATAAAGGATATTTTCTCTAACATTTCAGGTAACAGTTTATCCAGTAAAATATATGAAGCATGTGAAGTAGATCATCTTGAATACAATCACACAGCATGTACAGGACAACCAGGGGATCAGGCCCAGTCAGCATGGGTTTAGGAAAGACAGGTCCCGTTTGATTGATCTAATCTTCTTCTGTGACCAGGTGATGCATTTAGTGGATGCAGGAAAGGCTGTAGATGTTGTTTATCTGGACTTCTGTAAAGCCGTTGACAGTTTCCCACAGGATTCTCCTGGAGAAACTGGCTGCTCATGGTGGGAATGGATGCATTCTTCACTGGGTGAAAAAACAGATAGTGGTAGTGATTGGAGTTACATCCAGCTGGTGGCTAGTCACCAGTGGTGTTCCCAAGGGCTCAGTAATGGAGCCAGTCCTGACCAAGTTGGGACCAATGATCGGGATGAGATGATCAAGTGCGCCCTCAGTCACTTTGCAGATGACACCAAGTTGGGCAGGAGTGTTGATCTGCTGGAGGGCAGGAAGGCTCTAGAGAGGGATCTGGACAGGCTGGATTGATGGGTTGAGACCAAGTGCATGAGGTTCAATGAGGCCAAGTGTCAATTCTGCACATGGGTCACAACAACCCCAGGCAGTGCTGCAGGCTGGGGGCAGAGTGGCTGGAAAGAAGCCAGGCAGAAAAGGACCTGGGGCTGTTGGTCGACAGTGTCTGAACATGAGCCAGTAGCATGCTCGGGTGGCCAAGAAGGCCAGTGGCATCCTGGTTTGTACGAGCAGGTGTGGCCAGCAGGACCATGGCAGTGATCATCCCTCTGTACTTGGCACTGATGAGGCTGCACCTCAAATCCTGTGTTCAGTTTTGGGCCCCTCAGTACAAGAAGGACACTGAGGTCCTGGAGTGTGTCCAGAGAAAGGCAATGAAACTGGTGAGGGGCCTGGAACAGAAATCTTTTGAGGAGTGGCTGAGGGAGAAGAGTTGTTCAGTCTGCAGAAAAGGAGACTGTCAGGAAACCGTATTGCTCTTTACTGCTACCTGAAAGGAGGTTGTACTGAGGTTGGAGTTGGTCTCTTCTCCCAAGTGACAGCACAAGACGAAACAGTGTCAAGTTGTGTCAGGGGAGGTTTAGATTGGATATTAGGAAGATTTTCTTCATGGAAAATGTTGTCAAGCATTGGAACAGGCTCTCCAGGGACGTGTGGAGTCATCATCCCTGGAGGTATTTAAAAGATGTGTAGATGTGGCACTGAGGGACATGACTTAGGGATAGACTGGACAGCATCGGATTCATGGTTGGACTTGATCCTAGAGATCTTTTTCAACATAAACAGTTCTATGATTCTATGATTCTAAGTATGTGGTCATGTGCCTATAATTTTTCTTCAGCATAATATATAGTAAAGCAGAGGACTGATAATACAGAATTATAAATACTAACTCCTGCATCATAAACTGAACATTGGAAATGTAAATGTTCTACTTTAGATGCTCATCTGTGTACTCATTTCTTTACATTTCAGGTATCATACTGTGTTTCAAACTGGCAAGATCTAGAATATATGAAACAAAACACCTATGGAAGAAAGGTAATACCTGTCACTCATGGAAAATGGTATATCTTCATGTCAAAGTAAGAATTCATTGCATTAACAATTATTTTATGCACTGCCATGCATAATTACCCCTTTCCTATGTTATTAAGAAATACAGATTATTTATGAGTTATATATACTTCAAATGGACCCTACTAAATTACTGTTCCTTAAAGATTGTTGGAACTTCCCAGACTTGGCAAGTGTCCGCAGATCCCAAAATGAAAATAAAGCCAGAGGATGAGGCAGGCCAGTATAAATGTTAAAGCCTGTTTGCAATACTGTAAAGTTCATATTTACTCGGGTTTTTTTTTTACATAAATAGAAATCTGAAAATACGGCAAGCCAGATGAACAGGCTTATGTCAGTACTTTCTATTCTATTTTTAAAATAAAATAAGCCATAAATTCAGTTTGTAGGAATTAAAGCTGAGCACATTTAAATTAAATACTTACTAAGGTGTCTTTATCTGCAAAATATGTGAAGCAAATGGGTTTCTGGTAATGGCTTCTTGAACATCTAAAAAAGCATGAAAGTATATAATATATATTATATAAACCAAACACTTCAATAAAAAATAAGAGTCACAGTCAAACATTCAACACAGAATTTCCTGAAGATTGTGGAAATGTTTAATAGCAAAGGTTTTATCTCCCCTACAAACTGCTGCTGAAGTATGGGCTATATCTCTATTTTTAAAACTTGTATCTAGGTATTATATGAACAAAATATGAAGTGTCAATAAAGAAATCTAAAGCTAGAGAAAAGAGTGCCAGCTATTCTAAGCTGGCAACAAATATTCCAGACATATACTGGTTAATGTCTAAGTGTTATTCATTAAAAAGACCACTATGAAAATACACAGTTTTAGTCACTTGATTTATTAACCTTTGAAAACAAAGGCAAGAGATGGTGTGCAAAAAGGTCACAGTTTAAAAAAGCAATGTTCTTGCATGACAAATAACTACCTTCGACAATTTATTTACTTACTTACAGGTACATACTTACATGTACTTACACGTAAGTCTACCTGTAGAATTTCCCAGCTTCCTGTTACCAATTTTAATCCCCAAATAATTAGGCAAGCTAATTAAATTTCTGATACTCATACATATATGTATGTATTACACTAATTTTCACAGTTACTGCATTTGCAATCTGTTAACTCCTATGACTCCTTATTTCTTTCATATTCCTAAATACTTTTCTTACTTTTCACACTTGGCAAACTTCAGCATTCTTGTTCCCAGTTCTTTTGCTGAATTTGCCTTTCCCTCTATTTCTTTGGCATTTCTCTGTTACGATATTCTTGTATTTCTCTTTTTCTATATCCTTTCCTGACCCAAGCACATCATCTTAAAACACCTCTCTGGTAAACAGTGGAATTCTTCATTTCCATTTGCCTGGAAGCAATAACCACAAGTTATGATATAATGAAATCCTGAACCACTGTTTGATGGAGCAGGAATTGTAAGCTACAGCGGCAGAAACTTTCTAAACAGTTGCAAAATCTTTTATGCTGCTGTTGCAGTTTATATTCTTTCTCAAAATCACACAATCCAGCATGTGATGTAGAAATATATGGATAGTGTGCAGAAGCTTAATAAGACCTGGTTTAGTTTGATTGCAGTCAATAGGGGGGTAAACTTGGGTACCCTCACCATGAAATGGTGCAGTCCAGAAGGAAAAGAAGTGGAATAGTAAATTGAAATCAATGGACTTCAAGAAACTCTTATAAACTCAAAAAACTGTCATGTAAAATTTTGTATGAAAAAAAGTCCAAGGAAAATGCAAAATTAAAGAGAGCTGGCCATTCCATAAACAGCACAAATGGCAAGCAGAAGCTATTCCAATCATAGAAAAGTCAAGCAGTCCAGTGAAGAGACCACAAAGACTAAGTCACAAGGTCCCCACTGATTTCAAATACAGGATAGAGCATACAAAATACTGAAACTATGCCAAACTACTGAGAGTGTTCATGGAAGATCTGTATGACCACATAGGTCAAAACAAATCCTAACCATTAGATAAAGCAAGAGACCCAAGAAGTAAGTTTGTTCTACAACTGTGGATGACTAATGAAAGTGTTAGCTAGTTAATCACTGGGGAAAAAATTACAGAGAACAAGTAAAGGCTTTTTCTCCA
Source organism: Campylorhamphus procurvoides (assembly GCA_013396655.1). Lineage (NCBI taxonomy): Eukaryota > Metazoa > Chordata > Aves > Passeriformes > Dendrocolaptidae > Campylorhamphus > Campylorhamphus procurvoides. The sequence goes on from WBMV01003750.1 coordinate 199,343, forward strand.
CATTTTTCATCAAAATGGAAGATGTGATGAGAGAGTTCAGATAAAAAGCACCGGTGTAAAGCAGGTAAGAAATCAGCCTGGCATAGAGAAAGAACAAGTTAGAGAACTAATTAAGTAAACTAAATTAAGTTCGACATTTTAAAAATGGTTGCACAAGTGACATTCATTTAAGCATCCAGATTTATCTGCAGCAATGTCAGAACTCAGTACTTGTGACCGTTAAGAATTCATGGAGAAGAGGAATATTCCAAAATAAGAGAAGTGAAACTCCATTAATTATAAAGGAATGCACCTGTAAAAATATGTGATATATATATAGCAATTATTTGTAAAAATAATTGCAAAAAAATTAAGATGCCTAAGTTTTGGAACAAATTTCCAAGTGAGACTGATGCACCTGATGTCTCTTGAAAGAATATTTTTGACAAACACCTGTTGCAAACAACATCTACAACTGGGCTGAAGGTGTCCTCTGGTCATATTTTGAATCTTTTTTTTTTTTTAACCAATACAAAGTCACCATTATTTTAAGTTAATTTCATTGACTTTAAGAAGGGTTTCATGATTTTGATGTACTGTTTGCTACATTTAGCAAATAATAATATCAACATCAACAGCAACAACAGTAACAGCAAAAGAATAAAATATTTGTATCACAGGATTCCTAATTTTAATCCAAATAAATCCATGGCAACTAAACAGAATGTTATTTAATCACTTTATGTAGCATTCTATTTATTATCCAACTTACTTTGTAGCCTTTGATTGAGACAATTAAGAGACTGGAAAATCTTCTGTTCTTCTACTGAAAGTTCACTCACGCTTGGCCATGGAACCCGATTAAGCAGTGAGCGCTGTCTGGCTGTCTGCACACTGTCCATAGCTGCCAGGATTTCACCCTCTGCAATGGGTATACTTGCTAATTTTTCTGCCAGTAGAAACTGAGCAGTGCTTTCTGAAACTGAAGAGATTACAGGGGGAACTTCAAATGAGAAGAGATCATTACCTTTAAATAAACTGCTTGTTTTCATCACTACATGACACCATACACAAAATTGACATTAAAAGATCAAAAATTGGTAAAATAAAGAAACAATACATTGAAAAATGAAATAATTAGGAACAATTTTACCTTACAATTGGCACCAGAGCAAGTTGTAATGAGTTTGGAAATATGTAATGGCAGCAAGCCATACTTGTCCGTATCATACAGTTATGTATGACACGTACAGCCACTGTACAGTTAAATACAAACAGGAATAGAATGACAATTTAATATATGTTGTAATGCATTTATAAAACCATCCATATCATGGTATATGGTGTTATATCTTACATTTCCAGGAAAGTAAAGAATTAGATCTAGAGAATTATCCTTTTTTACCTAGAATCACTGATGCCAGAAGGCACAAATCATATTACACAGTGGATATGTTAGGTCATTCTACTTTATGTATAACAAAGAATTGAAGTGAGTTGTGTTACTATACCTTCCTCAGATTTACAGATGTTGTTCATCTTTTGTACTGGATCAAATGCAGATGGAACAGGACTCAGCTGGACAGTACACAATGAATTCTATCAAAAATATTATAAGAATATTTTAAGCATAATTTAAGGCAAGTATACCAGCTTCTGAACACATTTTATTTATTATTTCATATTGCCAAATATTTTGAAGTGTAAAAATATTAGCATATAATAATAAAGGGATGTATTCTGCTTGGCTTTATTCTTTTCATTAGCAGTGACTAAGCACATCAATTCAAAACTGTGTGACACTGAACAAATCTTTGATATTCCTGAAGCTCTTTCCATTTTGAAGATAAATAAGCTTTTAATCTTTTATAGTATTTTATATTAACCTGTGTGTGATGGGTAGGCTCACATCTTTGAGATATTACATTTTGTCTTCTGTGTCCTAAAACAGCTCGGTGTTTATTTTCATGGTTGTCAAGAACCTGATTTTGTCTTGTAACAGGAACAGCACCTTAAATGACACGTAAACAAAAATAAACAAAAAATGTGTAAAAATGTGATAAAGATAGTAGCAACAAAACTAAAAATGGTGAATAAACATCTCTGCCCACATTTAGATGTTTACAAGTGATCTCATTAAATACATTTTCTTACAATGAAAAGAAAGAAACAGACACTTCTAAGGCATGTATAATTCCATGTTAGCATAGAACTATGAGATACAGATATGGATTGTATGGGGACATAAGTAGGTTAAGTGAAGCCCCACTTTGAATCCCAGGCAATAAAAATTGTCTGTACAAAGATACAAGGTGGTCTTACCAAGCAAAAAGGAGACTGAGAGGTGAGCTGTGATATACCAAATATCAAATAGTTCAACACAGAAAGGTATAGGCGGGAAGGGACCTTCAGAGGTCGTCTGGTCCAGCACTCCACTCAAGCAGGAACACCTAGAGGTCCATGCCCAGGACCATATTCAGATGGCTTTTGAGTATTTTTAAGGATGGAGACTAAATAAAGTCTCTGGGAAATTTGTGCCTGTGCCCAGTTACTCTCAAAGTGGAAAAAATGTTTCTTGATATTCAGAGGGAAACTCTTGTGTTTCAGTTTGTACTGACTGCGTCTGGTACTTTCACTGGGCATCACTGAAGGGAGCCTGCCTTCATCCTCTTTGCAGCTTCCCTCCAGGTAGTTACAGACATTGGTATGATTCCCTATGACCTTCTCTTCTCCGGAATGAACAGTCCAAGCTCTCTCAGCCTTTTCTCCTAAAAGAGGTGCTCCAGTTCCTCTATGATCTTCATAGCCAGTCACTAGACTCTCTCCAGCATGTCCACTTTTCTTTTACTGAGAAGCTCAGAGCTAAGACAGTACTCCAGGTGTGGCCTCACAGGTGTTGTGAGGTTTAAAAGTCATGGTTTAGAACACTATTTCTACAGTTTGGGATTTTGTAGTTAAACTAATTCATACATCTGTGTACTAATTTTAATGATAGTACTGCTGTATAGCATTTTCCCTCAGCCAGAGAGGTCTAATCTAGACACTGTACCTCAAATTAATCTGTTTTGTCTAGTGTAGCAATACATTTTCAAAATTAAAGCAGCAAGTGTCAAAATTAAAATTATGTTCTTAATTAAATGTTCATGCATACGAACTGGAGATGCAAATTAGCATTTTCATGTGCAACTCAGGAATCTACATACCCTCATATCTCATTTGTAAACACAGTTACTAGACTTGTAAATGCAGTTATTTGATTTATATTTGGGAGGATAAAGTACCTATTTTTTTAACATAATAAATATTTACATGTGCACTTTAATGTAAAGTTCATGATTTGACCAAGAGATCTTTTACCGATTCTAACAGACTTTATTTCTTTTGTGGTAATTAAAGTGACTTTTAACAAACTAAAATTCTTACCATTCACAGAAAAAGAAAACAACTAATTGATCCTAGAAGTGTATTTGAAACTAGTCATCTGGCTGTCATCTGGGACACATTAGATTTAAAAGGTTGCCATTTAGGTATATGCAAATTATTGCAATGTGACACATGGTGCTGAATAGCACCTGAAAAGAAAAGGAAATGTCATCATGTTATATTGAATACAGCAGAAACTTAAAAATGGGAATAAAAAAAAAAAAGAGAGAGAAGAAAAGCCCCCTGGTTATATTAGTAATCATGTGATGTTTTTCAGAAAAAATAAAATTCAAAGTTGCTCTATGTGTATGCATCAATACTTAATTTCATTCATTTGAAAGACACGCTAGATACATGCCAAGGAAAAGATTCCTTTAAGACATGTAAGACAAAATTATAATAAGCAATAGTGTCTTAAGGGAACAAGATACTGAGCAGTCTACAGCTGTTTAAGTATAAGCATGTTAATTAGCCCCATATTTTGACAGGCTAAAGGTTAAACACATTTTTAAAGCCTTCTACTGTCTGAACAGGAAAGGTCATAAAATAATTTTAGTATCAAGCTACAATCTACTATGTGTCAGAGAAGACATACAAGCCTGGAAGCAAAGTTAATTTAAGATTCTCGTGGATGACAATTTTATTTGTTCATCTTGTTCTCACTTATACTTCTTGTATATTTGGCCAAGCATTGCAACAAATCACATTTTCACAGGTCTTCACGCACCTGGTGGAACTCTGCAGATACTTTACTTGAGAGTAATGCAGTATTTAGACTCACAACAAGCACTTCAGGACAAAGACGGTGGTGTCTATGTGCATTTGTAGGCAATTGAACAAATAACAAGAAGTCAGTAATAGTTATCTAGAATATTTAAAGAAGACTTTCAAAACAGAGAATCTAAGCAGATACTGAGAGAGGGCAACCCACACAAATTTTAAAAAGTGGTTACTCAGCTCTTCCTCTAATAGAGCTGGAGTTATGTGACACTGGGGATGTAGCATTTAAAGCTCCAGTGAAGACACTGTTAGTAATGCACACAACTTTGACCCAGTACATTTCCTGACTGATTGATCTGATGTGCAGATAAGGACATCAAGAGGAAAGAATCTCTGCTGGAGGCAAGGCGTGGTAATGCAAGTCTTCATTCATTTCCAATGTAAAATCAAGTGGGTTAAGTCACACAGATCTTAAGCTCATCTCTTTGACTTTGAACTGGAATAGACAAGCGGACAGCAGTTTTCACTTCCCACCCCTGCTTTAGGCCAAGAATATTCACCTGCCTGTCTTACACAACAGAGCTGTTTTGAATCACTCCATAGCTAGAAGTCTGTATTACTGGAGATAAAACTAGAAATGTAGGATGGGGGTTAAGTTACGGGAATTAATTATTTTGCTAGAAAGTATTTTTGAGTTGCATGGCCAATTCTTGGGGTGATCCTGGTACATGAAGAAGGTTGGAATGCTGCTTGTACCTGAAGCAGGGTCTATAGATTCACGAGCTCCAGCTGCAGCCCTAAATAGGAAGCAAAAAAGCATACTCCATAGAAATTGTAAGTGCAAGGATGTCATCAGCGCCCAAGGCACAGAATATAGACAGGTTGCACAGGAGAAACAAAGCAAATCAAAAAGCATGAAATGTAATTTGAAATGTAAAAAGCAGGAGATTAAAATTTACTCTCACAGAAATTTCTTATGCACCTTTCCTCTATCTTACCAATGAATCTCTTCACCATATTGTTACCAAGGTTAATTTTTAATAAAATGCAGGATTGTTTCTCAAATTTTGTAAAATTCCTTACAAATCAGACATACTTTGCAGCAGAGCAAAGTTTGCTTGGCAGAAGATCTTTAATTTAAAATTAACTTTAAATTTTTTTAAGCTTTAATTGTACTACTGGGACTAAGTCTTAATGATTTTAGGCATTTACAGTGTCAACATTTTAAAAACAGAGTAGATCTATACTCCTTTCACTCTCATGTGGCAGTGACTGTTGGACAGTTAGCCAGACATTGTTACCTTGTTAAACTTGCTCGCATAAACTTAGCCATTTCCTCTTATATCATTATTTAGACCACCTGTCACATCTGCTCATTAGTCATGAATATAATCTCAGGGAAAATCCTTTCTTTTCATTTACTATTGTAGAGAGCTATTAAAAATGGGGATCAATGTTTGACAGGCCTTTGAGCACCACTAGAACAGAAATGACAATGACAAATGGTGAAAGCGTGTTAAAACCGGCTCTACTGTGTGAATGGATGAAAGGTTGAATGTTTTAACTGAAAACAAATTTGTGATGTAATTGAAGACGACTTCTGCCTGAACATCCCCCCACCTCAGATGCAGAAATATGACTCTTACCAGTAGCAGACTCTGTTGGAGCTTGGGCAGGATGCACTTCATGCCAGGAGGTGCTTGTTTTTCCAGCTGCTTGGGTATGCTGGAGATGAAATCCATTTTCTGCATTACCAGGTCTTCTCTCGGTGCAGGTTACTGAATGATCTTGACAGGCGCTTGCCTGAATGCTTTTTGCAGAACAAGTATTTTTTGCCCAAGGTTTGTATTTGGCCGTGCTGTAGTTGGGTGTAGAGATTGCAGCAGCCAAGCCAGAACAACCAGCAATATTCTCCCTGTTTTCTGCACTGTTCCTATTAAAAACCCAATTTGCTAGCACAACATGCCTGTTGTTTAAGTCATTCCTGCTTGTAGTGGTAGCTCGGAGGCTTGAAGGCAGCAGTGACTGACACCCAGGGCTGGCTGCGTTTCCAACACTTCTGTTTCCCGGCAGAGGTGCAGAAGGCGGGTGAGGTGTTAGCAATTTCCCTGGAGCTTTTTGAGTTTTGTTGGCTCCAACAGCTGTCTGCAGTTGGAATACAGCGCCTCTTCTCTTGGGCATAAAAATTGACTGGCCTTTTACAGACGTTCCTCTTCTAGTTATTTGTGCCTTATTTTTGAGTTGATTACCTACATTCATTTTAGAATTATTGCTACATACTGGGGGTTTACTTCCTTCCTCTTTTGACACCACCAAAGCTTTTTTAGCAGAAAAGGGTCCAGTAGGCATAAATATATTGGGAGATGTGCATTTTTTATTTGATTCTTCTTTATTAATATTTGGTTTTGATACATGAGAATTTCCTTGATGATTTTTTATGAACATGGGGTTTGAAGGTTGAGCAACAATACTTAAACGATTCCTAGGAGAGTTATTTGTAGGTTGAACATATTTCAGCTTTGAAGACACTTCACTGGTGCTCTTTTTGTAGCATTTTTCATTATTTTCTGTTATTATCTGGTCAATTTGATCACACCATCTTAGCTTCCTATTGCATTTTTCATTTTCTGCACTATTCTCTTTTATTTTTGCCAGTTCTGAACTGTCTCTGATGGATGACATGGGTTGAGTTCCAGAACTGATCCCATGGTTCATAACCAGAGCTTTGAAATGACTGGGTTCATATGTAGAATCCTTCTTTAAGATACTTCTGAATAACTTTTTTCTTTCAAGAATATTATTTTTCAGGGTTTTTTCATGTTCAGGAGTGCCAGAATTGAACTCTGTATCAGACAGCAGTGATGTAGTTTCAATTATATTTCCCTTTGCTTCCTCTTTTTTATTGTGTTGCTTAACTTCCAACAGAACTGAGGCTTTTGGTATGTTCTGAAATAAACATGTTCCTGGAGTAGTATCATTAATACATTTAATATTTTTTTCTTCTGTTTCAGTCATTTTTCCTAAGGTATTTTTTGAAAACTTTGTATTGATATTTTTGTCCTTTGGTAATGTATCAGCTGTGCTGGGAATGCCAGTGGAACATCCCTGATTAGGAAATAAGATTATGGATGTTGCAATAGGTTGACTGGATGCTTGCACAGATATAGTTCTCTTCTGTGGGGTCGTTTTAAAACTCTGCTCTTGCATCAGATCCTGAACTCTTTCCCCTGGAATAGAAACAGGGCTGTCCCAGGCTTTGCTAGGATTGAAAACAGGAGGGCCAGTGGCTAATGTTCCAGAAGATGGCTTGCTTCTCTCTTCTTTTGTATTTTGCAGAAAACTGAATGCATTAAGTGCAGAGGTCTTTTGCTTGCCAGAGGTAAAGAACTCTACAGGTTTTTTTCCACATCTCTGAGGAGCAAATGACTCCTCTTCTGAAGTGTTTACATGTTCAGAAGGAATTAGAACATTACGTTTAGCTAAAAGATCATGAATAGGTATGTTGTGGTAGTGTTGGGAATCTACATTTCTCAGACAATTATTTAGATGTGCATTTTTAGAAGTACTTTGATCTGTATGAAGTAAACCATTATTCCCAGCCCGAGATTTTTCTGGATCATACAGGGCACAGTCACACTGTGTAGTCAAAGATGATTCACTTGGTGTGGTGTAATTTTCATTTTGTTCTCCAGCCTCAAGACTGTCAAGGCTTGAGAGGCTTTCTGAATCATCTGTTTCTTCGAGTTCTTGATGAAAATTCTGAAATACGGGCATCAAACAAGACTGTTAATTTATCACACATTTTTCATTAATGAGAGATTAGACTAAAATACAAACAATATTCAGCCAGAGTTTTTTATGACTTTTGTTCATATCACCATGAGTGTTTCCATCAAGTCAAAATTTACCTGTGTCAAATTGCAAAAGGAAATGATGTAATTTGGGAACAAATTCAGAGGACAGAGCTACAGAGTTCAACAAATTTAATCCTAAGGTATATATAAATTCTGCACTTTCAAAAAAGGAACTAGATTTATCTAAACAACAGTACTGTTTCTGGATTGTCCTATGACAGAGAATGGTTTTCATACTCTGTAAGGGTATGTGAGTTTACAAACTGAAAGAGAATCCATGAAAATGCAGATTTGATAGTAGATCTTCCCCAAACTGGAACTTTTTCATAATACTAGACTGAATATGTTTCTTTTCATGCAACAAGCTGCAAGTGATGAGGAGTTAAGCCTTGTCATGGCAAAACCAGAAAAATCTCTCTGCTATCACAACCACAGTGCTTAACAAAACCCAACAGTGAAATTCCCTCTTCACATCTTTCAGAAAGAAAATATCTAATCTATGAGGACAGATCAGGTCTAAGAGTATTAGGGAGTCCCATCCTTTCCCCTAACCTTTTCATCCAATTTTAATGGAGTGATGAATAAGAGCAACTGGCATAATCTGAAACACCAACGGGACAACTTTGTGTATATACTATACAAGCATTTTCTTCACTATTATTTCCCTTTCCAAGCACTGAGATGCTGACATCATTGATAATACATACTTTTTAAAGCACAAATCTTCAAAAGACCCATAAACATAAAGGAAAACAAGCATGTCAACTCTTTTCACAATCTCATACACTCACTTTCACACAACACAGCAGAAAAGCGATTTTTAAACTTACGTTGGAAAAAATTGCTGTGAAAAGGAAAGCTGAATTAGATATGCAATCTTATGCAATTAAGATTTATTTTTCATTAGTGACTTTAAATGGAAAATGCTTCAAGTCACAGTATCTGTTAACCTAGGTAAGTGACAATATATCCCCTGGCAATAACATAGAATTAACAGTTTGAAAACTCGCCAAAGAATACATAACATTTTTTAGTGAATAATAACTTTTTTTTTTAAGTAAACTTTTATTCTAATAAAATTGTTATACCTTAATATTGAACATTTTATAGTTGTACAAATACATTAAATTGCAGAATAAAAAGCTTAGTAAGGCCTAAAAGATTTTCTATGATTGAATTAAATCTTATCTTGCACTGAACGTTCAGAGGTTGGTGCAGTCTTCCATTATAGTTATGACCTGAGATAAAAAAACTAAACAGAAGAACAAAGAACCAAGTGTAGGGAAAGATCCCTTTAGGGAAAATTTTCAAACTAAAGCTATGTAAACCAGTGTCTTTCTAATAGAAAAGAGTAAATAACACTTTGTTAGTTATTTATTAACCTTTATGTTTGGCTAAATTATATTGTTAACCTCTGCTTGAACTTCACCAAATAAGGAAAAGGTATATACCCAGAGTTTTCTATATCAGGCCAAATTTAAGAACTAACTTTGAAATTTTAAGATTGGGGAAAAAAGAACAAAACAAAACACCCAAAAACCAAACCAGTAAAAAAACATTATAGGTGTCAGGCTTACTCCTTGTCTAATTTGAAAACTGCAACTGCATAGCAAAACATGTTTCTAAAATGACAAAGTTAGAAAGCAGAAACATTTTGTAAGGATTGATTTAAAAACCCCTTTTTCTGATTGCAGGTTTGCTTAAACTGATAAATCTGGTGGATGCAAGAAAATTTGCAACTTTCAAAAGTTAAGATAAAAAGAATTCTACCCAGTTGTGCTCCAGAGGTTGAAAAAAGACTTGATCCCGCATAATATATATAATTTTACTCTCCTTGTAAAACAAAACCTCATGGAAAACAAAATTTCACTTGAGGTAACATCCAGAAATGTTAGAAAATAAAGAATAAAAAAGGAGTCCTCATTTAAACACCTATTCACTTTTACATAGTTCATGCAAATTTGGTTAATTTTTAAAAAAAATTACATTTATTTTGTTGCATCGTACAATTTCATCATTTCACACATTAAATATGCTTAACATTCTTGTTAAAATATTTACATATTGCATTTCTCATTTTAGCCTACGATGTAATGCAAGTAAATGCCATGTTTCCATGCAAAAATGTGTAACTAGAACTACTTCTGCAGGCAAAAAGAAACAGAAAAAAAAGGCATTCAACAATTATCCTTTTTAGTGATCAATAAGTGCAGGGAAATAAACCTGGAAATCCCAATGATTTAATTGATTTGACTTGTCAGAATACTATAGGATGATAATGAAACAAAATGTTCATAGAGTGTACTATTTTGTTATTTTCTGGATTTGCATACTGTTTCTCTTATATAAGTACATTGTATGGTATTGCCTGTGGCCTGCATTGTCTTATGTTCTAATGTATGAAATCTAACCCCCCTCTGACCACATATGGGGTATTCTTGGAAAGGCAATACTTCCCAGGAGTGGAAGAGGTCACTTGTGTGTCTTAAGGCCTAGAACAGCTGTGTCAAGAAATCTCTTTTTAGTAAAGCATTAAAGCACAGAGAAAACATGGTCCTAAGAAATCTTTCACAAGGCCAATGAAAGAACAACATTGCAACAAGTAAAATTTTAAGTGAATCTGACAAGTGAATTTTGTGCCAAAGGACTCTGTCAGAACACTATTGCACTAAAGAGCTGCTGTATGCATACTTGACATTTTCTGCAGAAGTTCTGACTGTTCAAATTCCAAAAGGTGAATGGGAACACTCTTCTGAAGATAAATGCTGGAAAAAATGCTACCTACTCTGAAAACCCAGGCCTCCCACCTCTTACAGTATTTGCTATTTTTGATAATTTCAACTGGTTTATTTTTACAGACAATCTTTGCTTGTTATATGATCTCTAGGTCAGATGAAGGACTGCCAGAGCTCTCTGATTTGCAAAAAAAATAGCATATATTTTTGTAGTCTATGAAAAAGCATTTTTTTAAAATCAATATTTATATATAGACTGTATAGATGGAATGGTTTGTAACGTGCCCATCTATCTTGTGCACTGCATAGCAGCAACTAAGGCAAAAGGTGGATTTATATAAGGAAATCCTAAAGGTCAGATACAGAAATACTTTTAGAATCATAGAATATTCTGAGTTGAAAGGGACCCACAAGGATCACTGAGTCCAAAACCTGACTCTACACAGGGCAATCTAAAAGTTAAACCATCTAGAGCATTTTCTAATATTATATATTTACACCTTTCTAGAAATCAATTTAGTTAATAACGGAGTGTAATGTAATTGCCAACCTCCTCTGCATGCTTCATTAATACAATCATTTACCTTGAAAAAAAATTAGTGACTTATATGATACCTGCTTTACAAATTAAACTTTTTTCAATCAGATATTTTTCAAGACATACATTCTTCCTAAGAACTTTACAGATTTGATTTATAAGAACTTGTACGAAGTTTCGGCATTTACCTTGCCCTAAACAGCCTACTGAGTTTAAAGCTTGATTTTTTTTTCTGTGACACAGTCTGAAATAGTGTAATTCTTTGTCTGCTACGAGAACTTCAGTCTTCTGCATCCCAGTTACCATATACTTATTTGAATTCTGGGTGTTTGGTTTGGTGCTTTATTTCCCACCTGGTGAAACATACTTCCTTATGGAAATATGCAAATATTGGGCATAAACTGTACAGCAAAGCTCGAGCTACTAAATACCACAGAAGTGCTGCTTTAGGTTTATAATAATTAATACTTAAAAAAATTAAAATAACTGATTAGGCACCTGTGTACCCAGGCCACCAGGAGACTACTAGGATAGAAGTAGAATACTGGAAGAAAGTATTAGTTAAATTTTGTTTTGTTTTGCAATTCAAAAAAGCTTTGATTTTTTTTAAAAACTAAAACACAGCTCTGCCATCTTCAAAGGAGTATAATTACTTTGGAGAGTGATATTTTAATCTTCATGAGAAATCAATAGATTTCCCAACATCCCCTTGAGACATTAGTATATATTCTCTCTGATAATACCACGTTAGTGTAATACAATATCCTGGCAGACCTGTATGCACAAACTTTTTACCTTCCACTCCCTTCTGCAAGCAAACACTATTACCATAACTGCAGTACACTAAAGATACTGCTATTTTTTCTGATGTTCCTTTGTTTTGGCTACATTTATGAACATTTTACTCCATTGTGGTAAAACAAATCACTCCAAAACCAGCTATGAAGTATGGGAAAAATACTTTAGTGCATAGGACAATCTCAGTTTCCCTTTTTCTGTTGTCTGTGAATTATGCTCTATGTATAGCAATCCGAACTTATCCACAAGCAAAATCTTATGCATCTTCCTGTGAAACAAACTCCTTTGTACTGAAAAGCTGTTTCAGCTTTAATCCTACATTATCACCTGTTCAAGCAGGGCTCTGAATTGAAGAAAGACACTCTTGAAATGACTGAACTCCACATTGTCAGATATGAAGATTGTCGTGCCATTTTATACAACATAGGCTTGGAATAAGCTACTATTTTATGAAAAAAAACCCACAAAAACAACCAAAAAACCCCTCAAACCCAACCCCCCAAACCTACTCATGAGGAATACACAATAAAAACAAGTTTGAGTATTTGTGTAAAAATAATTTGGCCTGGAGATACATCTCAAATTGTCTTTATAGCACATGTGAATTTTGGATTAATGAAATAATGTGGAAGATAGCTGTATATCACAATATTGGTTGAAAGCCAATGAAAACTGAGCCCCTCTGATCTTGCCAAGTGGAAAATAACTAGGGAAATCACTCAAGTCTGTCATATAATTTAAGTGATCAACATAAAAAATGTTAACACTCACATTTATAAGTAAAAAGTGGCCAATGTTTCTAGATTTAAGGTGACCATAGAAACCTATTTCAAGTTGTTGAATGGTCTCTACAAAATCTAGTCTGACTTCTGTTTCAAATGCCATTTTATCCAACCCTCCCCTTCAGAGTCTGCTTTCCCACTAACAAGCCCTGAGCATTCTGCAAGTTCCTGACACTCGGGAGAAACTCTGTACACAGGCACTCCTTTTTTCCATGCTGGTCTTGTCTCTGCCTCTGAAGAATTAGAGTGATACCACATCCCTTGCAGAAGGAACCTTTGTTTAACTCATTCCAGTCATACTACAGTTTTTCCATCAGTTACCTGAAACATCTCTGTTTCATAGACACTGTCCAAAAGCACAGTAGCACAAACAGCTAACAGTCATACAGTCATGCCTTGCTCAGGCAAGGAAGGCCATGTTCATACCTATGCTGCTTCCAGTCAATGGAACATCACTTGGAAAACACTCTTCATTATTCCTCAGAGACTTATGTGATTTTACATGTCACATGAATAAACACACACTGTACAGTAAGATACAAATTTTTATTGTATTAGACATACTATAAGAATAACCCTCCGAAGTCACAGTTTGGGTTGTAATTTCTGTGTTCCATCCCTATTTCAATAAATATTGAAGAATTTTCTTCCAAGGGTAATGTAACCCATAGAAAGACTGGTACTGTGTACTTCAATGGCTGCACAATATGCTTGGTAAAAAAGGAGAGCCAAGGTAAAAATCCAGCTTCAAATCAACAGAAAGGGATTTAAATTTGGATTTCAAAGATACCGCTTGAGTAACCTAATTATGGGCATATAAAGGAGGGAAGAGGAAAATACAATTTCCATGTGATAATCTATACCTATTTTGTCTGTGAATTACCTCTTATTTCCAAGTATTTTTTAAGAAAAGTGAAACAATAGAGGTAAAATTTTATTTCAATCAGTTTAATTCCAACATAGTGTATGTTTCTGGAAGAGCCTAGAAGTGTTGTACTGGCCAAAACAATGTTGTATGGCCACCAAATTAAGGAGGTGACAAAAAGAAAAAGACAAAAGGCACCTGAATAATACTATTCCTAGTCATAGTTGAGACATTTTAACGGGAAATTTCTAAATTATTCAGTTCAAAGCTGGTACCAGAAACGGAAATTTAGACCTAATCAGTTAATAGTTTTGAAAAACTATAAGCACTCAGGATTAATATCTTTTGGTAAAAAGCTGCCTGGAGCTTTAGCCAAAGACTATGCTACCAGCTCCACCCTAAAGATTTTATTTATGCACGCAATAAAACCAGGAAAAAACTGTGCAACAAATCCTTTCTGGTGAATGAAGTTAACAGTATTAAATTCTTCAAAATGGAACACAGTCACGGACATATAACAAATAATAATTTGATCTCCTGGCACAGCTGCAACTGTTGGACAAAACAAAATCTACTGCTCTCAATATTTTAAGCAAAATAATTTTGGAAAATGGTAGAAGGGTCACTAAAAGCCTTGGCTTACTGATGAATTGATAGAAATTTTTAGGGATGTAAAGCAGGGAACACAGCAAATCTATGGGTAAAGATTTACATAGAACTTCATTGCGCTGTAGGAAAGTAAAGAATTTTAGGAATCTTTATAATCCTGCTGGGCCTGTAAAAACAGAAACAAAGAGAGGTCAAAGGATCTCAGTGGATGGTTAGATTGCAAAGCATGTGCAAGTGAAATACTTTGACATTACTTTCAGAAAGGTAAGCACTGTTGAAATGACTTTGGACAACAGCTAGTAGCAAGACTACCAAAGTCTATTAATTTCAGTAAGAGTATTATAAATCATTATAAATTATAAATTTTAGTGGTAGTAGTATGATAAATACTATTTCACAACACAAAAAGTCACAATGCACATGCACACCAGCAGGATCCAAGTATGAAATGTCCAAAACTCAGGCCTTAGAACAAGGACAATAGCTTTCTTGACTGTTTTTCTGATCAGAGTCCAAAGCATACAATTTCAAGAAAGAAAGTCCAAATGCCTGAAGCATAAATATTTACATTTAAAAACTATTTATAAGAGGAAAGAAGCTGAGCAACCCCTAGTGGCAGCAGAAAAATACATTCTGGAAAAAAAAAATCAAAATTTTTAGAGGACCAAGGTATTTTCAAAAATATATTAATTGGGAAACACAAATTCCTATATTCTATGCAGTGTCCAAAGTTGATGATAACATTTAGAAAAAACTGTAAGTAAAAAATTATGCATGACTTATGGCAGTTTTTCCCTAGTATTCAATTAGTGTGTTTGATAAAATACACTACAATATAAATGTCTTACAATATATTAAGAAGTATCTTTTCATAACTTTTTTCTCAAAGAGAATGCATTTTGTTTTCATGTTTTAAGATGTCCTAATGCAACTAATGCCAAATTCGGCATCATCATTTAGGGAGGGATTTGCAACTGATTTTGCATCAGTGAAATGCACAATGTGGTGTTATCAAAAAACCCCCAAAAAATTAGACCATTTTGTATTTTGTTTTAAAGTGGTTATCTAGAATTCAGTTTTATCAGCTCTTTTCTATAAATTATCATTTTCTCTTCCTTATTTAATGCCTGGAAACAAGAAAGAACGGTAATCATTCTCGGTACAAACCATATTTTCTGTCTACTCAACCTTTTTGACTCTCACTCTCGTTGAGTGAGATTTTCTGTGGTAGCTACCAGCTGCTCAAGATTTGCATGAATAACCATCAGAACAAAGTAGATAAAAAGACAAAGATGAATGTTCCTGAAAAACATCAATATCAAACTATATCTGAACTCTATACATTCTTTGAAAAGTTATCCATACGTATGTATTTAAAGGAAAAGCCCTTGCTTTAAGGCCACCAATGATCTCATGCCTCCAGCCATCAGCAGTATAGAGGGGTCGTGCTTCACAGAGCCCAGGTCATTTCAGATACCGTAACCCTGGATACCAGTAGGTATTACAGAAATAAAAGAATGACCCTAAAGTATGTCCTCTTCTTAAAAAAAAAAAAAAAGTAATTTTGAAGGCAATATTTCCAAAATCTACTGACAGACCTAAAATAATACTTAAAAGCACAGTAATAAGAAATCACTTTGGAGCTCAGTTCTTTTGGATTTTCACTGTTTCTAAGGTGACTTTGGAAACTGACTTTGGGCCCAAAAATTAGTTTAGGAACAAAGCTTGCTGCTGGAACACCTGCAGCTATTCCAAAGATGACAAAAAAGGGCCTCAAGAGACTGGAAGTCAATCTTTAACAAATCACCACACATTGGGGAAAAAAATAAAGAAAAAATAATCCCCCAATATGTGACCTACGATAATTATACTCCTATAGCAGTAACTGAGCTGCAGCAATCAGCAAAGCAGAAACATAAGTGTGCACTGAAACCCACGAATTTAGGTTTGGAGATAGAACAAGACTCCTGTGGCAGACTAATGACTAGCAACTTCAGAGCCAAGAAGTCGGACATAAAAATCTCACATTCACAGAGAAAAAAGAAAACGTGACAGATAACTCTGAAGAATTTGTGAAAATATTCTTGCAAATATTTTAAAAGATCTCTGACTTCTTACAGCAAAATATGAATAATTTCACTATAAATAATCTATTGGTAAGGCATAGTACGATGTGCCCTCCCATGTTGTGTACTTGGTGAAGACTTCTTAACAGATCTTTCATTTTTGTCACACTCAGAAAGCTTTCTATCACACTTAAAAAGCATCATGTAATGAATCACATGGAAATATCATACCTCCAAGTTGTTGAGGTGCTGTTTTTCAAGGAGCTGTTGCATTTCCTTCAGATTTTTCTGGAAGAGAAGTTGGTGACTATCCATGTTTGTTCTACTGCTCTCCTGTGTTGTTTTGTCACAGCCAAACATTACTGAAATCCGCTTCTGATGGAAAGAATCATTTCTGGATGCTGATGAGGACGTAACATCTGTGGTGCTTGATGCAAACAAGCAACTTATTAATTTGTCTTATTTCTATGCATCAACTGCACACTTTTAAATGTGTCCCTTTCCAAGAGTATATACCACCAATAAATGCCTGGCAAGTGAAGGACAGTCATTCTACATGTAACTACAGGTGGTGCTGTTAGTACTATCTAAAAGTGTCCAACACGTTCCATTTTAAAACCTCTCTTTTGTTATTTATATATGGTCAGACTTTTCTAATTGGGTTCTTGGGTGACTGCCTCAGGCTGAATTAGTATGGAAAATGTCAGCCAAACGTTTGGTAATTTACTGAAATGGAACACAGAGGGTTATTTTTTAAAAACAAAACAAAACAAAAACCTAAAACCCAAGGAAAATAAAAACCCAAGGAAAATGGGCTTTGTTTTTTCATGAAGTTTCTTTATATAGGGCACGCTGTCAGATGTTCCCTTACTTCAAATAGCAGGAAAGCTTTGTAGTATGTAGAGAGCCCAAATCTATTGATGACATGTAATGTTAGTATTGTGGTATATTACAGAATATGTATTTGATGCCTGAAAAAAATAAATCTTTGGAGTAGCTAGTGTCGCTGGCTTCTGTGACCAGAGTGGGCCTAAAGTAATACAAGGTTTCTACGGGATGAGAATTAGCAAGAACCATGGGGCTGGTTAACACCAGAAGCATGTGAAGCCAAGTGACAAGGAAAATGAAATTAGTGACCAGGAAGGCAGGGAGTGTGTAACAGGGTATGTTCAAGAACAAAAAGCAGACAGAACTGGAATGAAGCTGGGTAAGATCGCAAGAAATAGGAACCAAGCTTTGGAAAACAAGAAGCAAGAACTAGGTTGATATCAAGGACGACAAAACCAAGAAACAAGTAGCTTTAAGCAATAAGAAAAGAATGCCTGAACAAAAAAATAAAAGCAATAATAATCCAGATGCCAAACCCCACAGCTTGTGGGTAGATCAAGCTTTAGTATTCTGGAAGTATAACCATCACCAGGTTGCCAGCTATGCTAGACTGCCTAGGTGGAACAGTTTAGTGAAGGACATGAATCCTGCCTTTTGGCTCCAACTTGGTTCAAGGGCCTTAAATGTCCTTAGTCTGGCATACTGAAAGTGGCACATACAGTTATCTCTCACCAGATCCAGCTTTATGTTCTCACCTATGTTTGGTAGAGCCATAACTCTTAAAATTGTTTAGAAAGCCAAGGTTATGTCTCGCTGGTTTAGGATCAAGTATTTAATGATTGACTTGGCAGTGCTGAGTTAACAATTAGGCTTGATGCTGTTAAAGGTTTTTTCCAACCCAAACAATTCTATGACTCTATGATTTTATTTGTTGTATTCCACAATGATTACAAATGGTGGTAGAAGCAGAATGGATCTTGAAAACGGACTATCAGTATAAACTTTCAACAAAGTTACTTGTAAAATGGGTATGCCTTTACCTAAAAGCAGGGATCCAGTCAGAATTACCAGACAGGGTAACAACTTCTCGTATTTATTTATAGACCTCAGAAAACTGCATGCTCTATTCTTTTGAAGGGCAGATATCATCCCTATCTCCAACTTTCTTGCTAGACACCTGGCCCCCCCCTCAAAACTGAATATACAAATGCCCCAGTGCCTGTTGGCTAATGAATTCTTCAAAATGTTTGCTTTAGCATTCAATAACTAAACCTTCCAGAAGCAAAATAACTCTATTGCAAGAACAGAATACATTTATTAGGTGTATCAGGGTTTTTGTCTTTCTTGAACAGGAGTTAATATGTCTCCATTGCTCAGTTTATTTCTTTTTAAAAACAGACATTAAGAATTTTAGAACCTTTTAAAATTCCCTGGTACCCAGTTGGGTCTACAGCCATATTTATCTTGAATACTTAATAGACTATTCATTTCTTCCTTTCAAAGGGGACTGTCAATGAATTCTATACATTCTGGTTATGGGGAAGGTAAATTCTAAAGATGACACAAGATTTTTGGCTTAAGTGTTTATAGAAGTGCAAGCAGATATACAGAAGGGTATCTACTACTTCCTCTGAGTTAGTTATTAACTGTTCCAAAATTTTCAGTTAAAGGGATTAGAAGAAAAGTTTAAAGCTTTAAAACTCAGAACTGGTGAGCTCTGAAGAACCTTCAACTTTGAGAACCTTCTCAAAATGCTCTTCTGTTTTGTCTGTACTGTCTTGTGACCTGCCAGTAGGTCATAATGGACTTAACTTTTAAACTTTTTTTATGCCGGGATCACTTATTTTAATTTTTTTTCTTTGAGCAATTGCTAATTTCAAACTTATAAAAATAGAATTAACTTTGAGATTCTTAGCTCTTTCCCAGATTTGGTTACTAGGGGAACAAAAACTGTAAAATAATATGGAGATATATATTTAACTTTCTTAGGAAGTAATAAAAAATTACATATAAAATTTTCATTTTAAAATTGAAAATTGGGGAAAGAACACACTATCATTATTACAGGATAATGAATTTTTAAAATTATAGAAATGAAAATGGAGTGGCAGCACAGTAAGAAATGGTAAGTGGTTTGAAGAGGTCCTGAGAGACAAATGCAAAGCACAAGGAGCAGTTTGAAAAAAGATGAAAATTCAAGAAATTAATTATAGAGGCAGGGGGAAGAGGCTCTGAGCTGCTGTCCCTAATCAAGGCTATGAGTGAAATGAGGCAAATGATCAGGAGACAGGTTCAGAAACATCTGCACTTTATTTGCTGTAAATTAAACTTAGATTTAACAGGTAGATTTCTTGTTTGTTTCTTTGTTTTTATGGCTGCAATCTTCCTATGAATCTTGACTGGTAAATAGCATGAGTGCTTAGCTCTAAGAGCTATGAAATATTTTCTCAATTGACCAGTTTATCACCTGCAAATGTATTAATCAGCTGTAGCTATGTAAACAAGCTGAATATTAATGTCACAATTGAAAACACACTGAAGCCCAAAATTAGGGAGACTCCATTTAGAGAGAATTTATTCTGAACATCTGAACATAATGCAGAAAATAATTACAATGATAGTAACAACAAAAGCAGCAATAACAAAAATAACCCCCTGACCTGAAATGTTAACGAAATAAGAGATTAGGAAGGGAATAATCGGGAAAGAGTACAAAATACAGCAGCTAGATAAACTAGGTATGAAGAAACATTCTGTTTTAAGTTATTAAAAGTATCTTAAAAAGAGTATTTGGGTAGAGTGGAAAGTATGCAAATCAATTGTATGCGATACAAAATGGAATTACAGGCCAAATTGTTATCAGGATGCTCACGATACATATAGAGAATGAGGAATATGAAGGAGTGACAGCTAGAAAGAAGATCCTTGCATGAATATATATACTAAAGTATCCCTGAATGTCAAGAGGAAGAACATCTGATGAGAATAAGAAATCATCTAAACAGAATACTTTATAATTCGCACCAAATGGTTTGATAACCATGGCAATCTGAATCTGGCTATAACTGATTGAAGATTGGATTACTCCTGACTATTCCCAGAATTCTGCTGAAGGGAAAAGGTTTGTGTCATCTCCTCTGCTGTCTTACCAAATGGACAAAAACAACTCAAGGAAGTTGCATAATGCTTCACTGGAAAAGCTCACAGAAATGCTTTCTTTGCCATGAGAGAAATGCCTTACAATAACTGCCTGCTGTTTATTGACTACACTAAGCAATTTACTTCCTTTGATCATCAGAGTAAACAGGAATGCTTACCTGAGGTTGATTTTGTTTATGCTTGGCAAGCTCAGTCCTGATGTTAAAATGGATCCTTTAATTTGTTCAAGAGCTTCTTCTAACTGAAAAGATGCTTTTGTCTGGACTGGAGGGACCAGAGTTAGAAAAACACAATGGAAAAAATATTTTTAAAATTGGAATATCTTACCATAAATGGTTTGGTTGTTTCTGAAGTTTGGAAGCCTAAATCTAGAGAGCTACAATAAACAGAGTGGTTTAGCACTATTAGACATGCTAAAGCACCTTGAGTTCCTCTGAAAAAAAATCACAGTCTATTTAAGTGTTTACAGTTGCACATGTATTCAACAGTGTTGCTATTTGTTTTCAAACTGTATTGTTGAAAAGGTAGAAGGTTAAAAAATCTAACTTTTTAACATCATGATTATTCTGCTCATGCACTAAGCCAAAGTTATGGCTTGCAGATATTCTACAGATGCCAAATTGTAACTTAATAATCCAATCAGTGGAGAAAGAGTCCAGACAGGCACAAGTTATTGCTTCTTTCAAGTAAGTAAAAGTAGGGTAGAGCGTAACAGAGGCAGAATTGCTATGGAAAAGAAACAAAAACCAAAAACTGAAGAAAAAAGTTGTGATTCATTCTATTGCTACACAGTCTGTCCTGTCAGTAGAGCTATGAAGAAGCCCTAAACTAGTACTGTTCTATTTTGTTATTTTAATCTGACATTTGATCTTGAAGTAAGAGACATTACCTCACAGCTGGCACAACTGCAGTTGGGAAAGTAAATCTGTTAAAGCATGCCTAAGTAATAGACCATATCTTAAGAGTTTGAACACTGGAAAGTTGACTGGAAATCAGACTTGGCCAATGCTGTTACAAACTCCTGCCAATCTGCACTGATTCCAAGAGAGCAGGAACTGAACTGCAGTGATCATTACTTCCCAGCAATGAGAGAACAGCTTAGAAAGTGGACTAATGCAGAAAGAAGAGTTATGTAACACATTAATATATGGTAGGACTGCACTTCATGATAAACAAAATACACATTCTTGAATATGTCATATTCAGGGGTTCAAGGAGACCATTACTCTATCCTAGTAACTGTCAGTGTCCTTGTCATACCTCTCACCCAGCTGTGAAAGCACAGTGCTGTAAGCAATAACTACACTGCAGTCAAAAGAGTGGGGAAAACCCAGGAAGCCACAATACCCCAAGGAGGTGATGTACTTACTGTGACCGGAATATAGTGAAATATCTCACAGTACAATTTTTAGATAAAAAAAACCCCACTGTTTTATTTTTAATTCCCTCTACCCAATTGTCCCATGTATCAGATCTGAGCTTCTTGTCAGTTGTTTTGCTTTTATAAATTCAGTGAATTTGATTGGCATTAATTGTTCTGTTAACTTCCATTATATTCTACTAATAGAAGAATAGGAGGGGTTGGACCACTGATCTCCAGAGCTCCTTTCCAACCCTAGCAATTCTATGATCTTGTGAATAGAAAAACTCTTGCATTGTGAATAATGATTAAATTTTAATTTACAAACCTATTTGCTTGTGCTGAGAAAAAGGCAGATGACCATGCTGGAACTTATCAGTTGCCTCCTGAAGTTTAATTTTCCTCTGCTGAAGAACTCTTTCTCTAAATCTTTGTTCTTTTTCTTCTTCTTGCTTCTGTCTTTCTTCAAAG
Organism: Campylorhamphus procurvoides; assembly: GCA_013396655.1. NCBI lineage: Eukaryota > Metazoa > Chordata > Aves > Passeriformes > Dendrocolaptidae > Campylorhamphus > Campylorhamphus procurvoides. Next base: position 221,530 of record WBMV01003750.1, read on the forward strand.
GCTCTGTATGTAAGAAGCAGATCATTCCTATGTTTTCGAATACTTTTACCAAAATATTAGTAACTTACTTACTTTCCAACTTGCCACTTTAGTACAAAAGCTTGTTTGTCCATAAATTACATCCTTTAACTTTTATAGTTTGTCTGAAGGCAAATGGGACAGTGAGTGGTGAAGAAATCACAACTTATTTTTGGTTTTAGCTTCAACCAGAGATCTGATTCTTTTTTATATGTGAATAAACACACGGACTTGACCAGTTCTTATTACCAATATGACTTTCTCAAGAGCCTTTACATTACCATGTAAATACACCACAGTGAGTAGACCAATAGGAAGGTGAACTGCAAACGTTCTTTGTGTGTGCTTTTCACAAGCTGTTGGGGAAACAGTAACAGTTAAAAAGATGGTATTTGAAAACAACAGAAAGGAACTACAGCTTTTACCTACCAATAAATAAGAGCTAGTATCTTCAAATTGTTAAGAAACTTCCTGAAAGAGAATCAGATAGCAGCATAAAATGAGACAAAAGAGTAATGTGAAACTGTAATTGACAGAATCAGTTGTTAATATCAAATATGTTAAACGTGTCCTTCTACTGGCTGGAAAGCAAAGCAGGCTCTAATCAAAACCATCCATTATCACAAAGATTTCCTTCAGTAGGCACAAGCTTGATGAAGCTATGTGGAATTTTTTTCCCTGCTGACAAAATCAACAGCTCTTACTGACAAACGAGCTCCTTGAGTGAAATACACCCATTAAATATTTTGGCACAGTGCCTACATAGGCAAGTCATATTTAATGGTTTAAACTAAAACAGAGTAGATTCAGACTAGATATAAGGAAGAAATATTTTACAGCCAGGGTGCCCAGAGAGCTTGTAGATGCCCCATCCCTGGAAACATTCTATTCAAAATGTAGTAATACTGTGCAAGTAATACTCTTCAAGTTAAACGTCCCAAGCCTGCCATGCAAAGATCACTACAACTGGGAGCTTCCCATTTTTAAAGTTCTCTGTGTCTTAGAAACGTGATTTGATCAGTCACTAGTACAATAGGGTCCCACTCCTAGCCAGCATTAGTGGAAAGAAATGTTTAGCCATATGTTCTTTGTCTCTCTCATCACAATAAGATATCACCCCATAACTTTAATCACTTGCAGTTGCTTCACAGATCTTCTTGCTTAGTGGACCAAAGCTGCTGCTTAACAGAGCTACTCTTTAACTCAAGCTATTTTAATTATTCTTCCCTGTGCTTTTCAGGAAAAAAATCTCAAACTGAAATATTCAACTGGAGCCTTCCTAGTATCCCTTCAAAGTGCTGACTGATCACCTCTGAAAACAAACAGAAAAATAATTTGAAATAGATACTTTTTATTTTAGAAAGGCCATAACTGCACAGCAGTAAAAAAATAGGAAAACTGCCAACTAATTCCCAAGTACACACTTACACAGCAATATCTATTTAATCTACTTGGAAGCCAAAGCATAGCAGAGAGAGACATAAAGAGCTTTCACTATTTTGAAAACTCATATATATATGGCTGTCAAAACATGTCAGAGCTAAAAAGTAGAACTAGAGTTCATTGTCCACTTTCAGGAGTCCTGAATTTCACTCACCTTAAAATCTGATACAGAACTCTCCAATGTCTTACATCTTTATCCTGACTAAAGCAACAGGAAAATCACAAGAGAGGAAACAGACTCGCTTATCCTAGTAAGTACTTTAAACACATTCTTCTTGATGCCCTTAATATTTCTAGAAGCCAATAGTGAAGAAGGCCTTTAGTTGAACTGTAGCTGTTAAACTCAGAGATGTGGGAAATTCTGCAACTTTACACCTGGAGTAATTCCAGCATATAACTCCAAAAAGTAAAAAGTGAATTCTGGCAGGGGTTTTAGTTATTTATTTTTTTAAACAATTTTGGATATGACTTAGCTGCACGTTTTCACATTCCTAATAACTGGCATTAAAAACAAACAAAAAAAAAGGACTGTTGTTCTATATAACTGGGAATGAGCTGGGAGTGAGCAAGACAAAATGTTAATGCAAAGGGTCTTTTTCTCCACAGCTCATCATGATCACTATTTGGTTTGGATTAAGACATGAAAGAGAAGAAAGGATCTTACTTTAAATCTAAGGAAATGCATTAAAGATACTCAGTGAAGCCTGCATCATTAACTTCTTGACCTCAGAGAATGTAAATTGTGACACCCAGGTGCATTATGTAAAATAAATAATTTTACAAATGCACACTGAAAACCAGTTAAAGCAAATGTTTGTTCATGCACTCTCCTTAAGCCACCAGCTTAGGTTCATATCACAGATGTAACATTGGCAAAAGAATACGGCTTTAAGATGAAGAGTTAGCAGAAGAATTTCCTGAGTGGTGTTTTTTTAACCCAATTTTTCTGTCTACTATAAGCAACCCAGTGGTGCAGCAATTTTTGAAACGGCTGCCAAAATGTTTATAGTGAATTTGGAATACGAAACTTAAAATATTTAGCCTTCTCAGATATACAGACATTATGTGGAAGGCATTTTTCATGTTAAAAACAATATGACTAGATGGTGGAACTATTTCCTGGTTAATTTTATGAAATTGTCTTCACAGTAAAGTAATGGATGCTACATTCCCAGGTGGACTAAATGCTTACTACTGCCTTGGATGAAAATAATAAAGAAGAATATACACAGTGCATATGGGATGTTATGAAATGAACCTTTTGATACTGAGTTGATGGTATTCATCCTTTGGTTTCCGAAGCATGTTGCAAACCAGTGCACAGTAATTTTAAAATTGAGGTAGGGAGGTATTTGTATAGTTAATGAATACAGCAAGATCAAGAAAAGGTTAGAATGGGGCGTCACACACAAAATTCCCCTCATGGGCAAGCAGGAAATACATCTTATATCCTTAGAAAGATCTGTGAACATTGCCAATAAATCCACTTCTTTCTGTAAGTGAGATGCTTACCAGGACCAAGAGCACATATTAACTCTATTCCCTTATCTTCTTTGATTATTGTATGCTGAATACAAAAGGACAATCTGAAAGTGCTGTAAGGGCTTCGGATAGACCAACCCTTGCAATGCTGGAGGGGCTCACAAAGGGCTGTCCTCCAAAATACCCCAAAGGTTCGCAGGAGGGCTGCCCACACTAGACACCAGTTGTTACACTACAAATTTTGTTTATAGGCAAAAGCAAGCACACCTTATAGAAAGGCAAGCATTTTTTTCTGTTAGCATAATTCAAATCTTAAGAGTCTAATTATTATTCATCCAGCTATAACTGTTACTGAAAAAATAATAGAATATTTCTATACAGAAAAAGGCTCAATAATAGTGCTAAACCAGTGTGAACTGTTATTCACACATTGGATTTCTACCCCTTTTCCTGATGCTAATGCTTGCATTGCTCTTTTGCGTCCCAAGGCCTGTAGTTTGACTCTGGTGGTGCTGGGGTATTAGGGTGAACTGGCAGCATTTGAAGTCCCCTTAACAGGACCATCAGGATGTTCATGTTAATGCTTTCTTCTTCCTCACCTCAGGATCCACTTGGAGTAATTTTTATATTTGCTAACACACTTTTACACCTTTGCTCTATCACAGTACCATCAGAAATATTCAATATATGGTGCCTTTTATGTATATTACATACTATACTTCTCTTTGTTACCTCTAAAACCAGGTTTGTCAGATCTAGTTCTGCATTTCTTTAACTGAATATGGGTGAGTTGTTTATAGCCATGGAGTCTCCACTGCCAAGCCTGTGTGCCATCCCTTACTACCCCCTGCCTGTACTTCTCTGTGTCACATCCTGCACCTCCAGGTATCAAGGCCTTTGCTACCGTACCAGGCCTGCATTTTCCTACACTACATCATTATTTTAGTGTCATAAGTGCCCCATTCTCTACATAATAAGTGCTTGTTAGTGCTATCTATGTAAAACTATGGTCCTACCATTAAAAGATAAACAGGGCAAAATAAATCAGCCACAGACACCCGGTCAGCTAGAGGAATTGTTGTTACAGCTAAACTGAGCAAAACAAAGCTGCTGTGAAGTCAAGAGAAAAGTCCAGAGAGAGAAAACTTGCTAAGCATCTGTCCTAAGGCCTTCCAAATTCAGCACAATCCTGTGGCCCATTATTAGCAATGGCAATACTGCATTTCAAGTCTACACAGTTATAATGATCACCTACTTTCTGCAGCTTCATTCTGATGTGGAAAGCAGTACAAAATGCTTAACACTTTGTTTACCAAGTGCTAACACTGTTCTCCTATTTCTGGCCCTAGGTTGCTTTTCATTCTCTATCAACAACACTGATGAATAATTTAAAGAGGTTTTATTAAATAATCAATGTTAATCAGCCAGTAGGTGGAGCACAAAGCTTGTGCTTATGTTGAAGATAAAGTATTATGGAAAAAACAACAGTAATAGGAACAGATTGGAAACTGATATAAATGGGGAAAGCATTTCCTTCCCTGGGTACAAAAGATGGATTGGCTATCTCAGGTAATTCAAAACACTGAACCAAGATAACTGACTGTAAGGTTTATTTTAAAATGCACATGGACAATTGCATTTCCAGAATGAACAAAATACTTAAAGCCAGTAACATTCCAGTAAAATGGGATGCAGATTTTGCACTGAGCAATAACAGTAGGAAGTGTATACTCCTCAGCAAAACTGACAGCTGGTATTTAGAAAGCAGTGAATTATATTAACACAAAATATGATACCCTATTCATTTACATTGTGTGTGCTTAGTCAGTAGCTCTTATTTCCAGAATACTCTTATTTAAGCAGAATATCTGTCAGCTACTGCCTCAGGAAATATTTAATTATTAATCTGATCTTGAAATTGCAACTTCACATATCAGTGAGAAAATAAAGAAATTACTTTCTTGATACTTAGGCAACTCATATAAAGATAATCCATAGGTGAGGGGGTTTTGTTGTGTTGAAGCAAAACTGTTAACACAAAACTAAGAAGCTTGGTCTGCACAAGAGATGCAAAAAAACCAGATGGCATTAGATAGGTTGAAAAAGGTCTGTGACTTAAGTTACTGAGACTTTTCTTTCCAAAGCTATACATGCTCTTTCCTGAGCAAGTGATGTTTTTGTCTTTTACTACTAAATCAATTAACTGAGCCCATCTTGTAGACATTGAGTATTTTTAATGCTGAAGGTGGTGCATTTTAGAGGTATTGACAACAAATCCATACAACACTCTCAGGGAAAATGTCATGGCAAGTACATTTAGAAAAGGTTGAAAACAGAAGACCTCAGTTCGCAAGACCTTGCATATGCAGTTCTCATTAGCTTAAAAAGTGCCCAGCACTAGAGACTGTCAAGACTTGAACACAGTTTTGCTATGACTATGCTTAAAGGAAGGCTGTTAGTGGTTCCTGAAAAAAAAATGGCAAAGAAAAACCCAAAGAAAAGTTTTCCTCCAGAAATTAATACAAAGAGAATGAACCCAAATGACGCAAGATTGAGAACAAGCTAAAGCTACTATATCTTCACTAAAGCTGCTTCCTAAAGGGAATTCACTGCTTTTACTATTTTAGTAGACATTTTCTAAACTTAAGGTTGACATTAAACATAGTTCTGCAAAGAAGTGACTGGTAAGATGAGGGGAGGGAGGTGGATATTGTCTATTTGGACTTTACTAAGGCTGTTGGTGCTGTCTCCCCTAAGATACTCATAAATGAGATGTTGTTGCACAGGCTGAATCAGCAGACAGAGAAGTGGAATGTAAATTGTCCGAATGGCCAGGCCCAGAGGATGGTGGTCAGTGACACAAAGTCTTAATGGGGGCCAATACCTAGTGGCGAACCTTAGGGGTCAATACTGGGCCCAATCCTGTTTAACATCTTCATTAAACATAGAAACATAGAACTGTTTAGGTTAGAAAATACTTCTACAGTCATCAAGTCCAAAAACAAATCCAGCACTGCCAAGTCCACCACTAAACTATGACTTGAAGTACCAGTTCTACATATCTTTTAAATACTTTCAGGTCTGGTGACTCCACCACTTCCCTGTGCAGGCTGTTCCAATGCTTGACAACATTTTCATGAAGAAAATTTTCCTAGTATGCCATCTAAACCTCTACTGGCACAACTTGAGGCCATTTGGTCTCATCCTATAGCACTTGTTACTTGGGAGAACAGTCCAAACTCCACCTGGCTACAACTTCCTTTCGGGTAAAGAGAGAGAAGATACCCCTGAGCCTCCTTTTCTCCAGGCTAAACACCCCCAGCTCCCTCAGCCCCTCCTCATAAGACCTGAGCTCCAGCTCTTTCCCCAGCTCCATCACCTGGACATGCTCCAGCATGCCAATTTCTTGCAGTGAGGGGCCCAAAACTGAACACAGGACTTGAGGTGCTGTGTACAGGGGGACAATAACTGCCCTGGTCCTGCTGGCCACACTGTTGCTGATACAGCCCAGGATGCCACTGGCCTTCTTGGCTACCTGGGCACACTGCTGGCTCATGTTCAGCTGCTGTTGACCAAAAATTATCTGGATGATGGGATCACGTTCTCTCAGTAAGTTTGCAGAAGACACTAAACTAAAATGAGTGGTTGATACATCAGAGAGTTGTGCTGGCATTCAGAAGGACCTCAATAGGCTGGAGAAATGTACTGACAGAAACCTCAGGAAGCTGAACAAGAGGAAGTGCAAAGTGCTGCACTTGTGGAGGAACAACCCCAGACACCAACATACGCTGGAGGCAATGCAGCTGGAAGCAGACTGACAGAAAAGGACCTGGGATCCTGCTGGACAAGTTGAACATGAGCCAACAACAGGCCCTTGCTGCAAAGGTCAGTGGTATCCTGGACTGCATTAGACAAAGCTTAGTCAGCAGGTAGGGGGAAGTGGACCTTCCCCTCTGCTGAACACTGGGGATGCCAGAGCAGAAGGGCTGCTCAGTAAAAGAGAGACATGAACAGACTGGAGACAGTCCAGTGAAGGGCCAGAAAGACAATGAAGGAACTGGTGCATCTCTCTAGAAGGAAACGCTGAGATAGCTGGGTCTGTTCAGCCTGGAGAGAGCTCAAGGGATCTTATTAATGCCTACAAATCCCTGGAAGGAAGATGCAGAGGGAACAGAACAAGGCTCTCTTCAGTGATGCCCACTGATGGGACTAGAGTCAATGGGCACAAACTGAAACACAGAATCTTCCCTCTGAACATCAGGAAACATTTGTTTTATTTTTTTTTCCTGTCAGGATGACCAGGCACTGGTACAGGTTGCCCTGAGAGGCTGTGGAGTCTAAATTCTTGGAGATTCACAGAAGTGAGTCCTGGACAACCAGTTCTAGGTGGCTCTGCTTGGCAAGTTTGTTAGACCAGATGACTTCAAGAGGTCCCTTCCAATCTCAGCCATTCTGTGTGAAGGTTAGGGGTAGAAAACAGATTGTCGTACTTCACTGAGTGCATTCATGTCTACTCTCCATAAAAAAAATACAAAACATACAATTCTACTTTTGAAATCACATGCCAGCAATGCCAAGAATAACTCCTGATACATGCCTGTAATCCCTGCCAGGGAGAATTTAGGGTGTTGCCACGTAAGAATCTGAAGCTTAAGAAAGTCATGCTACCCTTGAGAAACCATCATAATATCTAATACTTTCACATGTGTCACAAAACTAATGGTTCTTGGCTCATACACAGATTGGAGACATGACCTGGTGGTTGATTAATCAATTCCTGTCTGAAAAGGTGTCTGGAAAAAAAATTCAGATTCAAAGAACTTTTTATTGTCAAACTACTTTCCTCCATATATGCAATGACTCTTAATTTTTAATTATATTTAATATTTTATTAAGACTGTAGTCACTACCTTTCTAACAGTAGGTAACTAAGTCCCTTTCAGTTATTTTGGGAAGACTTGTCACTACAGACTTCCATTTGAACTGCTTATTATTCTAGTAGTTATGCCATTCTCAATTATCACAAACTGAAACGATTTCATTTTATAAATACTATACCTATAATTTTTAACTGGTTCACCTGAGTAACTTGGATTTATACTGTGTTTCTTAAGGGTGCAATAAAATACAGATGGAAATCTATTTATGTATCGATGAGTATGTTTAACTACACCCATCTGTCAAAAATATGCAGGCTGTCTGGTATTTGCCTTTACTTTAGAATATAATATTTCAAGACCAGTAATACAATAAACAGTGTTCACCTGAAATGTGTAGTGTTACAGTGGTACTATTCCAGAAAACTAAATTAGATATTTAATTTTTCATGCAAAACTCATTTTATCATCTGCAAAAGTTGTGGGTCGCACACTGTCTTTAATCACTCCCAGCTGATTATATTTCCTCTTCCACTTTTCCTTATATTTTAAAACATATGTTGACAGCACATGCTGTCAAGCTAAAATGGCAATACAAACAATATATTACCACCTCTCTTAGGAGTTATCAACATGTGCCAATAAGTAAACACTGTACAACAGAAATCATCTGACATGGGAACTGTGGGGGACTAGTGCTAAAGAGTTAACAATTGGCAGAGAATGCTGGATTGAGGCTGGGGGCTCACAAGGAGGAACCCATCTACCTCTACAGAACACACAGGCAAGTCTCCTGTACATGTGAGCACTACCTCAGTGCAAGGGAAAAGACCTCTTTGCCTATTAAACTACTTACAGCACTTCACTGAAACATTTCAGTGTCTGATTTACTTAATCCATTTGTCACAGAATATTTCATGGCTTTGCATTCTCATGTATGCAGAAAGACAGACTATTCAAAGCTCTGTTTAAAATGACAGTACAGAATAACTTTATCATAAATATAATCCTGTACTAGAAAGATGTTGCTTTGTGTTTATTGGGAAGTCGGAGCACAAAGCCTCATCACGAAGGGGAGGCTGTGCAGCTGTTATGCCATGAAGACAAGGAATACATTTCAGAAGGCAACAGCCTGCCTGCTGGCTTGTTCTGTACAGCTGAGTACATTTTTCACTCATCCATTGAGGCTAACAAAATCCAGAAGAATATTAGAAATGCAGATCAGAGCTACAGAATGAAAGCACTGCTTACCTTTACTTTATACAATAAGAGGTGACTACAGTAATTTTTCCCAAAATTAGTGAGTAAGTCAGAATATTGTTCTATGTTTTATTTGTCCTATAGCAAGAAACTGGAACCTTTTATCCTAGATTCCTCTAGGCCAAAGCAGTAAGGCTATTTATCAAAGTGAACATATAAATAATAGAGATACATTGAACTGTCTCAAGGTTTTAACTCTTTTTTTGTTTGTTTGTTTTATGCAATCTTCCACCAAAGGAATGTTAGTTAGTTACCTTCTTCTTCTGTTTGTCTCTATCAAGTATTTTTGTGCCTTGCTCCGTTGTATTTTCTGATCCTCTTTCAATGCTTGACGTTCTTCTTCTAAATCCTGCTCAAAATGAAATGTTAAAGCTCCATTCCTGGTATTGTGTTAAGGATAATAGAAACTGGATCGAACAGCCTGTTTGATTGACTTGATATTTTTGATTTTTTTTTTATCTTCCATTTCTGGGAAAAGCCAAACTTTATTGATGACATCCAAAATGCTGATATGCCTTTTGACAAAGTATACAATAGTTGGTCCCATAATTGTATGTCATAATAATAACTTTATGCTTATCCAGAAAAAAATGTAATTGCATTTTACTGTTTAAATGAGTTTTAAGAGAGGCTTTGCACTCCTCTTTCATGATACCACCGGCTGAAAAATCTCACCTTCATTAGGTTCAGTTGAAGGGACACCATTCTGTGGTTATCTGAACCTGGAACATATGGATACATGTACCACAGAGAGAACGTTTCAATAGTAACACCACCACTCCCTCCTCCCCACCCCCCCGCCCTTAAGTTATTAGCTGTTTAC